>JBBMOL010000347.1:99715-482229 GCA_037954665.1 Laguncularia racemosa | reverse complement strand
GTTGGCAAGTTAAGTAATACCAACCTACTAATAACCCGTTCTTCTTAATAGTATAAAGATACCGAAACTGCTTTAGCATAGGCCATATCATATGATCCATACACAACACCTCAAAGGCCACTAGGATCCAGAATGATTGGGGGACGAGTTGGCAAGGGTTAATTCCGATGGTAATTAAAGAATGCCTTTTAGAAATTTGTAAATGGTAGTCAGACCCTAATCTTGAAGTGCTTATAGTACATGAAAAACTACCACTCTACCACTAAAGCAACACTATCAAGTGGATCTGGCTTCACCACTTGCCACCCCTCTAGCATAGGTTTGAAGTACGAGGATACGCATTGATGCCATCATTGGAATTTTGCTTTAGACACCATTAAGCTTGTCACTATCGACTACAGTACTATCATATAATGGAACTGAACACCTCTTGTCCTCACCATCATCGTCGTAAACATCCCTTGAAATTCCTCAATAACCAGCTTTCTACACACTTCCACTATCGTTACCGTGCCAATGGACCAAGTATCGTCATCCACCATTGCCACCATTGCTTCTAGAGGGGAACAACCTTCTTAGGCTCTGATGCTAGCGTAAGCTCATACTTTATGATGGTGAGTGAGGAATTCAATCCAATTTCTAACATACCTAAGAAAAACATGGATTAAAGAAAAGTTTGAAAGTTGGTTAAAGAATGACGATCGATAAGCTTCACTTTGAATTAGAGAAATTAGTGTATTTCGACTAAGGAAAAAGTAAAGATATCTCTTTTCCTTTAACTTGGATATTTATAACTGAGCACGAACATCGAGGTAGGTAGATATTGAAGTACTAACCTATTGAAACGACCTTGGACAAGTAGATTCTATCACGTGGTGACTAGGCTAAAATGACCGACTAAGATTCACCTTTGTATAATTTCCATATCAAGGTTAATTACCTAAGACTTGACACGTGTTTACGAGCATTTAATGCACCTAAATGCATACTTGTAAAGGCAATTTAAATTAAAACTTCCTCAAAAAGCTAATTGATGGACAACTAGACAACCTCCCCATTATTCCACCCCCTCAAAACAAGTCGTACCTCTTTATCCTAGCTTGGGTTCATCAGTACACCTTAGGGAGGTCGTGCTTGGTTCTACACACCTTTTCAATCTAGCTCTGCACTAAAAAGACCCTGCCATGGCACATGGTGCAACAGTTTCACCAAAACCATCAATGCCCCTAAAATAGCTCATACACTATGCCTGCTCCAATTTGTAGCTCAAAATCATAAAGCAAACCCCTCCAAATCAGCTCATACGTCCACACACATATATTTTAATGGCTCGCCTAGTGCATACTCTCTTTGCTACCCAGCTACCAAAGAGAGTAGGGGGGGCAAATGTTAATAAGTCATTTCGGCTATGAAGCCAAACTCGATTTAAGCTCATAATCTATCTCACATAGGAAGCTCAGTCATAAGCTCACTTGAGACCTTGGCCTAATGAGCCACAGCCCCTTTACCCAATGAACTACAAAAAGGGCATGTTGCAAATCGAAACACCACTCTCCCACTACTTGAGCACCGTGGACGTGTAGCCATAGACGCGCCTCATGTTTTCCAAGGATAACTATACATTAGTTCTACCTATAAAGGCTTAAAGTTGCCTACTAGTAAGGAGATCGAAACTTTTGAGCTTCTTAGCTATCCTTTTAGCTATCTCTTACTCTCACTCAGTATTCTAACTTAAGTGTTCGAAATAGCAAAGCTAGATAGACCCAGCATCCCCATAGCTCATACTTCCTTTGTACATTGTAAGCTAATCCATTCTCTATTGAAATCGACAAACAACACAAAAATTTTAGGGATGTATTTACTCAATTTTGAAAATAGGAATGTTCATACAATTATAAAAGTTTTTAAGAATAATCCACAATTACATTTTTTATTATTTTTAATGTAGATTTCTAAAAGGTCAAAACATATGATTTATCCATTTATGATCCATGTAAGAAATTTTCCTTAAAATATATTTATTAATTTTCTCATAATTATGAGACGAGTGCTATACTGCTGATAGCAAATACTTCCATATAATATATGATTGAAGCCACAATCTATAGTACAAAGGATTATGCATACAACAAACAACACATACCTACTAAGAAAACACAAGGACTAAAACATACTCACATGACCAACAAACATATTTTTTTCTTAGAACTTAACTCTCAAACATATAAATTTTTTTGCATATAGCCCTCCTCTCCATTAAGATGCACATTTGGTGCAAGCGCATCCATTTCCACAATGGCAAGAGGCTCTCCCGCTGTCAGAAACCACTACCTTGGCACAGCTGCAATGCTCTCCACACAAGCATGTCTTGTGACTAATCTCTCCACCGGCGGCAGGGGTACACCTGCATTTATAATTTTATATTTTTGATAAATAATTGGAATCAAATATAAAACATTGTAGGACACCTAAATGTGAAATATAACTATCTTGAGTTGCTTATTCGTTTAGTTTAAAAATCATGTTGGGGGCAAACTTTTATTTTGAATGAAAAATGAAAAGAAATAAATATGATTAAGACATCCTATCCAAAGAAAGCATATGCAACACAATCACAACTATTGTAACTTAAATAGTATTTCTCAATGAGATGGATCCGATTCAATTCTGTTCTTCAAACAGTTGTAATATGAGTAATAATTAGAATAAAAAAAAGGGAAAAAAAAGAAGAAGCATGTGTAGCATCCATTAAGTTACATTGAATTCCACTTTCATATCATGAATTGATGGATGTGGATCCATAAAAAGAATATAACGTGAATAAGGGAATTGGTTAATAGCTTTTTTCCTTCCTTAGGACGGGGCCAAATTGGACAAAATTATTTAATTTACATTAAAAGAAAAAGCATCCAAACGTGCACCTAAAGTAGATATATATGCTTTGCCTTTATATAACATATGGTTGAAAAAAAAAAACCCATTATTTGTGATGTAGGGACTTCCCTCATTAATATAATGAGAATTTTATATGCAAAATGATGGGTTACATAGTTTCACCGATCAAACCATAAAACAATTGATTTTGTAGAGTTTAATTAGTAATATTAGTTTAGTAATATATATAGATCATTAAATTAAAATTGATTATTAGACTGCATATTATATAATATATATAATCATCTTTTTTTTCTACAATAACAAATCAAAATTGCATTTTTTTTATGTTCATATTACGATAAATCTTTATTCTAAGACATATATATCTTGAATGCATGTTCCTCTAATTTATTAGAATTGAAAAACATTAGATCGGTTTGACTATTACCTAGAAGAATAGGGATTTAAAGACATTTTCTAACTGGATACTAGAAATTACGAAGGCTTTTATTAAAAATATATAAATAATAACAAAGGGAAAAGAAATTGGATAACTAACCGGCAAGTATCACCGCCGGGGCAAGGGGTTGCGCAGCCACATCGATCATTGCAACTAGCGGTTCCTCTTGGAATGTCTGCCATTTTCACCTCCTTTTTCTATCTTAAAGGTTTTTTTGCTTATTGTTTTTTTTTTAATTGAAAAGTGTAAAAACTAGGAAATTATATTGTCATTTGCTAGAAACTGGTAGGGTCCGGTTCATGGACGACGGATAAGGAGGAGCTTTTCGTGGAAAGGGATAAGAAGGAGCTTTTCATGGAATGGCGTATCGATCATGTCACCATACCAAGTGATCAACACATGGCACTTTTGGCATGATAATATCATTCCTAGTTTCATGGATTGACTTGGACTCGAAAGGCTCAAGTGATCAACACATGGCACTTTTGGCATGATAATATCATTCCTAGTTTCATGGATTGACTTGGACTCGAAAGGCTCAAGTGATCAACACATAGCACTTTTGGCATGATAATTTCATTACTAGTTTCATGGATTGACTTGAACTTAAAAAGGCTCTTCGGTCAACACATGGCACTTTCGGGACTATAATTATTCATTTTGTCCATGAACTTTAGCACTGAGAATGCTCTTCCTAGGCTGAACTCTGGATGGTCCGCGAAGATCATACATGGGTTCTAGATTTTATGGTTTCAACATTACCATACAAATTTCAATTATAATTAAGGGATAATAAAAAATGCATTCCAATTTGATTCAGGATTTAAATCAAGGTGTCTAAGCTTTCGGTCTGATAAATTGTTTTAAATAATTTAAAGAGTTATTTTAAATTACTTTAAAATTTTTAGGTTTTGAATTAGTATTTTTTTTTCCATTTAAAACTTTGATTTTATCATCGTCTCTTTTATACTATGTTGCAATATTACCTTATCTTCATTTTCTTTTAATTTGACTTTTTACTTGCCTATCATACTCTAATATAAAGAAAGACAAATTTATTTTACTAATTGGACAAACGACTCGATATTAAAAGGTATAAATATTTTAGCTTTCAACTTTTATTTAATGGACTTCTTTACATAGGCTAGAAAATTTTTAATTATTATTTAGTATATATATAGTAAGGGTGGGTATGAATCATATTGGTTTAGTTTTTTCTCTAAACTAAAACAAACCATAAAAATATGGTTTGGTTTTTCATCGCTTCAAATCAAATCATATTTTTCTAGACCACAGAATTTCGGTTTGGTTCAATTTGATTTTGTTTACAAATTAAATTATATTTTGTTTTCTAAAAAAATATATTTGCTTAACATGTAATCCCATATAAATAATATTAAATTATTTAATAATAATATGTATTGATATTATATAAGAGATTAAAAAAGCAAATATTTATGTAGCTAAAAAAAATTTAAACATTTAATATATCTAATTTATTTTTCAAGTTAGCATATAATATGAAATTTGAGTTAATTTATACATATGTTTGTTAAATTATGGCCATAAAATTTAAATACATATCTTTCTCAATAATGGTAAACTAAAAACTCTTTTAAATGTTATATTATAATAATTTTTTTAGTTATTAGTTATAAATAAAATATTTTTTTAAATAGTTTGGTTTAAATTACTCTTTCAAACCAATCACAAATTTTTAGTTTGATTCAAATTGGAAATTTTTCAAACCAAATTACCAAAAAAAAAAAATATTTTAAGTTTGATTTATTTCAGTTTGTAAATTAGTTTGGTTTGGTCAGTTTTTTTCCTCATCTCTAATATATATATATATAATGCTGCCGTAGACATGAAAAAGAGAACGAACATGACATGTATGTAATGGACACTGACACAAGGCCTTCGCCCCGTTAGAACTCCCGGGTTTCAGGATACCACAAGGCCTAGCCTAACTGTAAACTGCAAGCGAAGGGGTTGGTTCTAGGCCGGGTCGATGGACCCTGGCAATTCTCTTCTCATGAGCAAGTTCACAATTAGAGCTCAGAAAGCAGGCCGCAATGGCCCGCACATGCAGCGGGTCGAAGAAGCCGACCCGCTTCACCCTATGGGCTGGCCCGTCTCGTACATAATTTTTTTTTTTGCAAAATTAAAAAATTAATATGGTAGTTTAATACTTCAACTTGCATTTTTTGATATTCAATATAAAATATTTATTATAAAAATTTTAAATTAAATTTGAAATTCAATAACACTTTAAAAATAAGGCAATACATATTTTATAAAAAAAATCTAAAGAAATCTATTTAATTTTAGTTTAAGTGAAAATTTGAAATATTGTCATTTTGACAAATTTATAACCCTAAATTAAATACAAAAATTTAATAGGTGAATGAATATGTACTTAAAATATTGGTATTCATCTTAAATTATTTCAACTTTTTTTTTTTTTTACCATCTAATGTCATGATTTGACTATCAAAAAGGTTATACTTTTTTCAAACCTTTTTGATAAGTTGAAATAATTTATACAAAAATTTTATAAATAAAAAAAAACATATATAAACCTTTTTTATAAGTTGCTGTGATAATGTGTCCATTTATTTACATTATCATTTAAATAAAAGAACTTATACATCTCAATTGTATAGAACTCTTAAAATTTTTCTACATTTATTTATATTATCGTTTAAATAAAAAACTTATACATCTCAATTGTGCGGACGCCTAAAATTTTTCTACATTTATTTACATTGTCATTTATATAAAAAACTTATATATCTCAATTGTGTTTTGAGCTATTTAAAATTAGTTATATAACCGAATGATTCAACTTTTGTGTTACACAAGTTTAGTTTTGACTATCTAATGTCTTGATTGACCAAAAAAAAAAATGGAACTAACTCAATATACATTGTGAGGACAATATAATAGATTTACATATACTTAGCTCTATTTATTATTATTATTATTTTTTTTTTAATTGTGTGGGCGGAACCGCACCCGCATCGATGTGGCTCACCCTAACCCACAGGCTATGCAAGGTGGGCCAAAACAACCCGTAGATGTTGCGGGCCAAAAAAATTTAGCCCACCTTGCATTCCTAGCCTTATTCATAATTCTTATAATCGTTTAACCAGTTTGAATTGTCTTTTTCTTGAGTTTTCCATAGCTCAATTTGATCCTAACAACTAAGGCTGATAATTTGAGACACAATTTATAAATCTGGATACGATATGATTATAAATAAATTTATACATAGAAAAAATAGATACGTGGTATAAATAGGTAAAACCCGTTTAAATACAATAAAATTTATATTCGATTCCTATTTAACTTGCAAACTTGTTTATAAATCTATTTATTAAACAGATCTCATAAATAGGTCTCGTATTCAATCCGCGAATCTATTTAACAATAAAATAACTAATAACATATATATATGTGTGTGTGTGCGTGTGTGTAGGCTATACTTAAATATAAATTATAAATATAGTATATTTTATATACATATATGTAACAAATATATAATTTAAAAATATATGTTATATGTATTAACCTGTATATTACAATAATAAATCTATACTTTATATAAATATAGATTATAATGCTATATAACATATATATAGAAAGAATATATATAGCAAATATATAACATATATTTATATATATAATATATGTATATAGACTATATAATTATAAGAGATATACATGTATCACATATATATGTATATGTGTGTGTGTATATATACTATGTTATAAATTATATAATTATATTTTTTTAAAACTCTTGTTGTATTGTAATGTAATATTTTAATGTTAATATTATATTATATTCATTTTTAAATATTAATTTTATTATTTACATTTTTCTTATGTATTTATAACTATTTTATAGATTTGTTTATAGCATTTTAATTGACAAACGATTCAAACCTAAACATGAAATACAATTATTAAATAAGTCAAATTATAAATTTAGCTTTTTATATACGATTAATAAACGAGTCTGATTATGGATTAAGATTCTTAAGACATGAACCCATATACATATGGACACTAAACACGACAAATTGACTCAAATTACCAATTCTACCGAGAATTAAGTAGCTCTAACTCAATTTTTTATAAAGTTGAGATGAATTAGCTGTCTTACTTATAAAAAACTATAACCCACTTATACAATAATATTAGCAATATAGGTAAGAGTATTTAAAACATATCAATAATTAATCCCACATTGTTAAGAAAGTTTATAGTACCAAATCAGATCAGCACTCTTTTTTAGCCAACTATATTACACGATCGGAGGAAGGGAGATTTGAATCTATTATATCCCACCGGTAGAAGAGTATTCATGTCAACAAGGCAAAAAGGCCTTAGTAACCAAACTAGCATTAAAGGTTTTTTTTTTTTTTGTTATTAATAGCAAGACATTAAATGATGTGAATGGTAAAAAAAAAAAAACTTTTCCTAACTCACGTGAAAATAATTTTGATTTTTACTATGATTTAATTTTATGTATTTTTTTTTTTTTATCTCTTGCTCACCACGATAGTTTAGACAGCGGTCGCATGGTTGAGTTGATGTCCACTGACATCCACCTTGGATTGAGCAAAGCATTACTTTTCTTCACACTTATTTTTCTTATAGTTTGGTCATTTCTTTTAATTTTTTTATAGTAATTAATAATTATATTTCAGTTTTTTTTTTTAGTGACCTACCATAGAGCTAGGTCCACGATTTTGAGGAAACAATTCACCATTAACCTGTGGACCTACTATGGCAGTTTGATGTTGAGTCATGAATCAAACCCAACCCAAGCCCAATTCTAT
Source organism: Laguncularia racemosa (assembly GCA_037954665.1). Classification (NCBI taxonomy): domain Eukaryota; kingdom Viridiplantae; phylum Streptophyta; class Magnoliopsida; order Myrtales; family Combretaceae; genus Laguncularia; species Laguncularia racemosa. The sequence continues at coordinate 474,042 of JBBMOL010000347.1, read as the reverse complement.
GTAAATTTATTGGCCAATAAAAACATGTAAGATTTTGAAGCATCAGGTGATCGTTTCAATTTCCGCAAAAAAAAATTAATAACTAAAATGATGTAAAGCAGGTAAAATCGATGAGCTACAACATCAAATAAGCATAATCTCTACCTAAAATTACAAAATGCATACAATGCACACGATTAACTTTATCTAATGCAACAATAAATAAACAAGAAGCTCCTGTTCAAGATTATATTATAAGCCATCGTAAATCATAATAACATTAACAAAAGCCTATTGATTCGAATATTTTAACCCACAACTATCTATGATAGTCAATCATCGACTCACCAATCCCATATACCAATTGTCCTCAACACAAGAAGTAATGACAGTCTCATATTGATTTCTCTATCGGTATCCAATTCATTGGTAGTTCTTTTCATTAACTCATATCTAGCGCTTCCCATATGATTTTCTAACCTAAGACTATTCACATATGGTTAAGTGATCTACTTATCTCATATCTACAAGCCTCAATACCTACAACTAAATAATCATAAAACCTTAATCCCTCAGTCCATTTTGTCCTTAAGAGACCTATGCATTAACCACGTACAATATATAATATAGACCTTAATAATAACCACAACCAACAATCACAAGTGGTTGTCATTTAATAGTTAGTTATAACCAAAATTACCATTTAACACTAATTATGAACAAGTAATATATAAACTATATTAATATAATGGTCTTAGGTTATCTTGCTTCCATGGTAGTAACACCTATAAAATCACACCATTTAGTGTTTATTATATTTAAGCCTTCTTTTGGTGAATTAAGAGAGGTTTTAGTCGACTAACAAGGGTCATTTGTAAACTAAATGAAATCTAGTCGATGAAAGTTCCTCATAGTCAGTTCTTGTGGTCAACCAACTTTAATCAAACTAATTTAGGAGCATGATTGGCCATTCTATGTTGACTTTGCCCCCCTAAAGTTTACTTCTCTAATTCCATTATATAAACAAGGTTGGTATTTTTAGGTTTCATCTTGTGTCCTAATTTCCCTTTTAGATTTTATTTGCTTTTATATTATATTTCTAGTGTTTAGACGATTATTACTTCCATATATTTAATTAATTAAAATACTACATTGACTCTCCCATATAAGATTTCTTCCATTTTTTTTTTCCAAATAAGGTAGTTGAATTAATCATTTTTTCAAGTCTCAAAACCAGAAGACATAAGTATTCTAATGATACTCCAAGACATAATAGGAGCATGCAAGACTCAAAACCTACTATTATAATCTACAAATCATATATTTTCTTCTAAACTCTCATATATGACCATGTGTCTTCAAAATTCAAAATCATATTATACTTTCCAAAAGTCTCTAAAGTATAATAAACTAGAAACGTATAGTTCCCATAACTCTAAACTAAATTTTGTGAGGGTCAAAAATCATATGGTGCTCTATCATTGTTGCACTCCCAAACCAAAGGGCAAATTTGTTGATCGGTTGGGTTCCCTCTCATCCAACTTTGTCAACATACTTCGCAACATGGTCAACTAGATTTTAATTGTAACTAACCTTATTATAATTGAGTCGAATACTTTTCCTTTATTCATACTCTTCTCGTTTTTCTTTCTTAAGAATCCCACCTAAGGTATTGTGGGTCGAATTTCTAACCCTAAAATTCTTTCTTCAATCCTTAATGATCCTACACTCATCCACTTAATTATGGCATGTTTTGAAGCTACACTACATGCATTATGGTTGCAAACCTTTATCTTGAGACTTGACATTGTTGACATCATTATCAAACCGTTGAAAATTTGCTACAATAATCCTCAATAATCCTATAGTTGTGTTCTTCTCTAAAAATAATAAATACTATAAAGGTGTCGAGCATATGGAATTCAAATATTTTGCCATTAAAAAAAAAGGCTCAAAAATAAAGATTATCCATTGAGCATATTAGAGTGAATCTTACAATTGCAAGTCCATTAACTAAAAATTTAAAACCAATGGTATTTAAGCAAAATGCAATTAGAATGGGTCTTGGCTGTCACCATGGATGATGTATTAGTGATATACGACACTCTTGACTCCACTTATGTGTTGTACACCTCATGAATTTGAACGTTATATAACTTTAGACGATATAGCAATGTTAATGTAGACCATAATAGTATTATATGTATCAGTTATAAACCTAGTATGATAAGACATTAGTACTATGATTCATGGAAGGGAGCATGATGTGTTCAATGAACAATGTCATACCTGCATTTTGTACTTTATTATATTGAGATAATTATGATGTTTGGATGATGAGATATTGCGCTTGAAAGTTCATACATCACACTTATGCTTATATTGTAATTTTATTTGACTTTGAGACCGGGTTGAAGAACGTAGATAATTAATATAAAATTATCAAATGGGCTTGAAATTAAGGGATATAAACAAAATCATGACTTTCATTATATGAGATATTGTTAGATTTATTATTATCTTTTAAGAGACATTGTGAGATTTGATATTGTCTTTATTTGGGAGCTAATGATAAATTAATCTCATTCATCATTGAAGAATAACTAATGCTTGATTAACACATCAATTTAATGTGAAGACATATATATAATTGTCCATATACATATGGCCTTTATGAGAATAATGTGTAGAAAAAGGGTGAAGAAAGAGAAACCAGTTATCATATCATACAATGGCTTTCCCTTGTTCTAACCCAGATATGTGAGAATCATTTATTTTTGAGGTCTAACGAATACATTAAAAAGTGTGAAAGATTTTTCAAATACTTTTAAGGGATTCATATGTATTAAGAAAATTGAATAATTCGTTGTAACTCGGTAGTTTAAATGTCGATAAAATCATACTTTGTATTATTGTTGGCAAATAAATAAATGTAATAACTTCTAAATATTAAAAGGAAAATGTTAATGACTCTCCAAAAGAATTTCTTTAGAAGTCAAATAAAGAAAATTTTTACATTTTTTATGAACCTTTTTATTAAACGTGCGTCCAAATTTTGAAAGCATAGAAATATATATATATATATATACATACAGTTGTCAAAATCGCGAGTTAACTCGCACGTTTTTACGATTTTACGAGTTGGTGAGCACACTCCGAGTCAACTCGCATGTAAAAACATTTTTTAAGTAAAATCGCGATTTTGAACAATAAAATCGTCAAAATTGCAATTTTACTACGTTTCCATCGATTCCACAATATTGCAAAACTAAATAAAATTTCAACCATTCGAATCCGAATAAACAAATATGTAATAATAGCTATTCATAGCTCAAGCCCAAACTTTTAATAAACAACTATGGACTTAATTGTTAAAAGCCCTCTGGCGTCCAAGGGGCGCTGCTCCTTGAAACCCCCGCTAGGGCGGCTTCCCCGGACCCCCGCCCGCTCAGTGTGGAGCGAGACTCACGTGCTTTCCTGTCATAGGGGAGTATGAGTTATACCCCAACATGTTCGTTGATCATCACTTCTCTCTTGTCAGTGTGTTACGTTGCATTGAAGTCTTTGTGTTTGTGTTCGTGTTCGTCAATTGTTAGTCTTCTTGTTCCTATTTGTGATCATGTTTGTATTAAAGCACTTGTGTTTGATTGCTACAACTTTCCTTATTTTAACTAATATTTTTGTAATAGTAAATAAAATAAAGGGTAGATAACTTTAACTTTATAAGAATTTTTTTAATTTTTAATTTTATAGGAAATGTATAAATGTATTTATATTTCTATCTTTTCAATATATCATTCTCATAGTTAAGTAAATGTGAGATATTGTTAAGTAAATATATTTTGAATTAATAATCACGAATAGTGCAAAAATTTACCTAGTAATATATAATTTTGAAAGTTTTTCTTGTTATAGTATCTTCTTTATTATGTACTTTTGGTTAGTAGTTATTTGTCATTTTTTAATATTACTCCTTTTTAATGGTATATCTTCGTTATCAATTTTATTTATTAGTAATTTCTTAAAGTCACAATTGATTTTTAAATTTTATCTATTATCTTTTAGCTTTGTATATATAACTAGGTAAAACTTGTTTTATACATGATTTATCATTTTAGAAATAAAATATTTATATTATACAACTTATGCTCGATTATCTATATTATGACTTTTATTTCAAATTTGTAATTTATGGCTAAAATAAATACTCAATTTCCTTATTTCTATTATTCATTATATTTTTTAATGACTATTGTAAGTAGATTTATAATATTTAAAAGTTATTTTACATAGGTTGTAGAAACTTACATTTCTACGTTCTGATTCTACAGACCCTTTAGTAATTCTACGTAAAATCGTAATTTTGACAACCTTATATATATACATATTTAAGCTTTTAACAAGTAAACTAAATAGTTTTGCAATAGCCTAAAGAAGAAAACTTTTTATGCTAGTTTTTTTTTTATATATAGATTACATATTTAACAAAAAAAAAGTGCTAAAACTAATAAAAAAACTATTTGACATTTTAATAAGTATTTCTGGTACAATTATTAATACTTTTCTTATAAATATTTTAGACTTGTTTAATTCAATTTTTTTTTTTCAAATTGTTTGGCTCACGTTAAAACCTTCTTTTTTGTGTGTGCTTTTAAGGAGAAAAAAAAAATAATGATGATGATTTTTTTAGCATGCCAGTATTACCTCTGCCAGCAAAGCATAAGTCACGCTTTAAAATGTAAATAAAATTAATAAGTTTCTCTTTCTAACACTGTGAAGCAGCATGAACTCCATTAAATTAATCATATGGGGGGGACTCTCGTGCAAAGTAATCATTAAGCTTAAGCTGCTATCAACAGCTTGATCATTTATATATTTCCGAGTCAACGAAGTTAGGTTAGCAGTAGCAGATATAATTAACACGCAATCCAACTATTTATTTACTATTTTAATAAAATCGATTCGATCTTTAATTTTATTATTTAATTATATATATTAAATATTAATATTTAAATTAATAATAAAATTAAACATCAGTTTCAATTCTACAAAAAATATAGTAAGATCATAAAAATTTTCATTATATATATATTCATTTCTTCACATGCAAGTCCTTTCATGAACTACATCAAAAGAAGCAATGTACATTGCCACAATGGGTTATGTACTTAAATATTACTTTTTAAAAAAAAATTATATAAATATTATACTAGTAAAACATATTTTTAAAATAAGTTATGAAAGCACAGATCACGTATGCCATTTTAGGAATATTGAAAAATTCTAAGCTGAAGGCATAGACTCAGTTTACGCTTTCAGTATAATTTTTTTTAACCCTAGGAATCTGTTACAACAAACCTGCAAACCTATAAAATTATTGTAAAAGTATGTCTGCAAACCTAAAAGTAATACAGTAAATTTACACAATAATACATAGAAAAAAATTCGCATCGATACTTTTAAATATAAATATGAACCCTCAGTTTAGTTTATTTATTCACATTTCAATCTTTGAATTTCCTATGTAAACTTCACTTTGCAAATTTTTGTTTTCACAATTTGTGTTTTACGTAGGTTTTAGTTTACTCAAATACGTGTGTAGAAATTTCTTCATCAAGATCTCGATATGTTTTCTTAAGAAAAAAAATTATTTTTATTACTCTTATATTACTTTGGATAAATGCAAAAATAAAAAAAGACATGTAAATATATATACTGTATAAATTTTATTGAAATAGTAGTTATTGTTAATTAACTATTAATTAGTAATTAATTAATTATTAATATATGATTAATTAGCATTAGTAAATGAATTATGCATATATGTTATTATAATGTATTTTTGTAAACATAGCTATAAATTAAGTTATTATTAATTAACTGTTAATTAGTAATGATTAGTCATTAAGATATCTTTAATTAATTATTAAGAAATTAATTAGTGAAAAATTTTGTATTTGGTGGAAATGTAAAATATTTTTATGGTTTAGTTGAATTAGTCATAAAAATAAGTAATTGGTAATTATCCATTAATTGAAAATGATTAGTCATTAATATGTGGTTAATTAATTGTTGTAAAATTAATTAGTGAAATTTTTTTTATTTGTTGCAAAGTGAAAATATTTGTATAGTTTTGTAAAATGATTTATAAAATTAATTAGTTATTAATTATCCATTAATGAAAGGAGATTAGTCGTTAATATATCGTTAATTAATTACTATGAAATTAATTAGTGAAAAAATTTGTATTAGGTGGAAATATAAAATATTTGTATGGTTTAGTAGAATTAGTCATAAGAGTAAATAGTTGATAATTATCTATTAATTAAAGGTGATTAGTTGTTAATATGTGGTTAATTATATGTTGTAAGAGTAATTATTGAAATATTTTGTATTTGTTGCAAGGTGAGATTATTTATATGCTTTTGTAGAATGAGTTATAAAATTAATTAGTTATTAATTATCTGTTAATCTAAGCGAATTAGTCATTAATATATAGTTAATTATTTACTATTAAATTAATTAGTGAAAAAATATTATAGTGGGTGGAAATGTGAAATATTTGTATGGTTTTGTAGAATTAATCATAAAAGTAAGTAGTTCTTAATCATCCGTTAATTAAAGGTCATTAGTCGTTAATATATCGTTATTTAATTGCTATAAAATTAATTAGTGAAAAATTTTGTATTTATTGCAAATGTAAATTATTTATACGGTTTTGCATAATAGATAGAGTCTAGAGCTTTCAATCCTTCGGTCTTGATGCAGCAAGCCAGTTATCAATCACAAGTAGTTTAAGACGGAGAGGTAATAGACATTTTACTTATCAATTAGTTTACGTTGCATTAAAAATAAGAAAACATTTGACATATTGTTGGCATTAGAGCAAACAACCCTCATTGTGCGATGGCGTGAGTTGTCACTCCGTCGTGACGAACGTACAATTCCATTCGATGCTCGAATGAAGCCATACTTGCAGCTGGCTAGATTCGAAGGTGTGAGTTGTCTACTGTACATACCCCTTGATTGGCAGATGATTACAACACTGGTGGAGAGATGGCGTCCAAAGACACATACATTCCACATGTTGACAAAGGAGTTTACCATCACGTTACAAAATATGGAGATCCAGCTAGGACTCCCTGTGGATGAATAGGCAGTTACAAGGAGTAGTTGCCTAGATTGGGGAGCAATTTGCAAAGAACTGTTGAGGGCGAGACGAAGGTCTAACACTAGGGGGCCTGCATTAGTATGATATGACTCCATGATATGTTCTAGCTGATCCCACCGGACGTCGATGTGAAGCAAATACATCAAGCTACTCGTGCATATATTCTGCAGCTGTTAGGGGATTTATCATTGTCGATAAATCTAGCTCCCTAGTAAACACAATGTGCTTACCTTTGCTAGAAAATTTCAACATCGCTTGGACATATAGCTAGGGGGTTGCATGTTTGGCGTAGTTGTATCGCCAACTATGTGTCACATCCTCACCGTCGGCACATGGGATTGGAGGGGTGACCATATTGCTACAAGTGTAGGCCTATGACATATTTCCTTATATCGTACCCATTAGTCAACACAGACTATCTATACCAACTAGATGTTCACTAGCGGCACGATAGAACAAGCGAAGGGACACGTAGTTTCACCCCACCTACGTAGTCGATGCATATCGGGATGCATTAGATAAGCAAAAAATGTCGCAGATACCTCATTAATCAAATTTCTTTCCTTGCAATTAATCATATTTATCATTTGAAGTAAATAAAATTTCCTATTTTCAAGTTGAATGGGAGTCGTACGGCGCGAATTTAATCAATCTACTACCGTATTTTTGTAAAGCTAACATGCACGTTTAGATGGCTCAGGTGCCACTTATTTGTTTCCACATTGTTGAATGGCATTTCCTAGATAAAGTGGCCAAATAGTTTAGTGGGTTCCAATATATCCTGCAACTGTTGAACACGTAGTCGGAGCTCCATGAAATCAACCTACGTGGCCGGATTGATGTCGATTAGACCGTCCTGCATGAAGTGTATTTGAACATGTGGGAACAACGAGTCAATCGAGTCGTTCATATGGAGGGCCCTTGCGGTGTGCATGATAGCTACCTATAATGGTATAGGTCGATTAGCAAGAGATACATTAGCCACACGATGGCAGTTCTTGGATTTCTGGTAAAAACGATTTATATACAATCTAACTAATGTCCAAATAATTACATAATCATGTTAACCTTAATTTATGTTTTCTTCGTACTTACAGGTGACACCTTACAACAGATTTGCCTGTCGTCGAATATAGACACAACGTGAGAATAACTGCTCAAGGTCTTCAATTTATGCTGCATCATTAGGGAGGTAACACTGTGCTTGCAACCGCGGCAGCAGAACACCTAAGAGGAGGCTAAACCGGTTCCAGCACGGCAACAAACGGGAGGACGACGTCGACCTCGAAACCGCGATGAGGTAGAGAAAAATCCTAGGTAGGACAAACAGATACATGTTGATCTCAATGTGGTGCATGCTAGCTCAAGGCTGACTTTCAGCCAATATAAGACATCACATTAGCATTCTATCAGTGGCTCTGTACTAACACTATCGACTCTACGAAGGCAACACCCTGGAAAACAACCTATGGAGTAGGGTGAATCATCGAATCCCATATGAGTAGAGTCTCATGCAGCCACACGCGTTAGACAGTTCTCCCCACCAACATGCCACCCAAGAGTCTGAATCTCCTCCAACTCCGCGTGCAAGGCCATCCAACGCCTTTGCTCGGCTAACTAAGCATTTCACTAGAGGTAGGAGATAGGTTTTTAATTATTTGCATATGTATATGGTCTATTACAATGATTAAATTTATATATTATTTCAATTTGTAATAAATCAGAAGTCAACTCAGCCACCTACATATCAAGATTCTCCCTAAGAAGATTTACGAATCGACTGGCAAGGAGATTGCAATCTGGCTGTAGGTGATCCTGGCTAATCAGTGGGTTATTGCATGAGTGTAGATTCTCAAATCTCGTCACCACGAACATGCCCTCCAACTTCTTCTTTCAGGCCCGAAGCCTCCATTTACAACGGTCATCCTTTCTCAAACAATAAATAGACCACAAAAGTGGGTTGAACTCTACAACAGTGAAGTTGTAATGGTTCTTCACATTGTAAGACTTCACTGATTGAATAACATTTACTTTTGTCCTAAATCTTATGCCCCTATAAAAATCATCACTATTACTCGAACTACTGCAAATATCGGTTTGCTCCTGCTCGAAATAAATGTAACCACTATTGCCCCCATAATTGTAATACGAAACGAAATCTCTAACTGGCATGGTAGGTGGTTCAGCTTACTCTGCTCTATATATTAGCTGTCTCGAGTATGTATATATAGTTGGAGACTCTTCTTCCGCTACTTCATCTCCCTCGTTCTCACTTTCCTCATTTTCCTCATCAGAACTCGCCTCGCCATTGCTACTCTCCTGCTCAACACCCATTCCACCATTGGTGTCAATTGCAGCTTCCACTCTCACGTGAACTACGTACAGATCTCGTGTCTCTAGTCACTATAACACTGGAGTAACTACTTTATCTATTTCATCCTTATCGTTCACTTCCATCGGGGTTGGAATTGAGGATTGAAATGTCGACGGCTCTAGCTGCATTTCTACAATGTAATGTGACAACTGTGGTTGATTGCTTATATCGAATGTCTGCCTTACCGATGGGCTCCCTGAATTGTCAGAAATTCTGATGAATAATTATTGTATGCCACAATCTCTATATGATTCAGCCGTTTCAATAAAAAATTTAACATCTTTGTCATCTTTGATTGCCATTAATGCATAACATGTATTGCCCCCATAGAAGATAGGATGCATGTGAATTATCTCAACCCCCACTTCGGTTGGATCAACTCCGATGTTGCAACATATTCTGTATAAAAATTCGTTATATTTGACGTTTTTCTTCATTTTCAACTTCTTTACCAGATCCCTGTTATACTTAGGCCCCCAGTTACCGACTATAATATTTCCAAATGCATAGATCATCAACTTCATGTAATCAATCATTTTTTCTCTATCCATAATATATATAAATTATAAGCTTTTTTAATAAATATGACAATTTTCAATAATAACATTCTAAAAATTTCAAAAAAAATTAAATTTCCACAAGCGTAACATGTAACATTATACAATTCTACTAATATTTTTCTAAAATCTTATATCAAATATAAACATAGATAAAAACACAGATAAAAAAACTTTAACTTTTCTAAAAAAAATACTATGACTAAGATTAACAGTTCATAAATACTTAGATCTAGCTAAAACTTAATTCCTGTGCAAAATCACTCATTCTTCTTCCTCTTTCCTACATGCGAACGAGAGAAAAATGAGATTTGGGTTAGTGGGTATTTTGTATGTTTTTGTGTGTTTCATATTTATATTTTTTAGTTTTTGTACTGTTATAACATATTTATAAAATCAACGGTGAGTGTAAATCGAATAAAAAATTGGACGATGAGAAGTATAGGTGGGTTGTATTGAAGGCACAGACTGGGTTTGCGCCTTCAGCCTGGAATTTTTCAGTATTCCTAAAGTCACATACATGATTCGCACATTCGCAATATATTTTTAGAATATGTTTTATAGGTATAATATTTACGCAACTTTTTTTTTTTAAAAAAAGCAATATTTAAATATGTTACCCTTGCCACAACCATAAGCTTTCCTATGTGTCTTTTTACTTTTTAATTATTAAAACAAATCAAAATTAGTGCTTTGGAGTTTGGGATACCAGCAAAAGATCAAAGTACTTTCCTTTTGTAAATTATACAATCAATCTGCAGTTAAAATATTTCTTCTTTTTTTCTTTACTTTTAATGAATGTAACTAATTTTAAGTATTCATTAATAAAACTACTATAATAATAACCGATAATTTAAAAGGTTAAAAGAATAAATTTTCAATCTTCTAATCACATATTTTTTCCTTCAAACATGCTATCAATATCTAAGAATGTAAAAATCTTCTCTCTTACCACTATGTATTGCCTCAGGAAATTTTGTTAAGGGAAACCAATTTAGAACGATTGTGAAGTTCTAATTTTCTTTGGAATTTCAGTTGAGCTCCAAGAACGGTTTGAAAAAAGGGTGGGAATTTCTCTAAATAAGTTAATGGATCAAACTTAATGGATTTCCATGAGTGTAAAAGTTATATTTGGGATTTTGATGAATATAATAAACCACATGTTTTTATGTAAATTTTGTGTGAAAAAAGAAATGAGAAGAAAAGGTATATATCCAAAAACCAAGTCTTGGATAGCTTCCTTACAATTAATTTAATTTTATTTGGGTAAAACCATATAAAAGCATTCCAAATAATCGTTTGGGCATTCTCAAGAATATTGAAATGAAATAGGTACCTTACAATTGAGTGACTCTATGAGAAGCCTTTTTAAAATGAAATAAAACTCCATCTAGGCAAGCTCCTAAAATCTTGTTTGTAAACATTTTGTATTCACTTACACTCCAAGACAACTGCTTAATCTCTAATTTTATAAGAATGAGTTGGACTAAGAATTTTTAGTGGATTTCAAATGGATCACTATCTTAATCAAGTTATGGTGTAATCTAGCATTGCTTTCGAAATCCCAATCACTAAATTCACAATTGATGTTAATTTTGATTGAATGTATCAATTTCAAGTCATACTATTGAATCTTTAATATCTATTTATTCATTTATTTATTTTTAAATACACTACTACAAATATAAAAAATAAAAATTTAAAATCGATTCATTCTATTAGAAAATTAATATTTATACCATTAGATTATAAAAATCCGAACTTACTTCCCATTTTATCTGACCAATAGAATCAATAGCTTAATAGAGTGCCCGTTGGCCATTTTATGTACACGGAAGATTTCAGCCGGTCAGTGTCTGGACATCCTCCACACAAACAATGATTCACCACAAATTCTCCAATATCAATGGAGTTTCTTTAATATGGTGTTAGGTATCACAAATTTCAAAGCTTATCTCCAATCATTTATAGACGAATTTCAGCCAACACCCACCAAATTTCTATTAGCTTGAATTTGTCTAATGCCATAAATGTGCTATCTCTTAGGATTCCCCATCACTTGTTTAAGTCAATCTCAAATTCTCCAATATCGATCAAGTTTCTTCTATATAGTGTTAGGCATTACAAACTTCTGAACTTATCTCGAATCATTTATAGACGAATTTAGTCAACACTCACCAAATTCCTATTAGCTTGAATTTGTCAAATGCCATAATTATGCAATCTCTTACGAATCCCCATCATATGTTTAAGTCAACCTGTTTATGTCGTCCTAGACCAAGATGAACAGCATGCACATTTATTCCACAAAAGACGTTTCATCATTGCACTTCTTGAAACCAAATCTCATTGGAGATATTTCAGGTTTCGTACGATTCATCACGAACACGTTTGTTAGGATAAAACACAAAGTCTATGAATGGAATTGCAAAAAAAAAAGAAAATGAATTAAAGAGAAACATAGATAAAAGATGGAGGTAAATGGAGGAATCCACTTAAGTAATGTCAATTTTAAAAATTAATCACAAAATGGGGTTCCATGAGAAAGATATTACTAAAGTAGGTGGTAAATACGCATTTCTTAAACTCATCTTTAATGGAAATTTTTAAAAGGTTAAAAAATATTAATTTAAAATTATAAATTTAATTAATTTTTTTTCAATAAATTATTTTTTTTCATTCTTCTTATGTAAAGCTTTGGAATTATTTTTGAAACAAAATGTAAAAGATAAAACAATTAATTTCAAAAAAAATAGTTTTGACAAAAAAATTTAGAAAATTTAATGAAAAGTTTTGGGGAAAAAAAGTTGTGAACAAATCTTAGGCTAAATTGTAAAAAAAAAAAAAAATTGAAAAGTTTAGATATAAAAATGGAAAAAATAATTGATTAATTTTTTTTAATAAATTTAAAATTTTTAAATTTTTTTTTTGAAATTTAAAAAAAATGGAAGAAAATGTAAAATTTCAAAATTTTGAAAAAATTTGAAAATTTTAATCAAAATTAAAAATTTATTAAAAATGTAAATTTTAGTATTAAAAATTTAAGTTTAAGAAAATGTAACTTTAAAAAATTCCAAAAATTTTTTTTGCTTTAGCAGTGATTTTTGGAGGAAAAGAAGTTAAAGCTCATGTCCCTTTAGCTATGACTAAGAAAAAATAAGATAGATATAGTTAAAAAGAAAGATATTAAGTATAATAATCTGTTTTCTATTTTTGAGATAATTTCATTTTGATTCAATTATTTATATGTTATTGATAACTCAAATACAATAAAGAGTTTATGAAGTTATGCAATGAAAAATCCTTATATTAGCAATTAAAATGAGAAAGAATTATTAATGGTAAGACCAAAAACTCCAAACCTGAGTTGTATATTATAGTAATTGCGAATCTTTGTAACCCCAAACTGCATATACATCATAATTTCACAAGTGAAATGGAAACTCTATCGAAAAGTGTATAATTAAAAAAAAAAAAGTTATGTAATTAAGGAGAAAACATATAAGAAATGATGAGAGCAATAAAAGTAAGTATTTGACAATGAATGGAAGAAAAATTGGGAAATCATGCAAAACTTATATATACATGAGTCATAATTATCAATGAAAAATTTACATATCAAACTATATAAAATAGTATATTATCGTTATCCTATGCGTTATTCCTTCTCCTACTAAACTATCATGTAAGTCGCAAAAATGCATTTGTGTACTATCTAGTAAGCTTTAGATCTGGAGCAATAGGAGCTTGTGACTCTTGTGTTAGATGGTCTTGGGGTACATCACCAAAGTCATGAAGAGGCATTGGACTCCAATTTGTAGTAGGCTATAAAAATTCACCCTAATATATTGTTTACTTACCTATGCATCCCTTTTACAAAGCAAGGTGGTGTAGCGAAGAGACCACTAATGAAATCACAATGTGGTGTGACATAAGTGTTAAGCAATGGAGCTAAGCTATCAACCATCTCATCGGTATCGAGTGGAAGCTGTTGAGCTTGTACTGCATATTCTTGTGGTTGAGCCCAATGAAGGGGTCGTCCAAGTCCCCTGATCCTACAATGTGCAAGAGGCAAGTACTGCTGTTCCCAAATGTCACAATGTCCATCTTCTTCCCATTTGAACAATATATATATATATATATATTAAAATTGAGATTTTCTTAAATTCTTCTTTAAAAAAAATTCAAAGTTTAAATAAGAAAAATACAAAACATAATTTATTAATTTTTTTATGAATTTAAAATTGTACAATATTAATTTAAAAATAATAAAATTTTTCTTAATTTTGTTAAATAGTGAAAATTTTAAAATTAAAAAAAATTAAATTATTTAATTTATATTCAAAAATATTTTTATTAAAATAAATTAAATTTACATGTTTTCATAAATAGATATTTTCTTAAAAATAATTTTATTACAAAAGTTTTTTTATAGAACTTTAAACTATAAACAAAATTTTAAATTAAAAAAAAAAAATCTCCTTTATTTAAAAATATCTTCACACAACACACATTTCGTAAATAATTCTGTTTGAGTTTTCAAACATTAAATTTAACAAACTAATACAGTATAAACTAAAAATAAGCACCAATAATTAAAGAAAAACTCTCTATGAACTATTTAGCATTAATATTCTAAGGTTTTTTAAGAAGATAAAATTAATACAAAATTTTGAATTAGCAAACATTTCATATTATAACAGAAAATTAACTACCTCATGTTATGTGCTACAAATTTTATACAAGTCATGTTTAAAATACTACAAACTAACAACGAACACTAATATTTGCATAATACCAAAACACTACAACTAATCACAACTCAAATATTCCAATTTTTTTTGGTATGATGAAAACTAACAAGATAAGAAAAAAAAATAGTTACCAATGAAAATAAACACAAAAATGTGGCTTAATTGAGTTTCTTGCTCAAGAAATGAAAATATCTCAATGATTTCAGTGAACTACGTTGATAATCCTTACAAATCTATAAGCTTTTCTTCTTCGAATTTGTGTAACAATGGCTATTGCTATGTGTGTAAAGGAAGATGAAACTATTTTGAGAGTATTCCATGAAGGTGGAGTCTAAAAAGAGAAAAAAAAAAAAAAGCTTCAAAGACTAAAGGAGTATACTATACATATATGTGGACAAACTATTTAATATGGTAGGGGTCTAATTCTATGCATGCATGTAAAATTGTTAAATCCTTCTATGTGTTTATGTGATAAAATTATTGAATGGGGGGGGGGGGGTGGGGATTGGCAAAAATTATTTACAATGAATAATGTGAGTCGAGTATTAAAGATGCAAACTTAGCGTGCACCTACAAGCAATTGCTTATAGGTACACACAAGGTCCATGCATTTAGTACAAACTGTACCATATGCACATTCTGGATACATGCCTTTGACTCTTACTTTAGTAATATCTTTCTCGAGTATCTCATTTTGCAATTAATTTTTTAAAATGACATTATTTAAGTAGATTCCTTGAGACAAATGTTTCAATACGTGGATGTATAAACATAAAAATAAACTAAAATGAGCTTCTCTCTCACACAAACATATATACAAACTCTGAACAAATTTTAATATAGAAGGCGACCGCACGGATGTCCCTCCTTCTAAACTTTTTTTAATCTTTCATCATCCTAAATCCACAAATTCATTACTACTAACATTAATGTATGTAAATCTATCACTTCTAATCTCATGTCAGGATTGTGGGATTTATTGCACTTACCAATTGGTAGGTTTTGTTCTCTTATGAGAAATGATAATATCTTCTTTGCTATGCAAGACCCAATTCTAGAAGATATGAGCCCATTTAATCAAATAAGCCTATTTTTTCAATTAGGTCTTTGTATCCCTAACCTTTCACCTATATCATATGTATCAATCGGCTTGACTGATGTAATTTCCTTTTATTAAATAGAATTTATCTTTACTTGAAAAAAAAATAAAAATAAAATAAGCTTTTGAAGTGTTTATAAGCCCTTTTTGTTGTAGTTTGTAGCTCTTCCCATTTATGGGCCGTAGAGGTTTTACATTAGACTATAAGAGCTTACACAGCAGTACATATGATTATTGGGGACCAACGAGACAATTATAGTTTTGAATTTGAGTCTGGAGCACTAGTAGACGGGAGATACTGGCCCCTTGGCACTTCACAATTCTAATGGTACTATAGCAAAATTGAAGCTTATGTATAGAAAAATGTATTTCACTTCGTGATAGAGCAAAACCTTGTCAATTGTAAATATTGATTAAGCACTTGGAGTAACGCTCTGAATTAATACCATATGATCGTAAAATTCTTTAGTGATTCATATTAATTATTCATCGGTTTTTGTTTCTCATTTTATATCGAATTCTAAATATATAAATTTAAATAAAGATGACGATTAATTAATTTATATTATAATCATATTTATTATATTATAAATTTATAATAATAATTTTCAAATATATCGTATCAATTTCATGTTGGGAAAAGAATTTTTTTTTTTTTTGATGGGGGGTTCAATAATGTTGCCGATTTTTTTTCCCAGAAAGTGCAAGCCTCTACTGTATCTTTCAAAGGGAAGATGACTTTTCCCTACAGTGCATGTGGGAATGTCCTGCTGGCATAGCAGAGAGATGGGACAGTTTTCGTTAAGGGCACTGCAGTTGGGTCCTGTTTTCTGTGTGAATAGAACCTTAGTTGGATCGACGGTTCACACATTTGGATGCCTCTCTTGAGTTGAGAGATATTCCTTCTATCTTTTGCACTGCTTTGGCCCTTTGATTTCTTGGCCTAGATTCCAAACTATTCATGTTGCTTTTTTATTTTTATATTATTATTTTATATTTTATCAAACTACAGCAACATTCTAAACTTTTCTACATAGCTTTCATAATTGGTTTCTTTTCGGACACTATTTCATCCTTTTTCTTTTTTAAAAAAATAAAAATAATAAGTGTATAACCAAAAAAACAAACTTTTCTCTTTTCATCTTAACGAGTACCCCAAATAATCCATACACTCATCTTGTTTTACACTTTAAATCTATTGTCTAAGTCGTTTAATCCATTAATGTTGAATGATAGCAACTAGTCATGTGGTGTTTACCAAAATATATCTAAACTTTGTCTAAGTAAACCTGCCCTGACAGACCCACGGAAAGTTCACCAAAAGTCCAATTAATTTGTACAGTGGAACCCAATTAAATATGTCAGACAGTATCAGTCCAACAATCTATCAAGTCAAGTGATTGGACACAGTGCAAAACGTTGGACCTAGGGTTTCATAGGAGACTCATGTGTGTGATATATGGAAGACTTTACCACTCCACTTGGAGAGATTTGCTCGCTAGGACGGCAACAAGTGCATTGGAAATGAGTTCTTTTGTTTGCAGTAAGTATTAGGTGTGTAATGATTCAGATGAACATGAATGAAAATTGAGAATAGGGAAAAAGAATGGATTTATTTAAAAGCTGATAATATCGTTCATCATAGATAAAAGAAAAATTGTTCCCTTAAAACTAGGGACCGTTAATTTTTTTTTATTTAATTAGTTTAGAGTCCTTTTCATATCTGTATAATTAAATAAATTAATAAAGATAAAATGAAATATCAGAAACACTCCGATAAAATAGATTAAAATTACAAAGACCCCCAAAATTTTAAAATATTACACCTAGCTCCCTCTTTTTTATGATTTATGAATGTTTTCACTATTTTTCTTAGAATAAGCTTATAGTGGCTAATATGGTACTTAAAATTTTCAATTTAAGACCCAATAAAATGCAAAATAATGAAAAGATTGGCAAGCCACAATATAGAGAAGGAAGAGTATGCTTTCTTTACTAGCAACTTTCTGTATATATATATATATATGTATGAAAAAAAAAACAAAAAAGAAAAACCTTTCTTTACCTAAAGTATATTTGAATATGCTACAGGATGTACCTTTGGCCCTTGATTGAAGGTATGTGGTCACATCATGATCAAAATCGGAGTCCTGTCAATTGTACTGAGATCATGTCTATTCCAACCAAGAGCCTGACCATTTTCCATTTTCCACGGCCACGTGAAATGGAGAATGCTTGAGCTTGACTGTTAGATGCTGTAGTTCGAATGAGCTGTCCATTGAAAGCCTTTGGAAGAGGAAGCAGTGCAAAAACTCTTGGTTAGCAGTTGGGTTCTTTGGCAAAGGGTGAAACAAAAGTCATGTTTTCGTAGGGACAAATGGAATAGTTACAAAGTGAAATCGTATTTTATTACTAACTACATGGAAGAAACCAAGAATACTGAAATAGCATATGCTACTGTTAATATATAGATGAAATAGACATGGTTTCCTAAAACCTAGGGACCTGAGGAGGCATATATCAAATTGAATACCCACGTTGAGTGGGTAATCTATCCAAATCACTTGAGTCCTTTGAGGCAATTGTGGAAGAAGTGTGCTGCTGTCTAAATTCTTTAAGCAATACATTTTTCATGTGTCAACCATGAGAAGTCGCATTATGGCTACCTACGCACACTTTGTTCAAGGACTCTCCTTTGTTTAAGGAAAGCTATCTATTAGTGCAGAGAATAATTTTCTGAGCATGGGATATTCTTATCCGTTTGGTTGTTTATATAGAAATTTACGATGAAAAGAGACTTTCTTTGGGTCTGGTTTCACGCGTTTTATGAAACCAGTAGGCGTAATAAATTACCAACGGCATTTTTTCATGAAAGAAATGGAGTCTTATAAATATGGT
Organism: Laguncularia racemosa; assembly: GCA_037954665.1. Classification (NCBI taxonomy): domain Eukaryota; kingdom Viridiplantae; phylum Streptophyta; class Magnoliopsida; order Myrtales; family Combretaceae; genus Laguncularia; species Laguncularia racemosa. The sequence goes on along the minus strand of JBBMOL010000347.1, from coordinate 455,210 downwards.
TTGTCCATTCATAGATGCTTAGAGTGTCGTACGAATCCTGAGCTTTTAAGGTCCATTTTAGGTGGATGTTGTAAAAGCAAATTCCTTTTTCATTAATGAAGTAGTTATGCTTACTGTTAAGGGAAGAAAAAAAAAAGTAACAAATAGAGACATCCATTATATATCTCAAACCTACTGCCTTTGGGTGTCTCAAAGTCATCGTATGCTTCGCTAACCTCATTAATTCGAAGATACATTATTCACGATTAAATCTCTAGTCCTATTGGCATCGAATCTTTTAATACCGCTAATATTATAGGCATAATAATAATAATAAAAAAAAAGAAGACTCTTGTAATAAATACAGCTTAATTTATAACCACATTACCACGAAAAATATTTATTAATATTAATATATTATGTTTTTATATAAATAGTAGATAAATATTAATAATTTTTTAAGACGTGATGGTGATAATAGTTATTTAAAAAAATTATTATTTATATTTTTGTAAATTAAAATTTTATTAATATTTATATCTTATTAATTAATTCAAGTAATATGTTAATATTGTTAAAGCCTTTCACCGTCTTCACATGTCCATTTCCTCCATGTTGCCTATAATTCTACAATTGCTCCTACCGTATATTCGTCCTTTCAGCATGCACCACCACTCTCACCCCATCTTCTTTAAACTATCTATATAATAGAAAAATCAACCAATTTTCAAATCCAATTCAAGAAATCTTTAGCATTCATCCTCAATTTAAAACAAGGGATGCCTAGTTTTAATGTGAAATCATTCGCCTTATATACCGAATCATAACTCGCATCATTGCTATAGCTATAATCAACATATGCCTAAACACTATACAAGCTTATTTGTAGATTACTCTAACTTGAATAGATATTTATTTGATTTCAATTCAATAACAATTGAATTGAGATTGAGATATTTAAGTAATTTGTTGAGTCAAATGAACTTCATAATATATAACTCAACTAACTTACAAGTCTAATCAAAATCAAATTAAGCTTAAATATAAATTGGATATGAGTCTAGTTCAAATATCAATTATTTTATTTAAAAGAAAAATATATCTATTTTAATTTATAAATCGTGCATAAACAAATTTAATATTTAGCTCAAACTTATTGAGTGTCACCTCGTGTCTAGTTTGAGCTTTAAACTTTAAGCCCAACTCGAATTTAAACTCAAGGTCAATATTGTATTACTACTTAACTCGTTTATGGTCCTATTTTTAATCTATATTGTCAATTAAATTTCTTTTCATTTGACCAACCAATCAACCCACAAATAGTTGCGTGCTCACAAATGAAATCCTCTCTTATTACATCTCTATCACCATCATTCCTATTGACATTAGTTTTAAGAATGACAAAATGGATAATTGAGAGGGTTAAATCTAATTTATGGGCTTTTGGCTTATTACTTTAATGGATTTTACTCTTTAAACAGATGTGATAAGGCTCAAAAAGTGAAGTATATGTTTTGGGATAATCATGGGACATTTAGCAAAGTGGGCTTGAGGTAAGATTTGTTATATTGGTCTGTCCGATCCAACCTTTCTCAACAAGGCTCACACACACATACACTAAAAGCTTCTTATGGGCCTAAATTCATACAAAGCCCATATAGGGGCTCATTTGCCCAGAACCGTTGATCATCGCCATCATTTGAAGGACGAGATTCATAGCCAAATGCTATAAATACCCCCATACCTCTCCATTCAAAGGGGGACTTTTTTGGGAAAATGGTGTTACTTTGTTGAATTTTTTTTAGAAGACCAAAACCATGATATCCCTATATTCACTCACAAAACAATTATTTATCACCATAAAGTCAAACCTTGTCTAAGACTACCTACTCTTCCTCTCATCTCATTTACCTTCCCGATCATCCTTATATATGTTACTCTCTCGTTAGGCTACGTGTAGCGTGTTTCCATGTAGTACACATGTGACCCTACACTCAGACCACCACCCTTATAGATGCATTATTCGATCAAAACATCTTTCTAAATGTTGAAACCAAAAATCCATTTTCCATTTGAAACCCCTCAATTTATTCCTTCGAACGGCCAATTTTAACTCTTTGTTCATCCTATTAGGAAACAAAACTTGCACCCACACTACCTAGTGCAACATATAACTTAAATATAAAAAGCAAAGTTTTCAAGAATCCTCGTAAGCCTAGAGATCCCAATCTCAAGGAAGATCGAAGATTTGACTCAATACTCACGGTGTACGTCCATAAAGACCATAGCTTATTAAGAAATAATTAGTGATTAAAAAAGAAACTAAGCCAAGTTATCTTAGGAGATATTATCTGACTTTTTTTCCTTCTAATGATCAAGGTCTCATAATGCCTTGAACTTAAGATAAAACCCGAAATAAGCACAACAATGACGAACTCGAGCAAAATAAAAAGAAGGTTAGTCGACTCATGGAGAGAGCTCCGATCAGCATGTTGTGCTTTTCTCCTAGACATTGGTTGGAGTACTTTGGGCCAGTTTCAACAACCAATTTCAGGTAGGTGAAAATTTACAAAATGGTGGTTTCTTTCCCTCCTATCTATCTAATACATGTCATTAAAAAAAAAAAAATTTGAATCCTAGGAGAACGAATATGTGAATGTAGGTCTACCTGTATTCTTCACAATCTTGAAGACCAATATCTACTTCATGATTATAATAGAGGAAGGAGGATTTGACCTTAATACATCTCATATTAAATTACAAAAACCTTGTGGAATATTCAAATTTATCCAAAATTAAGTGCGTGGTCATCCATTTTTCCAACAAACTAACATGCAATGTAGCCATTTAAAAATTAAAGAAGAGTCTACATACCAATTTATACTAATATTTAAAAAGTCAACATTGATTTGATAATAGAAATTATTAAAATAAATCATTTAAAAGAGACTTGAAAATAAATATCTATAGAAATTATGATATAATTCTTTATACCAAGTGGGGGTTGATTTGTCGAAGTTTATGCTGACATGAAGACATCGTTCCGTCGTGATTGAGTATATGCACATGGAGAAAGGTCCACCATGACCAGCTGCTTCGCAACAAGGCACCAAGTCCTTTTCAACCCCCGCAATTAGTGGGTTTACTAACTTGCTCGTCAATATTATTTATTATTTAACCCGCACTAACTCTAAAGATATGTCCCACAGTAGTTTTGCGGAACCTTGATATATCACACCGGGATCAGGACTCGGACCCAGCTTTATAGCGATCGGTTTAAACCCGCTGGAGACGTGGGCGTAGTGTACGGTTCATCCTTGAACACCTATGGACTCGACGAATCCTAACAGGTCTGCCGACACAAGCAAAAATAAATAAATGGAAAAATACATAAAATAAGGAAAATCTTAAAACAAAAAAAATGAAAATGACTATAGATTTATTGGCTCCTACGAGAACCAGCCCCGGAGAACTTAACCAGTCCAAAGATCCATCACAAAACAGATAGATTCGCTCTTTTCCGGATGAAGACTTAGTGTATCCTCGGGTAGGTTCGATTTGATTTGGGTAATAAATGCCCCATGTACTTAAGGATCTTAAATTATGAAATTAATTTAATAATAATGTGGAAAAAAAAGCTTCATCCATCTAACCCTAAGAAGGGAAAAAGGAAAGGATGAATTGTTTATGTCATTTGGATTCAACTAAGTGACAAAATAACATATAAAGATTTTTTTTTTTTACCTCACACAATCACTGTGTGAATGTAAAAAAAAAAAAAATTCTAAACTTCTAAATTTCTCTTTTCAAATGTAAGAACAACCCAAAAATTGCTGTAAAAAAAAACTAATGAAATCGAATCAAACTATGAATAATTAATCAAACTAAAAAAAATAATTTTCAAACCATTTGAAATACATTTTTTTTTGTTTTTAGTCAAAAATTTGAATTATAGTTTCAAGTTTTCAATTGGCCTTTTTTAAAAGGATTATAGTTCGATTTGAATGCGCAATCCAAATCACACCTACCAAAAGCTAAATCAAATTGAATGCAGCCATTTTATATTCATATAAAAGTTGCCCATGCATGAATTCCCACCAGAATATAAAGCCTCACTCATCAATCCACTAATAAGTCACTAAGGGTATTCATGGTTCGATTTGCTTCAATTTGTTTGAGGGTCAAATCGAATCAAACCATATTTGGAACAATTAGATTCAAACCCCTTGTAAATCTAACTGCTTTTAACAATTGAAAGTTCTAATCCAAATCACTTCAAATGTGGTTTGATTTGGTCTGATTCGGGTGTAATCGCTTTGAATAACATTTAGTTTTACTAATCACATATTTTTTACACACAATACACATGTTTCATCATAATTTTTACTTGTATATTTTGATGCAAGTTTTCAAGTCAAATTAATTTAACAATTAGATTATAACCTCATATATGGATTTAAAGAAAAAGAATTATAAGTAACAATTTTGCTATAAATTCTACTACATCATGAGCATTACATAATGAACAACTTGAGCAAAGAATAATCTTTTTTAGAAAATGTAAAATACCAAAGAACTTACTTAGTTGGTACTTATTTTCTAATGCAATGCTATTCTACAGCACATGACCCTAATATTATGTTTAGTTTGTGAAACGAAATAAAATAAAAGTAGAATTGTAATTATGAAGTAACAAAATAAAAAAGTAATAGTTATTACTTTATTCAGTTGCAAGATCTAATGGAAAATATGGAAATATGCTGAAAATAAATCAAGAACAACTATTCTTTTAGTCTTTAAAAGAATTACAATTCCTCATTTTATCGTAATAGCAATTTAATATAATAACTATTCTACCAACCCCAACCATTAACCTAACTTCTCTTCTCTATTTGTCTCGATGCCTTGCTTACAAAGCTTGATTATTGGATTAAAAGCAAGTGCATTGCAGCACTACAAAGAATCATGTCTAGTTTAGGTCGAAGTAATTTGATTTTGATAATAAGTTGAATTTTTCCAATTATTTTAGTTTCTAAGTATAATTGAGCATTAATTTACAAAATTAAATTTTTTTTCTAGTCATTAGTGTAACACCCTAGACTAAAAATAACCAATAACAAACACTGATGAACATTTTGTAACTAATTTGCCTCAAAAGTGTCTAACTAGTATTGACATAATATTTACTACTTGTCTTATAAACCAATACAAATTCTCTCGACAATTCTTGTGGGACTACATTTCGTATGGGGTATACCAATTTCTTCGCTCTAAATATACAATATTCTCATTGTGAGATCTTATAATTGGACCCAATTCTTTCTCTTGTTTCGGTAGTCCCCGTATTGGATGGATCAATACCATTTGTAACGCTCTAAACTATAAGTAACCTACAACCAAATCGATAAATATTAATGGACATTTTTTTACCACTTGGTTCAAAATTTTTTAATTAATATTGATATGTTATTCGTTACTTACTCTTATAAATTGATATCAATTCTCTTTTAAAATCTACGTGAAACTACATTTTATATGAGATATCATAATTAGCTTAAAATGGTTTTGTTTTAGTAATCAAATAGTTTCTTTATGTACTTTTAGCCACCTTTTTTTGGTTGTAATTTTAGTTCAATCCATATTTCAATTGAAACCAATCTTTATTTTATAGTTGTTTTAAATTATAATCCAAATCGTATAATTTTTATTTAAGATAATTAAATTTTTTTGATAAATTATAACTTGGTTTAGTTTGGAGCGAAAATTGAATCAAACTTATCGTGCTCGATCCTGGCATCGTTATATGGAAGTTAGGCCTCATTGGCTTGATTCTACAAAATAGCTTTTTGTACGATCCAATTTTTTTATTGAAATGATGTGGATGCAATGGTGGTGAAAAAATTAATACATCAATCTTTTTTTTTTCTTTTTGGAAAACTATTTTTTTTTTCCATGTAAAGATGGAAATATAATATATAATCTAAATTTGTTTCTGTTTTTATAATTCTGCAGATAGAACATCTATCCTATCAACATTTTTTTTTTCAAAACCCATGATCCATCATCCATTCTCTATCTCTAATTACCCAAAACCTTTAGTTAATGAAGTTACTGTGAATGGTGATGAATTCTTTTTTAAGCCCTTACCAAAACGACATTTACAATTTGAAAAAAAAAAAAGTTTATATGATATGATCTTCCGTTCCATTTTACATCTATACTAAATTACTAATAAAGGATTATACATAATAACGCTTCAATTTACTATGCTATATTTTTATGGGATCACAATTGCTATTCCAAACTTATAAGTCCTTAGTCCTCCATTGTATTGGAAGACTTTTTTTTTTGTTTTTTCCTTTCTTGAAAAGCAATTTACTTCTCTATCATTACTATATTGGAAATTTCAATAATTGCATAATATTAATTTTATATCAACCGCTCATACACCCGTATCGCAAGCACGTCGTAGGTAAACCCATAATGAAATAGCCATTAAATGCTGCCGCGGGAGTGGGATGGAAAGAGTGAATGGCACTGGTGCATGGTGCATGGTGCATGGTGCATGGGCTCATGGAAAGTAGAGGGTAAGCAATCATCCCATCCGATACCCTTTTAACACTTGAATATGGTCGTACCGTGAAAGTGGGTCCTGACATAGCTGGGTGTCACTAAATGTTACAATAAAAGCTTTGGATGACCTCTCAAGTTCTCTTTCACCCACCACAATCAAAGAACCAGAATTTTGCCTGCCCCTGCCTGCCTTAGCCAGCCGCCCTGCCCTCTGCTTTTGTTTTCCATCAATGTCATATTCATATGGCTCTTCGCTTTCTTTTGCAATCCCCCTTCATATGAATAATACCATGAGGCCCATGCCCCATGCCATAAAAGGATGAGAGAGAGATATATCTTTATATTTTATAAATAATAGGGGTAAAAATAATTATGAAAAACTAAACTCTAACATAAATGTAAATATAACTTTAAACTTCTAAATACTTCAAACAACCTTTAAATTTTGATAAATTGATAAATAATCTTCAAAATTTATAAATAATACTTTTAAACTTTGTTCTTGATATGAAAATACTCCTTAAATTTATCAAAATATATTTTAACACTCTCTAAACTTTAAACTTAGTATTTTTTTTAAACTAAAAAATTAAGTATATTTTATATTACCACTTTATCAATGTTTAAGGAGATTATTTATAACTTTTAAAAGATTATAAATATATTCACACTTAGTTTAAGTTTAGGGAAATTATTTACAATTTCCCCAATAATCATTTTAATGGAGATCTTTTACTTTTTTAAAATCTAATTGAAGAAATTTTCATATTTTTATTTTTTTTAAATCATGTAATTAATTATTATTTGCTTCAATGTACACTTATTTCAAATCTTTAGAAAAGATGTATCTAAACCTTTACAAGATTATTTTATTATTGATTTTATGATTTTTTATTTATTATTTCATTCAAAGGCTAAATAATAAAATAATATCTAAAAATGCTTTTTTCAAATATTTAAGATTTTAAATGCTTAATCTCAAGAATAAAGAACTATTCAATAATGGTCCCACCCTTTTCCATCTGTCCTTCCAAAAATTTATACTCCTCCCATGATAGGTGGCACGATTGAATAAAGAATAAACTGAGATGTTGGGCTACAGTAGTGGATCAAAACAAATTGTAAATGGAAAAAAAAAAAAGAAGAAGAAGCAAAGGTGTTAAGTTATCGAAGACCATGGGCATGCAATTTTGTTTACATAGTTTGGGAAATTTAGAATGAAAGAAATAAAAGGTTATTCGCTCGAGGAGGAGAGGATGAGGGATGTACGGAAAGGGCATTAACCAAAGTAGGTGGGTTTTAGGCTTATTTCAAGAAATAGAAGAAAGGCATAAGGCAAATAAAGATTGAAACAACTTGGAGGGAACCAAAAGAGGGGTGGTTTAAATTTAATGTTGATGGGGGCAATACATGAAAATAGAGATGAGAGAATTTCAATGAATATATCTTATTCATATATCTTGAGATTACAACAGGAGAGCAATATATAACAAGAAGAGCAATGGGAAACCTACACTAAAAAAGGTAACAGATCACCAATTCCTTGCTACAAATCAGGAACGTAATTGGTTCCAAAAATAGGAAGAACAAAAATAGGAAGAAAATATTTACAATGGTAAAGAATATGTAAAGAATATTTCTACACACCCCCTCAAGTTGGTGCATAGATATCATGTATGCCCAACTTGTCAATCCATCTCAGAAAATCACGACTAGTTACTGCCTTAGTTAAAACATCTGCCAATTGGTTTTCTGATCGTATCTGAGGTAACTCCAAAGTTTTATTATCTAGCTTCTCCTTGATAAAGAATCTATCAACTTCAACATGTTTAGTTCTATCATGCTGGACTGGATTGTGAGCTATATCACGAGCAGCCTTATTATCACAGTACAATTGAATTGGACGCTGTAAAGGATAACCCAGGTCTTGTAGTAACAATTTCAGCCATATAGCTTCACATAATCCAAGTGCAATTCCTCTATATTCAGCTTCTGCACTTGAGCGAGAAACCACATGTTGTTTCTTGCTCCTCCAGGTAACAAGATTACCTCCTACGAATGTAAAGTAACCAGATGTAGATCTCCTATCTACTAATGCTCCAGCCCAATCAGCATCCGTATATACAACAATATCTTCTATAGTTGCATTTTTCTTGAACAAAATACCTCTTCCAGGTGAAAACTTCAAGTATCTCAATATTCTCATGACTGCCTCCATATGTTTCTCTCCAGGATTATGCATGAATTGGCTGACAATACTCAAGGCATATGCTAGATCAGGTCTTGTGTGAGCCAAATACATTAGTCTCCCAACAAGCCTTTGATATCTTCCTTTATCAACAGGAATTTGACCTTCTTCTATGCATAGTTTCAATCCTTCTTCAACTGGTGTATTAACAGGTTGACAACCTGACATTCCTGTTTCCTTCAATAAATCTAGAATATACTTTCTTTGAGATAAGAAAATTCCTTCCTTTGATCTTGAGACTTCTATTCCAAGGAAATATTTCAAATAGCCCAAATCCTTCATCTCAAATTCTTTTGACAAGTATTCTCTTAGAGCTTTTACCTCATCAGGGTCATTACCAGTTATAACCATATCATCAACATATACAATGAGAGCTGTGACTTTATCCTCCACTCTTTTCAGAAATAATGTATGGTCTGAATTACTTTGACGGTATCCAAAAACAATCATTGACTTTGTGAATCTTCCAAACCATGCTCTTGGGGACTGCTTTAATCCATATAACGCCCTTTTTAATTTGCACACTTTTCCAGTCATTCTTTCATGCATCGCACATCCTGGTGGAAGCTCCATATAAATCTCCTCATTTAGTTCACCATGCAAAAAAGCATTCTTCACATCAAACTGATGCAGAGGCCAATCCAAATTTGCTGCTAGCGACAACAATACTCGTACTGTGTTGATTTGGCAACAGGAGCAAAAGTCTCTTTATAATCAACTCCATAGGTTTGAGTATATCCTTTAGCAACCAATCGTGCTTTAAAGCGTTCAATTGTACCATCAGCTCGATATTTGACAGTGAATACCCAACGACATCCTACTGGTTTCTTTCCTGGTGGACAATCAACAAATTCCCACGTTCCATTTTTTTTTAGTGACTCCATTTCTTCATTTATTGCTGCTTTCCACCTCGGATCAGCTAACGCTTCCTGTTCATTGTTAGGAATAACTACAGAAGATAATTGATTTATAAATGCCTTATTTGATTCTGACAAATTATGAGTTGAAACATAGTTATTCATGGGGTATTTAACTTTACTGGAAAGAGAAGGTTCATAAGTTGGTTTAGGAATACCTCTAGTGGAACGTTCAGGCAATTGTTTCCGGATAGGTTCAACTTGCATGTTAGAAGCATCCAAAATAGACGATTGGTGTGGTACATCCGAGACACCATTTTCTCCAATTGCTTCTCTACCCAGATCTTCATGTGGCAATTCTGTAGTAGTCAAGTCTCCAGTCACGTCTTCAGACTGTTGTTCAACAAATTCTTCAGGTTGTGCAGTAGATTTTTCAGGTTCATTTATAGGATCAATCCTGTAGTATTCCTGAAGTTCATAATCAAGTGTCATGATGTCCTCCTGGTAATTCTTCCCCTGAAATTCAGGTTGAGCAAAATACATTTTTTCCTCATGAAAAACTGCATCTACTGTAACAAACATCTGTTTAGTGGGAGGATGATAGCATTTGTATCCTTTTTGTTGTATAGCATTTCCAAGGAACACACATCTCAAAGCTCGAGGAGCTAGTTTATGGCGTTGTTGCTTATGAATATGTACAAAGACAACACATCCAAACACTCGGAGAGGAAGACTTGATATAGGTGGATAGCTCACAGTCATGCACAAAGTGTGTAATGGTGTTTGAAAATCAAGAACTCGTGAGGGAGTCCTATTAATTAAGTAAACTGCAGCACACAAAGCTTCTCCCCAATAAGAAAAAGGCATATGAGCTTGGATTAATAGAGCACGAACCACTTCAAGAAGATGTCGATTTTTTCGCTCTGCTACGCCATTCTGTTGGGGCGTATCAACACATGTGGTTTGATGCAAGATGCCTTGTGTGTCTAAATAATTTTTTATCTCCAAGTTTTTATACTCACCACCATTATCACTACGGAGGATCTGAACTTGTGCATTATATTGAGTCTTGATTATTCTGCAAAACCTTTGAAATAAGATATTCACCTCACTCTTAGATTTCATTAACCACAGCCATGTCATTCTACTGCAATCATCTATAAAAGTAACAAACCAACGAGACCCCCCTAATGTATGAATTTTAGATGGTCCCCATACATCGGAGTGAATAATCATAAATGGAGATGGACTTTTATTCAATACTGGTAAAAAAGAGGTTCTATGACTCTTTGCAAGTTCACATACATCACAATGCATACTGGAAATATCAATCTTCTCAAACAAACTAGGAAATAGTTTCTTCAAGTATCCAAAAGAAGCATGTCCCAATCTTCGGTGTTGTAACCAGATTTCATTTTGACTACTAGCAGAATTGCCTCCATTCACTGCAAGAGCTTGACGTAATTTATCTGAAATTGTTGTTTTCAAATCCAGGTAGTATAAATTCCCGTGCTTAGTACCACAACCAATCGTCTGTTTTGTTTGGATGTCCTTAAACAAACAAAAGGTAGGCCAAAAAACAATAATGCAAGATAAGGCCGTTGTAATTTGAGAAACAGACAAGAGGTTATATCCAATGGAAGGAACAATAAGAATAGAATCTAAATTTAAAAATTCTGTAACTTTTAAAGATCCTTCACCAACAATAGGAACTTCATCACCATTAGCAGTTGTAACAAAATTTTGTGAGGAGGGTTTAATTTTATCAATTTGGTTAGAATCAAATGTCATATGATTGGTGGCACCAAAATCAATTATCCATGTGTTATTACTAACAGGTGAAGAAGCATAAAAGGACTTACCACCATTACCTGCCTCGGCTATCATCACTGAATGCATTTGTTCACTTTCATTAGTTGCTTTCGCTTCAACAGCTGCAGCAGTAGATTGACCTTTATTTATGTTCTTCTTTCGAGATTTGTTATGATCCCACCAATCTGGATACCCCACCAACTCATAGCAACGTTCTTTTGTATGTCCAGATTCATTGCAGTGTGTACATTTGTATGCTGATTTATTAGTGCTTCGATTACCTCTTTGTTTATTTCTGGCAATCATAGCTACAGTTTCCATAGTTTCAGAATCTCCTTTGAATGTGATTTTCCGATTAGCCTCCCGTCAGATCAAGGCATAACATTCTTCAAGACTGGGAATAGACTCCTTTCGCAAAATATCTCCACGGACTTGTTCAAAGAGGTCATCAAGTCCAGCCAAAAATATGTGCACCCTCAATCTTTCAATGGATTTTCTGTATATTTCAACATCATCAGGATCTTTCATGAAAACTTTGCCTCGATGATCGAGTTCTTGAAAAATCTCAGTGAGTTCACCATAATATTCTGAAAGTGACCTTTCATTCTGCTTAGCTCCAAAGGCCTTTTGATTCAATGCAAAAATCTGCAATTCATCATTCCCATCATAGAACGCTTTCGCCAACGCTGTCCAAATTGCATAAGCAGTAGGCAACCGGACATAGCGTTTCATAATATCAGGAGTCATTGATATTAGCAACCATCTCTTAACTTTCTGGTTTTCCGCATACCACTTCTCGTATCCTTCTTCAGAGTCTTTGGGTGGTGGTGGTTTCCCACGTATATAAGAGAGCTTTTCTCTTTCCGCAATGTGCATCTCCATTAACTGTGACCAAACATCATAATTTGATTCAGTCAAAGTAATGCCAGCGTTAAACGCCCCTTCAGATTGCACTATAACTGGAACATAATTGTTCTTTGAAGATTCAGATTTATCATCCATTTATTCGCAACAGCGTTTCAAATCAATGATTTAGATCAACCACGCTCTGATACCAACATGAAAATAGAGATGAGAGAATTTCAATGAATATATCTTATTCATATATCTTGAGATTACAACAGGAGAGCAATATATAACAAGAAGAGCAATGGGAAACCTACACTAAAAAAGGTAACAGATCACCAATTCCTTGCTACAAATCAGGAACGTAATTGGTTCCAAAAATAGGAAGAACAAAAATAGGAAGAAAATATTTACAATGGTAAAGAATATGTAAAGAATATTTCTACACAATAAGTGTAGAGAAAGGGATGAAAGGAAAAGGAGAAGTTTGCATAGACTCGGAAGGAAGACTAGTTGAAGGATTCACCAAGAATATAGCCTACTCCACACCTATGGAGGCAAAATTTTGGGCAGTCTTTCATGCGCTGGAGACAACAAGAGAATGGGGATTGAAGAAGGTCATAGTGGAGATGGATTTGGAGAGTACAAAGAAACACTTTGAAAGTATTGAGGAAAACGAATTGCTTTTAATAATCCCTATCTTTTCTTATAGGTAAAGCATGTTTGAGCTACAAGAGGTGGAAGTAAAGAACATTAGAAGATTTACAAATGAGGAAGTTGATGCACTTGCTAAATACGCTTTTTGAAAAAACACTATAGAAAGCTAAATCTAATTCATAGGCTTGTGGCATGTTACTTTAATAGATTTGACTCTTTAGGCTAAAGTGACATGACTCAGAGAGTGAAATATATGTTTTAAATAATCAGGAAAGACTTAGCATGGTGGGCTTGGGATAAGGTCCATTGAATCGACTCATACACACAAAATACCTCTAATGGACTTAGACCCATATGGGGCCTTATTTGCTAAGAATCGTTAATCTTCGTTACTATCCGATGAACGAGATTTATAACTAAATACTATAAATATCTTATACCTCTTCATTCAAAAGAGGAACTTCTTTGGAAAAAGCGTTGTTATTCTATCAAAATTTCTTTAAAAAACTAAAATTACGATATTCTTATATTCGCTCACAAAACACACACCTATCACCGACATCGTAAAGTCGAGCCATGTTTGAGATTATCTACTCCTTTTCTCCATCCCAATCACTCTCATGATCATCCTTATACGTGTTATTTCCTTGTTAAGTTACATATAGCGTGTTTTCATATAACATACATGTGACTTTGTACACGAATCAATACCCCCACAAACACTATAGTAGTGTTTAGAGTTGATCCCTATAGACATCTCCTTTTTGCCTAATATCTTACTAACAAAGAGTCCTAGTAGAGAAAGTAAGAGTAGGAGCATAGGAAATATTTGGGATTGTGGTTGATATATGTGGATGTAAGGATAGTGCTTGGCACTTGGTGTATTTGGTTTGATTAATGGAAAGTTTATTTTCTGATCGAAAATAAAAAAATAAATAAAGAACTAAGCACATATAAAAATGTATGCAATTTACCCAATATTAAAAGCTTTTTGAGGAACTTTTAATAATGATCCGAGCTCTACTTAACTTATGGGACCCTTCTTAATTATCTACTTTATTAATATATATCTATATATAGGAAATTTTCCTTTTTAGGATTATCCACTTGACTTTTGCACGTAGAAACATCACAAGATGATTGTTGTTTGTTATTTATTAATCATAATATTAAGCACTGGACAACACCAACTAATGAAAGCTATTAGCTGGATTTGGGATTGTCCTTTTGCATAATAAATCATTGCTTTTAGTATTTTTATTTCTATAATTTTTCTTGAAAAGTCTACTGAATCTTGTCATGTTGCTGTACACTGGATGTCAAAAACAGCAACCCACTGAAAATAGTGTGACCCATCCCTTTATGCTTAATCCTCCCAGACAATTGCCCATAAGAAAGTATAACCATCGTACACCTTTTGAGGTTCCGTAATCTCCGTGAAGATACTAATGTTTGCACTTTTTCTTGTTGCTTGCCTCTCCTGTAACTTTTCTCTTTAAAGATGCAATTTCTCTGTAATTTGCTTTTATTTTAAGAATTTTCTAGGTAGCATTCATCAAGAGCTTTTTAACTTTAGTTGGTGGAAAAAGAGGAATAAGCATACTGAAATCTCTGTATATATCAAAATTCAATCATGGCTTCCATGTTTATGTTAGTCGTTCAAATCCCTTTATATTTGTGGTAAGTTTTAATTAAATTCTTAATACATTAGAAGAATTTAACTTCGTTACCTTTACATATAACACAAAGTAAGATTTTTATGTATACGTTCATGCATATTGAAAATTACTAACGATAAACTTACTTGGTATAATTACATAAAAAAAAAATTGAATACCTCATTTAAAATGTAAAAAAAATTAATTGAATTTTTTTTTATAAATTTAGAAAAATATAAATAATCAACTCAAGACATAAATAATTTAATAGAACTTTGATGCATACATAAAGACTTTTAATAAGATAAGTATATATGATTTTTCAAATAGTTGACCACATCTTATGGAAAAATAAAATCAATATACTGAAATCCATGGAACGTCTCTTTCAAGTGTTAATCTTCCAATAGGTGCATGTCTGGATTCTTTTATACTTTGTCTGGCATGAGAAGAAGAATGGGAAGAAAAGAATATAAAGACAAAGAATTATGAGAATATCTAATTTTTTTTAATATGATTGAATAATTGAAGAGAGAAAAATAGAATGAATTTTTATTATGATTAAAGATAAAACAAGCAAAGCTTGAAATTACTAATATAATTATGAAAAATAATAATAATAAGGAAAAGGGAAACAAAAAAAAAAAGGATAAAGTGATAATTATAATTTCTTTTTTTTTTCTTTCTCTCCACTTTAGGAAAAAAAAAAAGTGGGGCCCATAAAAACAATTACTTCTCTTTTGCTTCTCCCCTTATTTTTATCCAGAAGCCAAACAATAGAATTGGGATCCTTTTCCCGCCTCTTCCTTCACCTTCCCTCTTCCCAAACATAGTATTAAGGTAAATAATATTAATATCAATGTGGCACAAAAGACTAATCAAAGCCATCTTACCTTTATACATTTTTAAAAATTAATCCAATTACTTAGCCAATTTTTTTCCTACTTGATGTACAACCCTTGCGATCTGTCCTAATAAAGCGACAAAGATCTTGTGAGCAAATAGTTTTCTATAGGTACTAATTGGTTTCTTGCTTGCAATCCGATGAGTTTCTCACTTTTCACACCATCTACCCAACAACTATCTACAACAATGTTAGCATTTTCTATGCAATAAAGGAAAGCAAAAATTGCCATGTATATCTTAAAAAGTACAATAAGTTTTTTTTTTTTTTTGGGTGTCCACTTGTCTGCTCCCTTTCTTCAAGTGAAAATTAAGAAAAATAAATAAATAACGACAGGGGCATGGCAGTGACTAGAATGTAAAATAATATATGTAACATGTACCACGTGAGTAAATAGGGGATAGATCAATTATTGAATTAAGAACATCAATTGTCCCATTCTCAAAAGATTTACTCATTTTGCTCATTCAAATTACAAAAGTGGATTCACTGTAATATATCTATCTCTTTCTCACCCATGTCATAACTAGTGAAAATGACATCAATGTATCTTCACCTTCACTTCGCTTTTTTAAACGATCCGATCCCGACAAATGGAAAATATCCACACGAATTAACCCCGGGCAATGGTTTCGCTAATTAGTACACCATTATTAGTTAAATTGCCATTTTTGCCTGCGTAAAATATAATTTTAAGATTCTAACAATAATTAAAATTCATATATATATCCTAAAAATAATTTAAAAAAAAAAAAGAAAATTATAGTTCAAGAATTTAAGAATCTATCCATTTGAATCCCGAAAGACAAATATTACTCAGATCATCCACAATATTATGACTATAAGGATATAATATTATATTATATAAGCATGAGGTTTTACAGCTTTTTTACATCCAGGTGATAATGAAAATAAAGGGAAAAAAACCCAAAAAAAAAATGAAATAATTATCATAACTATAAAAAAATAAAAAACAGCAATATCTAAACCTCCTAAATAATAAAAAAAAAATTAAATTCAAAATTAACCAAATCACAAGAAGTGACTGATCGTACTCCTATTTTAATTTTTAACCCCCACTTCTCAGTCCATAGCATTAGGCCCAGCACAAGCCTTGATAACGGGACTCCACAACCATTGCACCAGGAACCTCCTCCCTCTCCTCGCATTCAAGTTAAAACTCTTCCCGTCTTTATCCTTCATTACTTGACCAATATACCCTCCCCCACCTCCCGTCCCGTATAAGCCCTCGCACAGGTCCCCGATCTCCGTCGGGGCGGTAGGATCCTCCCCTGCGTACCAAGCATTAATCAAGGGGTTAGTGGACAATTCAGCCAATTCATGCCCAATCACGCTGATCATCCCGTCCACCCCGATATCCCCGTTAGGCGGTGTTAACGGCTTCGGCCCCGCCCCGCCACCCGACATGTACCCCGGGATGGCGAAAGGGTACGCGCACACATCGGGGCACTGCTTCCCCGAATTCCCCACCCATGCGTAAGGGAGCGTGTATCCCACCATCGATGGGAAGGTGAAATAGTGGAATCCACACACCGCACGGCAGAAGTCCTGCATGGTAACGTCATCCGCCGTCAGGATCAGGTAGATCCCATTGCGGTGATCCACGGGGAACGGCGCCGTCCGTACGGCGTTCGCAATCACGTCCTGGATCGAGAGGCGCGTCAAGCTCTTCCCATGGGAGTAGCCCGTGTCGGCATACTCCCGGGCAATAAGGACGGAGCGTGAGACGTTCGCGCCGGTCTGATCCGTGTAGAGAGACACCGTCTGCCACCACTCCGCGACTGAGGGGGATGGCATTGGTGGAGGAACGTGAGAGCGCGTGGAGGTGCTCGAGGAACTGGGTTTTGAGGAGAGTGACAAGAGGAAGTCTTTGATAAGCAATTTTTGTGGATTCGACCATTTTCCGTACCAGATGAGGTAGATATTAATTGGGGAAGATGAAAGGACAGGACCCATATGGTACCGGAGGTTGACAAGGTCGGATGAACCTTCATACTTTTTACTTGAAGAGAGAGACAGTGGTCTTGGGGGGAGCTTAGGGTTGAAAAGCT
The DNA here is from genome assembly GCA_037954665.1 of Laguncularia racemosa. Classification (NCBI taxonomy): domain Eukaryota; kingdom Viridiplantae; phylum Streptophyta; class Magnoliopsida; order Myrtales; family Combretaceae; genus Laguncularia; species Laguncularia racemosa. The sequence goes on along the minus strand of JBBMOL010000347.1, from coordinate 437,604 downwards.
CAGGCTTTGGGGTGTTTAGGGTTTGGAACTTAGGAGTAGGAGTAGAAGTGGAAGCATGAGAGGAGTGAGAGAGTAGGGAAGTGAAGAAGATCAGTGAAAGCAAGAAAAGGGTTTGTGCTAAAATGGAAGACATGGCAAGTATAACAGTGAGAAAATATAAAACAGGGTCTCGGGAAATTGGATTGAAGAGAGAAAAGGGTGGTATGGGGTTTATAAAGAGACGTGAGAGTGGTTTTGGGAGGGAAATGGGCTGGAGACAGCTGCGACGTGTGGGCACACACAATTATACTTTGCTTTGGCTCACACACCATTTGATGTTTCTCTCTCCATAGCCTTTATAAGCTGGGATGGGTTTGAGCAGGGGAGGTACAATTGGATGTATTATTTACTAAAGATGTAATATATACGTATATATTAAAAAAATAGAATTTGTATTTAGGATCGTTTATAAAATCGTATTTACATGTTAATTAAACAATTTCTGTTAAGTATAAATAATATTTATTATCTATACTATTTTATTTTGCATATATATATTAAAATATGATTGATATAAATAGGATAAAGTAATGTTGATAATGAAATGGTAACTTCTCCTTTATTTTTATTTTTTTTTTTAATATATGACCGTTCCGTGGGGTGGTGCTTTTGTTGGCTTAGTTTAACATAGGGGCAAGGGAAGTTAGTACTTCGAGATTTTTTTATGAAATTACGCAGTTTGAAAAATATCTTGATTGGACGGTCCCAAGACATGCGTACTAAATGCATGTGATTCAAATATTTTAGATGGGTCGAATCCCAATGCTCAATGTTCAAAATTTTATATGAGCTATAAATGTATGAACAGATAATTAAAAGGATAACTACCTCGGAAACTTTGTTATATTATATTATCAAGTTCGAAATATTTCTCGAGCGTTGAATTAAATTTTTAACAACTTGCAATAAGTGTATGTACTCTACAACTTTTTCTCTACACTACTGCGAAATTAACTAAAAGCAATAATACTTAAAGAGAAAGCTTAGAACTCAATTAGTAATTTGAAAAGTCTATAACTTTACTGTAAAATAAATCAATCAATCAGTGGTTGAAAACTAATTCAATATATTTCCGAACAAATTTATATATTTATCATAATCTCAAGTATTTATATTTAAGGAAAGAAGTATATATGTTGCATGAAATAGATAGATATGACAATTTTAAACTAAAGTTTAGTATCTAACATATTATCACATAAATATTTTCTATATAAAATTCGAAAGCGTTATTGAGTATCTTTGGTGTACTTGCTAACGGATAAATAAAGATAAGATATCTTTTTTATTTTTACGAATATTTTCTTTTTATATATATATAAAGTGTTAGAAAGTAAAAAATTTCATTTTTAAGATTTTCGTAAATACCATAAAAACACTTGTTAACAAATAAAATTGTCAAGATAAATTGCCATGCCCCAAACTTAAAGGATATGATAATTTGTCACATATCCTTATTGTTCAATATGGGTATGCCTAGCTCAATGTGCCCTCTAGACTTCTAGTCCAAAAGCCTTTATTAACATAAAATGTTATAAAACAAGTTCCAAAAAACACAAAGATAAATTATGAAGCTTAATAAATAATTACTCTACTACAAACACATTTATAACAATCCACATGTGACTTGAATTTATTGCTAAATGCAATGTCATAATGAAGCAACTTACACAATATTAATTAAAAAGTTAATATGGGGTCACCAATCACAAACATACCTAGCATCTTGGGCACAAAATGCAACATACTAATCCACCAATCCCCAAACATACCAATATCCATGATATAGATATTGTTTCATATTGGTTTCACTGTCTATATCGGCTATCAACCATTAGTAATCCAAGTCATTGCCTCCATCCATGATAGTATCTCATATTGCTATTGTGACCCATTCACACCTTCTCTAGCATGTCTCACCTCGTATTAACCACCAATTCTATCATATCAACAACTAATGTATCTACCACTAAAGTGAAATTGGTGACCAAATATATGTCACTTTATTTTGAGTATGCAAAACTTAGTAAACAATGAATACCCAATCCATAACACCATTTATCAGCAATGGTTACTAGTTTGGTGCAAGTACATACAACATACAGTTAATTAATTAGAGGTCTAATATAAATTAGGTTTATTTACTAATCCTATCACAAGCAAAGTGGAGTAGCCTCTCACTTATGCTTGCTTTCATCCATGATTAATAACTTAACCTTATAAATTTATAAACGTTTAATGATTTTTTTTGTAAAATTTAAATTAAGTAACTTTAATTAAATCTTTAGGTAAAAATTAGGTTTAAGATGTGCTCAAATCAATATTAGATTTAAAAAAAAAAAAGCTAGGAAAAAGGCTTAAAACTTTTTTAGGAACCCCAAGCTACTATATATTAGGTGTGTGCATGTGTGTATGTCTGAAAGACAAAATATAAAGAAATTTATCTTAAAACTCAATTGATGTTTATCTTCTAGGGATTTTTCAAGTACCTCAAGCTAATTGTAACTAGTCTTAGCCATAAGCCACTGCTAAATTGACCTAGCAATGGAACCGGTATTGTGATTTCAGTTCTTAGGGTTCCATGGAAATTAAACCATAAACCAATGGTTCCTTTAGTTTAAGAACATAGAAGAGAAATGAGATTGAATTAGTTTATGTACCTAAATCAAGAATCTGTTTAACCATTAAAGCCAATTTTGGTTTCGACTCCTCGAATATAAAGCTAGCCACTTTTATTTGTAATCATAATTTACCTTTAGTCATGGAGTAAATGTGTCATAGAAATTTAACCTCACTATTTGGTTTGTTGCAAAAGGATGAGGCTACAATAGAATGATTTATTCTCACATTTTGTAGGTAGAAAATGTGATTTGAATAGCACATCTTAAAGCTGTGATTTCTATGTAAGTTTTAAGTTTTCGAGATCCAAAATAAAATTGCATTTCAAAGTTGCAATTTATAATAGTAGTTATCATATTAATTTGATGGTGAGCATTTTTTAAAAAATAGTTTTGAAAAGGGAGAAACTCTTACTATGTCCTCATGAAGGGTACAAGGTTTTGTGAGTGAGACCCATACTTCCATAGGTCATTAGTGGTGATAAATTAGCGTTACGTTTAGTTCACTAGAACAAAATTATCGTTTTGCTTCTGTCATTGTAAAATAGTTATTACTTTATTTAGTTTATTAAAAAATTATATCATAAGTAATATTTATTCCATGTAACATGGAATAGATAGGAATTTCTATTTCTTGATTTTAGTAGAAGAATTATCATTCTTTACAAAATAAATTTCTTTAAAAAAAATACTCCAATCATAAAAAAAAAAAATAATACCTAAATAATTACTATTTCTGCCCAGCCTTTCTCCATTTCAATTAATCAAAAGTAATGTGAAAGTGGCAAAGAAAATATATGAAAGGAAATGGGATTTTAATTAGCCATCCCTTGATTCTATCTAGTTCAATCCAATCACAGTGCTGACCTTTTGAACTAATAACTCTTTTTAACACTACGAGTACTTTTTAGTTGAAGGAATAGAATAGGGTTGGGATAGCATAGGTATTACATGGAATTAATATTACACAAATTACTTCCATTCCATGTTTGAATGGATAAATAATGTCATTTGAAATTGTATATGAACGGAAAATTCGAATGTAATTTTAAGAATATGCAAAGGGTTACATAAAGTTATAAATACTCCACTTGCAAAACCCTACCCACTTATCTTGTTTTTGTTTGCTTCCTTTAGTATTCAAAAACTTAAACTCTATTTTTCAACTTAGATTAGTTTATATTAGAAGATTTAATAATAGTTTTCTTTTCTTTCTTTCTTTTTTCCTGTTAACTTTATTTGCTTTAACTTTTACATTGTTGTACTCTTGTTTCACTTCTTAGAACTCTTTGAACTTTTCAAAATGAAAAAATTATATATTTTAGTGATTTGTTGTTCATGTTTTGTCTCTAATATGAGTAGTCAAGTAATTGTGCGGATTCATAATGTGGTGTCGAGGTTAGAATAAAATAAGTTTGTGATATAGTTATATGTTTTTCGAAAATCTAATGGGTGTTTATCCGTACTTAGTTTTAAAAATGATTTTCTTAATTCAGTGGGTTTTGAACAGTTAACATTCACTAACAACATTTGAGAGGTGACCCAATAATTTATTACCTACTTTAGAAATATGAAATCAGTTTGCATGAGAATACTCAAGGTGTTAGAGGCAATCTTTTAGTTTATTTATTAATCCGGTTTAGAAATTGCCAATACTCTACAATAATTAAAGTGTTGAGTTTCTATCTATGTTCACTAAACTTTGAAAAGATCAACTAATAGTTTTGCAAACAACTGAAATTCTTAAGTTTTCTTCTTAAATTCATTAGATTACAAAACCCTAAAAATGACCCATCATATAAAGTTATGAATTTTCTTTAGTTTATTGTTGCTGAAACTCTATTCTTATTATTTAGACTTGTAGTTAACCTAGTTTCAATCACTTTTTTTTTTTTTAACTTTGTTAAATAAAATAGAACCTACTTATTTAGTAGTAGTGGCCATTATTTCCTTAGGCATGATATAGACTCGACGTCACTTGCTGCTCGGCGACCCCTTACACTTAAAGGATACATTGGGTATTCAATTCCCACAAATGCAAGCGACCAAAGTGCTGTTATACAATACACGATAGGTTATGGTGGTCGTCATGGTGGCTTTAATTTCGAATTAGCCCCAAAATTTGGTATAGAGCCACCAAGTCATGGTTCATAAATCGAGATTTCGTGACCAGCCCATCCAGCTATGATTTTGAGTCAATTCCATGGATCTAGCGGTTCACGAATTGGGGTTAGACCTTTAATTATAAAAAAGTTAAGTTTAAAATTAAATATAAAAAAGAATAACTATAAGCTAAAAAATCATATAAATTTTAGCTTATTTTTTAAATAAGTTGAAGAGGATTTGTATTTATTTATATAAAATTATATTCAAATAGAGTTATAATATTAGTAATGTGAAAAAAGTGTAGAAAAGAATATTAAAAAACAAAACTTAATTGTAATATGAAACTGTTAAGGAATGGAAACTTTTTTTTAGTGAAAACTTATGAATATTTAATTAAACATGCTTTTAAAGTGTTTTTGTTCCTTGTTTTGTTAGTAGTAACATATTAAATATTATTGATGGAAAGTAAAATTTGTTATATATATAAATAGAATTTTAATTTTTAATAATATATATATATATATTATAATTAAACGATTTGTTTATTTATTTATTATTATTATTATTATTCTTATTTTGGCGAGTGCCAGGTTAAATGGATTCAGAAGACCAACTTGTCCTTAACTCGCCTTCCCTGCCAGGTTATGGTTGGTTACGAATTGGCCTTTGCGGGCCGAGTCTGGTTCATGACCCGTTGGTCTGGGTACGTGCTAGGTCATAAATAAAGCGGTCTGATTCCCAGATCTATTCATGTATGTATTAAAAGTAGATAAACTTATCTTATATACAATTCTTATAAGTGTATCAAAGATTCTTTGATGAAATTGATTATACATTAACTAAGAGTAAACAAGCATGTGGGATAAGAATTAACAATGATATAAGTGCACTTGTTCTCTCATTTCTCTACTCTCATATTGGTATATAAAACTATTCCTTTTAGGAAATTACACCCCTTCACCTCTTAGACAGAAAGTGCAATCTCAGAAGACCATTTAGAAGATGTTTTCACCATCTTAAAGCTTCCCCGAAGGTGCTAGTTACTTTCCAAGAATTCCTTCTAACTTTTCGTGTTTTGGAGTAAAAGCCTTAATAATGGCTAAGTTTTTACTCTAATGGTACGGACAATAGCTTCTTAATGAGATGGATCAACATCGATCTCTCTTTCCACCATTGTATATACAGTAATTGAAAAAAAAAAGGGTGGTAATTACAATTTTCTAACTTTATTAGCACTTTTCCAAGACATAGGGAAGTAATTATTTGAGCAAGATAAACCTTTTCTGGACAAGTGACAACATTGAAAGAAAATTTTCCTTTACTAGGAGTGTACGCCATGTTTTTTTGTACTAAGGACCTTCTTGAGTTTTTAAGACAAGATACGGTTTCTGGTCTGGACATGCACATGTCTGTATTGCATGTGTTCTACAAAAACTTATATTTCAAGTGCGGTATGGGCCTTCCTTAATAAATGACATTTACTTCTACAGGATTTCGATTTTTAAAAGTTAACCCTACAAGCTGATACTCCTCAATATCCAATAATGGTTAGCACTTATACATATTGGTCACTCCACTAGAATTACAACTTGATGGAGTATGGTTACATATCTACTCGAAGATTTGAATATAAGATTCGAACTATTTAAGTAACTTATAGAGTTAAACTTAATCTATAATTTATTGGGAACCTTAATCAAGTTAAAAGTCGTGTTTATTCTACATCAAATTTATTCGATCTTTTTTTTTTTTCCACTTAAAGTTCTATAGAAAAGTTATAAATTTTTCAAATTTAAATTTTTAAGTTACAAATATTTAGTTATCTAAGATAATTGGGCTTCAATAAACTTGGTCAAGACATACTCAAGTTCGTTGAATGGTATCATGAACCAAGCTTAATCTCAATTATTTAAACTTGGGCAAATTCAAGTTTTAAATTTTTGAGTTAACTTTCACTCTTTGATTCAATAATATTTTATTCAATTAAGTTCATTGCAACCCTAAAAGCTCAAAGCTTGCCTTGGCTCACTCAATTTTTATTCTTCTTTACCTGATAATAAAAGAGCGCAAATGAAATTAAAGATTCTTATAACTTAATAGTACGAAGACCCGCCTTTTAGTAGAATAAATCGAGTTTAAATATCTATTTACTTATTATAATCACTAAAAAAAACGCAAATGAAAATAAAACTTAGTTTAATATTTTCAGAAATGGGTGTTTGGAATTAAGTCTTCGTTTATGTTTCGGTGACTCAAGCGGTTCCACTTTCTGTTCATAATCCAAATTGTAAATTGTGTGAACATTTGTTTTAGGTATATTGCTGAATATACAAGTCGTATCATAGACTCTAGTATATGGACTATAGTGTTTTGTCCTTTTGTCCTCTCCATATGAATGATTGGTGTGGACCTCATAGTACAATCTGGTCCACATTCACCTAAATTGGCCCATGATGTGGGTCCTTTGTTGTTGGTTCCTGAAGCCCATTATCTACCGCAGACAAAGGACTCTCCGACCTGTCCATTCTAGCATTTGCTGTACATGAAGAGATGTGATGGATATTTGGGAAGTAGCTACATAATTCACAAGCGGTCAATTATGAATCCTTTCTAAATAAATAATTAAATGAAAACATATTCAACGCATAAGGTAAGTGGTGGTTAATAACTGTGGAAACAGATAATCCCGAGAAAGTAGGTAAGGTTTATAAAATTTGAATAATTTATGAAGATTTGGTTTGATGAGCTCGAAATAAGAATCGTTGAATTGATTCATTCAATATTAATCTTTCTCAAGTAGACTTATAGTCAATAAGGTAGGTCATTGGCCTTTAGCCGATAGCAAGTACATCAGGATAACCCTGAATGAGCAAACTTAATCCCGTCTATCAAATTATTAATATAATTTGATGGATATCATTTAATCAAAAAGTTTATAAATACTTAGTTATGTTTTCTTAAGGATTGGAGATTAGAAAAATAGTATAATCATGTAAACCTTTGCTTTCAAAAATTAAAGTAAAACTCAAATCAAGAACGAATCAATACTCAATTAGAAATAATAATGTTGATATTAAATAGCTCTCTTATCTATTATAAGTATGTTTGAAATAATTTAAAACTATAAGTTTTGTTTTCAATTTTTTTTTTTAATTTTTTTTTTAAGTATCATTTACATGTCACTCATTATAAATCTCAAATAATATAATACACAGCAATCAACCTGACAGTATCATATAGAATCCTCCATCTACAATTATAAATGGAAAGAACAATGAAAATGATATAGATTCTAAAAGTAAGTATATGTATATTACTGAAAGCAAGGTGTAAAGCTGGAATCCCAAGGTGCACCACCTATTGTCTACTCCTTTGTCCTCTCCTGCCAATTCCAGAAGCAAAACCAGTCAAGTCTCTCAAAAAGAGTAAAATGGGGTTTTTCAACTTTTCCATCTTTATGTGACTCAATCACTAAATTTTTAGCCAATATCTAATTTAATTATAATCTTATTCAATATGCTAGAAATGTGGCGGAATGAAAAAGTGAATAGTTTATAAAAAAAAAAAAAACCATTTCTTATAAAGTGAATACCCATTTGCTATTTTTAGATATTATTTAGATATATTGTTAGCAATAAAAAATTTGTATTTATTTTTCATGATTTTATATATTGATATGAGATGTCAAGATGAATTCTTAAAAAAAGCAAAAAAAATTACATAATTTTCTCTCGAAAATAGTGTTTAAATGAGAATTAGGATTCACATTAACTTTCATAATATTTATTCGCTACAAAAAGACAGAAAATATTATCTCTCTAAGGATATGCACAAATATGATAACAACAACTAACTCTAATTTTTACACATAAATTAGAATTTTACAAGTTTAATTGGAAACAAAGTACCACACACTCTTTGTTTTGACACAAAAAAAAAAAAAAACTCCCATATACTTTTCTGTCTCAAATCCTCTATATGTTTCGGTGTGTCTGATTTAAAGTAAAAAATCACCTCAAAAATTTTATCTCTCCTTCTGTAAATTAAAAAGTTAAATTCATTCGAATACTATTAAATATAAAACGTTAACATTGATTCTATGTAAATGGTATTTGGTGGAGTATTCGTTATATTTCCATTGATTTTAATTCATCGAAATATTACGTTGAACGCCGTTGAATCCTACTCAAATCAATTGACTTTTAAGGAGCACCGCAAAATGTTGTTTCCAAATAAAAATAATATAATATAATTAAAAAAAATAAAAATAATATAATTATTTTATTATTTTAAAATAAATTAATTATAATCCTCAAATAATTGTTGACATAATTCTAGAGTTCATTAAAATTTATAGTAGATTATCTTGTTCCTATTATTCATACTATTGTGTGTGAACATTTAGTTTTCATGCATAAAGGCAATGTTTATCTAAATACAAATCAAAGTAATTATCCAACAATAATTATTAAGGGGCCAATGTGATTGAGTAGTTAAACATCTAATGATATTCCCATGGAATCACTACATGTCATGTTACCAATATTTAATAATTTAACTTGGTTTCCTAAATAATTTAAACACAATATTTATGTCATGGATTTTGACTCTCATTATTATCTTCTCTGTATTCATGTTTTGTACAATAATTGTATTATTTTTCATCTTATATAAGATTGTGTAACTACATCAAATTCTAATATTCTATATATACAATACACCAAAGCTTTAAGTTTAGGAACTATTTATGCTAACTCATGTAGAGGAGATACTAAAGATATCAAACATGTGGTCCTCTATTGGTGAGCCGTGTATATTATACATGCATTCACTTATATAACTTAGATATCATTCTCTCATGACCTTATTATATAATGTATTGGTTTGAATATCTACATCTCCTCTATATATTTATATAATCAAGGATAATTTAAGATAAAAAGATATTATGGAATTCAAACAAATTATATCTCTATTATCATTCCAAACATATTTAATTATTTTTTAGATTTTATTATAAAATATGTACAAGAAGAAAAATATACATATATGTAGAGAGCTAAAATTGTTAATTTAATACATTAGGCTAAGCTCATAAATTATTTAACTTGATTAATTGAATTAAGTGACATGGCTATAGTGAGTTCAATCCATTTGTTGAGATGATTCATGAAGAATTAGCTCGGTAAGCTCAAAACAAAGATTGTTAGACCGAATAATCCGCCTCCAACTTTTCTCAAGTAAACTTATTCACTCATAAGGAAAGTTATTAGCCTTAAGCTAAAAGCAGACTCATTATAATAGCCCTAAAATGAGCATATTCCATCTCATTTGTTGATTACTAAAGTGATCTAACGATTATCATTTTGGTCAAGAACTTATAAATAGTCAACTATTCTCTACATTTAACACAATTCTTAAAATCAAAGAAATGGTGTCCCGCTATAAAATCTTTGCTTTTTAGAATCAAACAAGTGTCTAAGGAAAGAATAATATCAGTTGCTTAAGAATTGTTAGGTTGATATTTGTTACTTATGTATTTGAGATTTCAAGATTCTCTATTCCTCCTTTTTATCATTCTCTCCTGCATTATCTTATTATGTGTCATCTTGACATCATTTCTCTAAAGTTACATACAACATGATATTCGCGTGATACTCACATGATCAACCCAATTGAAACTCCACATCTACATTTTGGTGACTTTATTACAAAATGAAATAAAATGATAGTAGAGTAATGATACCTCCTAAGAAGAGAGTGATTGGACTATTTGACACTAAAGAGCAAGACCTTAATGTTGAACCAACTAAGTGGAATCTACTTCTACTACCTCAAAATACTAGTAAAAGACAACTCACATCTTAAGGCTTCTCCAATTCTTGTAGAAATGATGCAGACTATACAGGAGAACACAAATATATGTACATCCACTTATATAACTTAGATATCTTTTTCCTCAATCCATGGAAAATAACTTGCATTATATGACTTATTAGTCTAAATATCTATGCCTCATCTAGAAATTTATCTAATCAAGGACAATTTAAGATAAAAAGATATCAAGGAATTGAAACAAATAACATATCTCTATTATCATTTCAAACATATTTAATTTATTTGTGAGACTTTATTTTATAATATATATGAGAAAAAAATATACATATACAATAAATGCTTGCTTTTATTAATAAATGAATAGATGGGCATACATATGTAATGTGTGTGCTTAAAATAAAAGAGATCAAATATAATATATGTTAAAAATAAAAATTACTATAAGAGCTAGAGTCCATTTTGATTTCCATATCTTAATTTGTTAGAATTTAGTTTCTTTATGTAAAATGGTAAACATGATGTTTAAGAAAGTAAAAGGTACCAAAGTGAAAAAAAAAAACCAATTTATTAAAATTAACTTCAAGCTTCTTATGACATTTGAGCCATACTTTAATTTCAATGACAATTAAAAGAATTTGTTGGTGAAAGATTAATTTTTAAATGTTGCAACACTAAAACCAAATTTTTAAACTTTAATATTTTAAATATGAATGTTATAATTATAGTAAAATTGTTTTGATACATTATGTACAAATTACAACTTATGATAAACCCCAATAATGGTGAGTCCCCTAGTTGGAAACTTGGAACTGGGGTCTTGATTTCTAGATCTTTTCTTCTTTTTCTCTCTCTCTCTCTTTCTTTTTTTTTTTTTCTCCCCCTATTAGATTTAAGCCCAGATTTGTAATGAATATAATTTCACTTTGTTTTTTTTTTTTCCATGTTTTAGGGACACGCCAGGTCCCCATACATGTAGACGTGGGCCTATAAACAGTGGCCTTAGTACAGGGCCATGTCTGCATCATTGGCCTCAAGGGCCTGGGGTGGGTCATAGACTCGATGGCTCTCCTTATGGTCGGATTAGGACCTTGTCTGTACACATATCTACATTCACTTCATTATATATGTATATATAGATAGATAGTCAATCCATCACAATTGACTTTTGAATTTTCATCTTCGTACACATGAAAGCTGTAACACATTGTTGGGGTTATATTGATTTTCTTGTTGACAATTTATTTTCATCATTCCCCTCTTTCCTCATCACTATCATATACCATAATTTCTCCCACCACTTGCTTCCTTAAAAGGCCAAACCAAAAAAAAAAACCCTACAGTAAGCTGTTCTTATAAATCCCAGAAGGACCAACATGCCAACTTGCCAGATTTCAAGTATGTGCCATGAAAGACAAGAAGAGGAAGCAAGAGATGAACTGGGTCGAGCTGTCTGTATACTCTATTCTGTTTGTATCATAGTGTGACTACACGTGAATAACCCTTAATGATGGGTAATTAGACTCAACCAGAGTCTTATTTATTTATTTATTTTTTGTGGTTAACAAAAAAACCATAAAACTATAGTACAAAACCTAACAAGAAAATAAATATGGATGTAATAGAATTAAATATTTTCAGAAGTATGGGATATTATATATTAAGAAAGCATATCTAAATAGAGTTTACAATATCTAGTTGATTCAATACAATAACAGAATACAAATTTTTGTCACTTCAACCATCGTACAGGCTTTTTTATTTTATTTTTTTATTGCTTTTTTAAATCGAGGATCAGCGTTAAATGCATAATAGGACTATAGTTTAGTTTAGCTGCAATATTTCTATCTCAAGTGTTCCCCATGTCTAGCCAATTACTTTATCTGCTATTATTATTATTATTTTAATATTTGTTATAGTTAATATCCTAGACTCGACTTATTTTATCAAATATTAGGAAGTTGTAATTAATAGTAGCTTTTTATGAGAATTGATGGTGGAACGTAACATACTTCTATATAATAGTCTATAGGATAAAATCTTATAATAGTGATGGTAATTGGCTATTGCATTTTTTAAAAAGAAAAATGATTTTTTTTTTAATTTTCTATTCTTATTTTTTGTGATAGTTATTACATACCACTATCATTTGTGATCAACTATTGTAATTGCCTTTCACAATCACTTATTACTAAAAGTTACAGCTATATATAATCTTTTAAGAATACTATAATAGTATTTTACAATGGTAGAATCTTAATTAGAATGTATATAGAAGAAAATGGAAAAAAAAAAAAAAACCTTTGCACAGAAGAAGCTTACTTATAAACGCTTTCATACACGTACGATATATCACGAATAGGCTATAGAAACATATACATCTTATAATAAGGTTTTATCCTATATGCTATTATACACTGGAACCTACTAGTAAGATTTACTAAGCACCTGGGAGCCTATCTAAACGTGTCGAATCTAGTGGAGTCAGCAGCCGAGAGATTCAAATGTATCCCCTCCTTTCATATAATTAAGTTATCTTTTGCCATGAAATCTTAAAGATAGAAAGAAAATAAAATTGTTAGGATTACAAAAACTAGAATAATAAAGTTAGTTTTGCACAATTCAAAATTGGAAAAAATATACTTTTAATTTTAAGGTTTCTTATCTTTTTATTTGAGTCATCAACTTATTTTTTTCTTTTATTTAATTCTTAATATTTTTATAACTTTATAAAAATAGAATTTTCATTTAATATATTAATTTTTCTATTCCTCTTGGATATGTATTTGCTTTTGATTGACCTTATGGTCAAATTAGCTAAGATTATTAGGGTGTAGACTTTTTTTTTTTTTGGATAAATAGGCACACACAATTTTTTTAGGCCTTATTCTTACTTTTCATTATTTTTGTATTTTTTATTATATTATGCAAAATAAATATGTTAATTATTATTTTTTTAATTTAATTATCATGAACCAATTAAAAATTGACGGTTGTTATGGATGGACATAAAATTTAATAGATTTAATAATTTTTTTTTAAGAATTTAAAAACATTCAAAACTTAAATAAAAAAGGTTAAAACTCAAATAAAAAGGTGGAAAACATTAAGAGCCAAAAATATATTTTTTTCTTTAAAATTTTAATTTAATTTTAAAGTTTAAAAACCTGAAGCTAGCACTTTCCCGGGTAAGAGCTTAAAAGAAAAAAAAAAGAAAAAGAAAACATTTTTCCAAAACCATGCTTCCGTCAGCGCTAAATTGATTCTTTTAGCAATACGTTGGAGGCCTTAGCAAGTATTTGAGGAGGTAAATATGCATTTTTCAACAGTTTAAGATTGTAAAAACATGTTTTAAGAGCTTGGAGGTTTGTATCTATACATAATTCATAGTTTTAGGAGTGAAACTCCAATTATATCCTAGTTTAAATTCAAAAATGAGATATCAATGAAATAATAACATCAAATACACACGTTACAAAACGCCAACCCTTTATAAATAAAAACTTATTACAATAATGATTATGAATAACACTAAAAAAAATATGCGTATATATATAAAATAAACAAACAAAATCTTATATGTAACAATATTTTTAAACAATGGACAATTAAATGTTATAACAGAAAAAATACTAACATATGTAGATATATCCACACACCTATACACCAATAAATATAAGAGAAAAAAAATGCAAAAACATTATTTATATTTTTATCTATTTGCAAATAGATGACTTAAGTTATTATTTTTTGACAAACAAATAACCTAAGTTTTATATAAAAGTGTATATATATATATATAGGGACACATGTCAACATACTTAGTGAAAAATAATTAATAAATTTAAACCTAGAAAATTAAAAAAAGAAAAAAAAATTGAAAGCCATTTTCCAACCGTCCTAAGGCCATGGGTAAAATACCGTGGGTGACTACCCACCATCCCATCAAGGTCAGGCGATCCCCTAAGGTGGTGGATCTTTATTGACTACCTTTGAAATTAAAAAAAAAAAAAGAAAAAAAAATCATGTGAAAACCCATCAAATTGTAGGTTGCCCAATCCTAGAGGGTGGTGGGCAACTACCCACACCCGTGTGTGGGTTGCAAGACCTACCTACCATAGTGGGTTGCGACTGACAGGCATCTCTAATCTTAGAGTGGTCAGAAAATAGCTTTCAAAATTTTTTTTCTTGTCGGTTTTTAAAAATTTTCTAGTTTCAAATTTATTTAATATTATTTTTTATTATATCCATCAATGAAATGCTGAAATATATCCCTCTAAACATATTAAATAATATTAATACTTATTCATAGAACTCAAGCCACTTGTTTATTAAAAAAATTAATTTGAGCCAGCCATTTATAAATAGATACACAAATAATATTTTTATAATTTTCCCAAAATATAATCCATAGATTTAATATATGAAATAGTTAAAGAGATGGATGGGTAGATAAGATGTTAGCTTTTAAGTAATCAATGTGACACTATTGGCAATTAGGAGGTTGCGGAACAATGATTATGGATCATACGAAGGATATCCCAATTGACAACTATTTAATGGTTGGATGCATAGGGATGGATCATTATAGTCCTTATGTGTGTTGATCTAAGGTATAGACTAAAATACAATTTTCAAGAGGATATATGATCAAGTTCATATTTATGATTAGTAGGCTAATTTTTTAGGACTGAATTATGTTGAGAGATTTGAGGAAGATCAGAAAAAGAGAAGAGTTAGAAATCTATCAATTATGAGGAATTATGAAAATTATTTCAATCTAAACATACAAATTGGACAAGATTTGAAAATAAAAAACCTATTACTTGGAGAGGACTAGGACTTGATTTGAACACAAGGCAAATTCTAATCTAGAGACAAGCAAAAAGAAGATTTTATGTTTGTTAGGTTTTTATACTTATATCTACTATAAAATATAAGGATATTAACCAATCATATGAATTGAATTTTCTTGTTTGGACGTAAATCAACTTGATTTACAATCTATACGATAATCATGTTATAAAAAGTCCAATATAATGCACGATTCTCAAAAGACGTTTGTTTACCACAACCTTAAAAGAGATTGATAAAGCTAGGATTGATTTTAAAAATTTGCCCTAAAATTCAATATCACAAAAAGAGGTTTAACAAAGCCTAAATTCTCTGCAAGTAAAAAAAAAAAAAAAAAAATCCAACTTAACATATGAGCAAAACAAAAGATAACATAAAATAAATAAATAAATAAATAAAGCATGAAAGCTAATTAAGTAACTCAACCAAATGGAGAGAGAATTAAAATCTTGTTCAGCCAAATTATAGGTTTAGCTGTACTTAAGTAAAAATAAAAATTATACTTCAGTAAAATAAGAGTTATGCTCAAGTAAATGTAAAAGTTGTTTGTAAGTAAAATATTAGTCATACAAGTCTTGTCCATAACTAAGCAGGCCCAGTCTTATCTTAAAATTATACCGGCTCAATTTAAATTTAATAATTAAATTAATTAAAGGAAAAACATTTTATGAAAAGAGTTAATTTTATTTTTAAATTTGCTGGTTTAAGGTTGAACTAGTCCAATTTAAGGAACTGGTCACGAACTAATTTGATTCACCTAAGGGTTAGTTAAATTTCAAAGCAAATTATTATATTGTGTTTTCTATTTCTTATTATTGATAATTAAAATATCTCCAACTTTACTATTATTAAATAATATATTATTATTTCACCGTTTTAGCTATAAACACAATTCTACAACCGTTTGCATCTCTTGGAAGACCAAACCAAGTTAATTCAAGATATTGATTAAAATCTTTAAGTCCAATTATCTCGATTGTTGTTTATGATCTTTAAGATTTTGTTGATTATGAACTATTATTCAAAATTCAATTTGATCAAACATGTTATTATCTTAAATTTTATGAAAAACACATTCTTTATGATTTCTTACTCTCTAGAAAGATCAAATATCATGTTTATTCAAGTGCATTTTGAATGTTCATAAAAACATATGAAAAACATTTAAATTTTCTTAAAAAACTAATAGCTTATAAGTTTCTTAGTAAGATCAAAACATACAATATTACGAACATACTTAAAGACCATCATGAGAAACTTCAATATTCATCAACGGTACATTTTTGTTTTTACACGATTTTGCAACCGAAAATAGCATAATTTGAATAACGATTAAGCATAATTAAGGATTTAAACATGTTTTGCAAGCCTTATTTGATAGATTTGCATTAAAATAGCTAAGGAATTTGGATGAAAATGCAGTTTGACTCATGCTATATTTTTATTTTTCTGATTTTTGAAGCTAAGTTAAATCCACTTTCCTTAATTATTTGATGTGTGAAAGATATGAATTAGCTTGTACTCCATGTCTAGTTTAATTTGTGCTTTTTGTTTAATAAAATTTTGCCAAAAATGGGGTTAAAAATGGCCAAAAAATAGTGCCTTGGAGTTGCCTTTTTCTTCTGCATCTGGTGGATTCACTGAGGAAGAAGGTGCTACGGTAATGTGTGACACCGACTCCTAACAACGTATTTTCCCCTTTTAATTAATTTAGGTTCAAGAAGAAGCTGCTCTTGAATCAGCTGTGAATGCTATCGAGACCAATATCATTCACAGGTCACAGTCACCAAGATCGAAGGGACGACACTCATTAAAGCCAGTAACCAACCAGAGCATAGGGAGGCATATAGGGTATCACAGACCGGAAAGCACGAAAACTCTTAGTTTCGAGCCCATTCAAATAAGTTCTTTTGGTTGATCGGCATACGAAGGTGTCAGCACTAGGAAAGCAAATGAAGCTAAGAAAAAGAGTTCTATAATCTTTAAGAACTCTTGACTTTAGTATGGTCTAATCTTTCCTTCCTTGTCGCCAACGTAGGCTTCTAGGAGAGTAAGCAAGCTAGCTTTGCTTCATTCTAGAAATGGTAACATACACGCCCTTCCTGTTGAAATTGATGTGATTGATCACCAATGGGATGGCAACTGTCTTCTTTGAAAAAGAAAGAGGGGCACAATGCATGCTTACGGGATTGAACTTATTACCTCTATTTCCAAAAGCCTATGCATTATCCAACTTAATGGAGCTTTGTTGGTAGTTTATTTTTGCACCAAATATTACTTCATCCTTTTTTGGGCCGATTTTCATAGAACACTACAAGAAAAATGGACCATTGTCCGTATATGACTAAAGAGTCTAAAATGTATATATAAAAATTATTTTTTTAATAAAAAATTATTCAATATAACAAAATTACAAACTTGTTTTTGTTTAGTGTTTAATTTAACTTGAAACTTTAGTTGCCCATAAAATAAGCAATTTAAGTTCAATTGATGTATTGTTGGAAACCACAATCAACTTAAATTGCCTATTTTTCATGATATTTACAAATGGATTAACTAAACTTAGGTCAAAGAATTAATTTTCAATAAAATAACTCTTTTTGTTAAAAACACCTATTTTGTCAAATCGTGTATGCATATTTTGATTTTGACCTTGAAAAATTGTTTCCACCCCAAATTCAATTGAATTGACCATCACAAGACTTTTTTTTGGGTCATTTTTCATTTTTTCAAATTTTTGGCATTTTTCTATTTTTCTTATTTTTATTCTCTCTCTTTTAAATATCATTTCTATTTTTTTTTAATTTTCCAATTTTTTTTATTTTTTCTTCATTTTACTATTTTTTATATTTTGGCGCTTTTTTTTTTTTCTGAAATTATGGCTTTTCTAAGTTAAAATAAAAGGGACAAAAGATTTAGGAGAAAAAAATGTAATGTCTTTAGCTGTCCCTTTTTGTGGTATAAACTTCACCACAAAGATATAAAGGAGACACCATTGTTGCCCTAAAGGAGTGGATGGTGGTATAGTCAACTAGCCATCTAATCCATTGGGAATTTGTATAACTGAAACGTTGACTAAGGAAAATGCTCCATGAGTTGACAATCCTTAGAAGTAAACAAGTATGTTACAAAAGAAGACAATGCTTTATGAGTTAGCTGATTTGATGCAACTGATATTCCTTAGGGAGAGATTTTAGAAATAGGCAAGAGCCCCTACAAGCTAACTAACTAACAATGGGAAGCATCTCTTTAAACTAGTAACCCTAGAAGGAGAATGTTTACAAAAGTGCTCCTATGGTTGAACTAATTGACAATAGGGAGAGGAACTCTAGGCTAGCAATTCTAAAGGACAATGTTAAGGAAAGTGCCCCTATAGGCTAATTAATTGATAGCTAGAAGCATCTCTTTAGATTAGTAACCTTAAAGGAGAATGTCTAGAAAAGTGTCACTATAGGTTGACTAATTGATAATAGAAACGTTTTTTTTTTGGACTAGCAATCATAAAGGAGAATGTATATGAAAGTTGATTAACTAATAGTGGGACGAGCCTCTCTAAACTAGTAACCTTAAAAGAAAATGTCTATGAAAATGCTTATAGGTTGACAAACCTATAGTGGGAAGTGTTTCTCTAAACTAGCAACTTTAAAGGTGAATATCTAGGAAAGTGCCCTATGAGTTGAAAACCAATAGTGGAACATCTCTCCGAACTCTAAAACCTAGAAGGTGAATGTTTAGGAAAGTACCCTTATGGGCTGACAATAAGAAGCATCTCTTCAGACTAATAACCTTAAAGGTGAATGTCTAGGAAGGTGCCTTATGGTAATTAACTAGATGAGATGCATGAAAGGAGATTTTGCTGCTACGAGTTTAGTGGATTGGTTTAAAGAAATGGTTTTGAGATAAAGGTTTCTCACCAAAAGGTCAATTGATTGCTCGAGAATGGAATTTAAAAAAATGCTAAATATCGGAACCTAAGGCATGAAAATAGGATGATGACTTTGAAAATTTTAGTTGCTTTAAGGTATAGGCTTTGCCTGGTTCCTATAGATAGCAACTAAACAATTAGCCCTATTGACAGTTCAATATTCACCCATTTATCTTCATCTAGCAATTTGATGGAAGTGATCTTCTAGCCTCTTTTGACTTTAACCTTATATTATCACTTTCTTGTTCATTTCAGCATTTGCCCAAGACATGTCTTTTATTTTCTGTCTCCAATTCTTTTTCTAAGTGTACTAATTTTCTCTAAATTTGACTCCTATGATTAGACCCTATCTTGAAACAAAACCAAGCCTCTTATTTGAGAAGGGTGGGATCATAATGAAGCATTTAATGAGTTTTATCATTCCATCATTGCCCATTTCTCTCATTTGTAGAGTGGAATGTAGATAAGGTATAAGAGCGAAGAAAGAACTTATCAGGATGGTGGTTATTCAATGACTGCTTTAATGCTTGACAATTAGTAAGGATATCAACTTTTCTTATAGAAAATGAAAGCTAAACCACAAAGGTGTAAAGATTGCTAGCATTCATAGAAATTTGGTAAATTTTCATTAGTTTTATTATAAGGCTAGTATATCCCGACCTCGATTGCATTTACAAAGTCCTATAAATTTGGATCATCTATTTGAGCTAATATTAATGCCCCACCCAATAACACCCATTTCATGACATATGGACCTTTACAATTTGGAGTGAATTTGCCTCTTAGGTCTTGGACATTAGGGAGAACCTTCTTTAGCACTAGTTTACCTTCCTTAAAATTCCAAGGTCACAATTTTTTGTTAAGTGCTCGAGTCAATCTTTTGTTGGTAAAATTAACCATGACATAATGCTGTAAGTCCTATTTTATCAATTAAGTTCAATTGTTCAGTTCTTTTATTCACCTAATCATTTTCATCCAATTGCGTTTCTAGTAAGACCCCAAAGGATGGGATTTCTATCTCAACTAGAAATACTGTTTTAGTGCTATACACCTAGGAGTAGGAAGTAGCTCCAATGGATGTTTAGATGGAGGTTTTGTAGGCCATTAGTGCAAAGGATAGCATTTCATGCCAATTTTTGTAAGCGACGACCATTTTCTCAATGACTCTCTTAATGTTCTTATTGGCTTCTTCCATTGCTCCATTTATCTAAGGTTGGTACAGAGTTAAGTTTATGTGATTTACCCTATAATGTTAGCATGATTCTATCATTAGTTTGTTGTTGAGATTGGTGCCATTATTTGTGAAGATTGATTTGAGAACTCCATTCTGGACTATTTTGTCTTTCTTTATGAACCTAACTATAACTCCTTTGGTGATGTTGGCATGTGACAATGCCTCAACTCACTTGGTGAAGTAACTAATGTCTACCGGTATAAATCTATGACTATTGGAAGCCTTAGGAGTGATTGGTCTAATAATATCGATCTTCCACATGGAGAATAGCTAAGGTGCTGATAGTGAGTGGAGCTCTTAAGGCAAAGCATTTATTTTGTTAGCATAAATTTGGCATAGGTGGCAATGCATTACATACTTAATGCAATTTGATTCCATCGTTAACTAATAGTAGCTCACTTAGGATAAAGGCTAAAAGAGAGCTTATGCCTTCAACTTTTGACAATTCAGTATTAGGACTTTTATTTTTTTATGATCTAATGCATATTTCTTAAATTTGGTTTTAATCTAATGCTTCCATTAACGAAGAAGGTAATGAACACTACTTTTTCTTTTTTCTTTTTTTTTTTTTGGAACTTTGGTATTTATACTTTAATTTTGATTGCATTTGGTGTCTTTACTTTAGTTATGATAAACTTCAATGTTTTATCCCAAATTAATTTGTGAAAGATTATTTTTCATTTTTTTCTTATTAATAAATTATTTCTAAAATTAAGAAAAAATATTTTTATGCCAATAACTTCCACCGTACTTAACTTTTCAATGCAATAGAAAGTTTTATATCATTGGGAACTTCATAAAGTGTATTTGTTTTTGAAAATAAGATCTAGTACAAGTCCTTTAATTGCTCAAATCAAGTAAAATTTAAAATGGTCATCACTTGCAAATTAACTATCTTTTGGTTTGGAAACGCAAATTTTTTAACTCCTTGAATAATAGATTTCCACATATTATAATAAACTTCTTGATTCCATAACTTGCAAACTTGACATTGTATAACTATAAGCTTATAACCATTAGAAAGTTTGTGCTACAAGTTATCTAAAAACTGTCTTTTTAACTTAAAATTATACAATACAAATTCTTAAGTAGGCTAGCTTGGTTTTTTATTTTTATATTTTTAAAAGTCAATATGATTTTAAGATTATAAACATTACAAAAATTGATGAATTTACAATCATTATAATTTTATAATTTTTTATGCATAAAAAATTGTAAAGTTTAGAATACATTTGCAAAATATATGGATTATTATGAAAAATAAAAGAGATACAACAAACAAAACAATTATGAGAATAAAAGATTAGTAGAAGAAAATATTAGAAGAATTACAAAATTTTCCTCTAATTATTTTCTCCCTTTCCCCTTAATAGCAGTTTACTATTTCTAAAATGTAAAAAATGCAAAAGATTTTGATCAATATATCTAAAAAAAAAGATTATTTTTAATGGTGTAATTTTGAGTAGTGACAGTTTTTAAGTAATTCATAATTGATCTTTCCAATGGTTATATGGTTACAATCATACGATATTTGATTGGCAAGTTATGGGATTGCAAAATTATAAAAATTAGTATCTAGATACTATTAAAAATATAACAAAATATTATAATATATAGAGCTGTATTATTTGACAAGTCTAAAAATTCATGTTACAAAGCCAAATGTTACTTGATTTATAAATTAAGACTATTTTAAAATTATACTTGTTCTATGTAGTACTAAAACACATTGTAAATCATATTTTCAAATAAAAGTAGATGTTAAAAGCTTTCCAACAATGTAAGGTTTGTTATAATCAGACATCACATATAAAAGTTATGTATAGTTGAAGTTATTACACATGAATAGTTCTCTTTTAATTTGTAAAATAATATATCAATTAAGAAAATAAAAAATTAATTTTTGATAAATTAATTAGTGAATAGATACTAAAATGCATCAATATTGAAGTATATATACTAGAATGCAATCAATAATAAAGTATAGATATCAAAATGCGTAAAATTGTAGCGACCATTAACTTTTCCATTAATAGAGATACTAAATTTAAGAAATAAGTACTAAATCGTGAAAAATAAAAGTTTAAATACTAGATTGTCAAAAGCTAAAAGTTAAGGCACTTTTTGTGCCTTTATCCCTAGCCCATTCTCATGATTTTCTAGGTAAGCATATAGCCATTTATGTGTGGATCACATACTCCCTCATGCACTTCCTTCATTAGAGTATCTGCTTCTTCCTTGTCCACACAACTTAACAACGTCGTGTTAAATGATTTTCAGTAAAGAGTAGACCCACTCGATAGGAAGTAGCTTGTCAACCTTTTGAGTGTTCTTTAATCCTTTTATAGGCCTTTTTGAAATACTTTCCTTCTTGGGGGAATACCTTGATATTGTGGTACTTAGGTTTGTCATTTTATGCTTCGTCAACTGCTAGGAAGAAGGAAATTTATCTTCAACTTCTAACTTTAAGGGTTGAACTTCCATGCCTTCCATTACTTGAATCATAGATGCTAATGTAGCAAGGGCATTAGCAAATTGATTTTGAGTTCTTAGGGTGTATGTGAATGTGAAATCTTCGAACTTCTCTATTAATTTTGTTAAGTGTTGGTGATATAGTACTAGTTTGGGATTCTTAGTAATGTATTCTCTTCATGCCTAGAATATATTAAACAAGAAGTCCCTTTATGCCTCTAGCATGTGGATTCCCATATTAAGTACCATCTTGAGGCTTATAATGCACACCTCATACTATGTAATATTATTGGTATATGAGAATGTGAGTCTTATTGCTATAAGGAATTACATTCCTTTAGAGGATACTACCGGTACCTCAATTCCACAATTAAACACATTAGCAACTCCATCAAAATATATCTTCTATTTGGGGTCTATTTCTAACTCAAACCCCTCTCCGAGTCTATCTTCAGCTACCGGTGTATTTTCATTTGGGAATTTAGCTTGTGATTCTCATGAAGTTTCTCCAGGTGGATGTTTAGCCAATTGATCTGCTAGAGCTTAACCCTTGATTAAGGTTTGATTCACATATATAATGTCAAAATTTGATAATAGCACCTACCATTTTAATATCTTGCCTATTAAGGTTGGCTTTTCCGTCAAGTATATCAAAAGATCATATCTTGTCATTAACTTAATGGAGTAGTAAGGTGTATATTACCTGTGCCGGTGCATGACCTAGAACAATGCATAAAAAGTTCTCTCTATCTTAGAATACTTCTACTCTCCTTTATTGAATTTCTTTCTCAAAGTATTTGATCCTCATAAATGCTTCTTCACATTCATCATCCTATCTCACCTTAACATTTTTTTTTCAAAAGTTTGAGAAGTGGGCATCACTTATATGTGAGTTGCAAAATGAACTAAGCTATATAATTCAATCTTCCTAGTAATCCTTTGTAATGCCCAGAAACCCGGGCCGCGCTATTGCCCGCCACGTGTCCTTATCTTACAAGAACACGTTAAGGCTCTGAAACAAATCCAATACTTTTTAACCTGTAACATCTATAATAAAAGCATTTCATATATCTCTAAAGTTTCAAAAAATAAATTAAACCATATATAAAGTCTAATGTAGCGAAAGTCTTTAAACACCAAAATAATATCCTCAACAGATACTATCTATTACAGTTAAATATCAAAATTTTTCCTAAAATTTAATCACCATAATAATAATGATACTCTTCGTCTTCCTCTTTTTGTGGTTCACCTAAACCCAAGTCATCTTCCGGGTTCTTATCTCCTTTAACACTTGCATCTAAAAATGGTTCCCCGAAAGGTGAGCTAATGCCTAGTATGTATAACACAAACACATACGCATGACAAACATAAACGAATATCACATGCATCATGCAGAAATTAAATACAGACAATCATTTCATAATATAATTTTAGTCCACAAGTAAACAATAGGGTTCTCATGACCCCCTTAACACACTTAACACAATGGAGCATATTTTGGTGATGGGAACTGCTACTACAGGCCCCACACCCATGTCTACTTAAACACTTAAACTTGGTGATGGGAACTATCACTACGGGCCCTACAGCCATGTACACTTAACTACTTGAACTTGGTGATGGGAACTACCACTACGGGCCCCATACCCATGTATACTTAACCACTTAAACATCATTCAACTCAGATCATTTCCAAGCACGACTCCACTAGGGACAACGTCATATAAGGATCATTGAGATGCTCCATAGGGATCTGCCACTATGGGCCCCTAGGCCGAGCTAAGCACATATAGCATATCACTTAAACACTTATACTGGGTCATTCACTTAATCAAGTTCAAATACATGTACTAACTTAAACAAACACATAACAACATATAAGTTACACGTACCTTGGATCCTAGCTTTATACACTTCCATGTCTTGGACTTAACCTAATTGGAAATCTGTACACATTAACATGCTCTTCTTAGTATTCAATCTAAGATCAATATCATTCTTAATTTTTTTAATCCTATGCATTTAATTTCTTTAAGGCCTTACTAGTTATTTAGGTTGTGTGGAAATTAGTTTAAATTGAAGTTAAACAAACATATAATTATGTTATACTTTATTCAACACGGTCATGTTGGGGATCGTGTTGCTCAACATGGGTTGAAGCACGACCATGTTAATGGTCATGTATCTTTTAATGTATAACTGGGTTTTAACACGGTTGGAACACAACCGTGTTGCCCTTAACTTAACACGGTCGAAACACGATCGTGTTGGAAGGCTGTATATCTTTCAGTACATCTTTCATACTCAACATGGTCTAAACACAACTGTATTGGGAGGTCGTGTTGCCTTTAACTCAACACAATTGGGAGGCCGTGTATCTCTCGGTATACTTTTCCATTTTAACATGGTCGAAACACGACCGTGTTGGGAGGCCGTGTATCTCTTGATATACCCTTCCATTTCAACATGGTTGAAACACAACTGTGTTGGGAGGCCATGTATTTCTCGGTATACTTTCTCATTTCAACATGGTCGAAACACAACCGTGTTGAGAGGTCATGTTACCCTTAGCGATCTCCATGAACCCTCATTCTCTTACTCCAATTCCTCTTAAACCCAATCCTTTCTATTCCTAAGCTTAATTATATCTCTAAAATTCATAATTATGAATAAATCATATAAATTAGATTACTCACTCCAAGTCCACAAATTGCAAATCTAGGATTCGCTGATTCTTGTCCTCCTATCATCCTTGTTTAAACTTCGTGTTCTGCATGAGCAAGCGATTCGCATAAATTCTGAATTCAATAATCTTAATTTAAATTTCTTATAAAATCCTTACCTCGAGTTCTTTGGAATTGCTTCTCTCCTTTTTCCTATCGTCGTCCTAGGTTTTCTCGTAGGGAGCATCTGTTTTCTTGCGGCTTTGTTTCACTGTTCAAAATGGCAAAGGAGGCTCTTTAGGTCAACTTAGGGTATTTATATTCTCCATGTGAAATGACCACTTTGCCCCTCGAACTTTAATAAAATTCAATCATCGTCCCTAGCTCTTTACAATAATATCTTTATTATATAAATGAATAAATGATAAAATATTCATGTATTACATTCTCCCCCCCCCCCCCCTTCCTTATAAAAACTTCTGTCCTTGAAAGTACCTGATTTTGGAAGAGTTCTGGATGCTTTATCTTCATTTCTTCCTCTAACTCCTATGTTGCTTCTTTTTTTGTTTGGTTTATCCATTGCACTTTAACATAGGGGATTGTTTTTCGTCTTAGCACTCGTTCCTTAGTGTCTAAAATCCTGATTGGCTTTTCCAAAGACGTTAGATTTGGTTGTACATTCAGTGGTTCCAAAGCCACTATCTAATCAGGGTCAGGTACATACTTCCTCAGCATGGATACATGGAATACATCATGCACCCTAGCCAAATTTGGTGGAAGTGTTAACTTGTAAGCCACCATGCTTATTTTTTCCAAGATCTTGAATGGGCTTATATACCTCGGGTTTAGCTTTCCCCTCAACCTAAATCTGATCACTCCCTTTGTTAGAGAAATTCTCAATAATACCTTATCTCCCACTTGGAATTCCAAAGGACGCCTTCTCTTGTCTGCATAGCTCTTTTGTCGCGATTGGGTTGTCTATATCTTCTACCTGATTAGTTTCACCTTGTTAACTGCTTCTTGCACTAACTCCGGCCCCATCATCTGTCTCTCTCCCACTTCATCCTAATGTAGTGGGGATCTGCACCTTCTTCCATAAAGAGCTTCATATGGTGCCATCTGGATTATTTCCTGGTAACTATTATTATAGACAAACTCCATCAGAGGTATATGCTCATTCCAATTCCCTCTAAAGTCTTGTGCATATGCCCTGAGCAAATCTTCCAGTATTTGTATAGTCCTTTCAGACTGACCATTTGTTTATGGGTAAAATGTTGTACTAAACTGTAGTTTGGTGCCCAATGCCTTGTGAAGGCTGCTTTAAAATCTACTCACAAACCTTATGTCTCTATTAGAAGTGATTGTCACTAGAACTCCATGTAGTCTGACTATCTCTTGTATGTATATCTGAGTCAGTTTTTCCAATTTATACCCTACTTTGATAGGTATGAAATGAGCAGACTTAGTCAATTTGTCCACTATGACCTAAACTGCATCCTGCTTCTCTCTGGTATTCGGGAGGGCTGCAACAAAATTCATTGTCACATGCTCCCATTTCCACTCCAATATTGAAAGAGGTTGTAATTCTTTAACTAATCTCTAGTGTTCTATTTTAATCTGCTGGCATGTAAGGCACTTGGCTACATATTCTGCTATTTCTCTTTTCATGTTTCTCTACCAATAACCGCTCTTTACATCCTTGTACATTTTGGTACTCCTAAGATGTATCGTGTAAGCAGAATGATGCACCTCTTTCATTATCTCTCTCTTCAATTCTACATCTCGCAGCACACATAGTCTCGTTTTGCACCTTAAGGTCCCTTCAACATCTACTTTGAATTATGGTGCCTTGCCTTGTTCCATTATGCTCTTGAGCTCTTGAATGTCTTTATCTTCCATTTGACCCGATTTAATTCTGTCCACAATGGTTGGCTGAATCCTTAAAGTAGCCATTTTTGCTCCCACTTCTTGTGTTAAGACTTCTAGCTTCATTTTGCGCATGTCTTCCAATAACTCTTTCTATGAAGTGATGAGAGTGGCTACAGTGCCCTATTTCTTTCTACTAAGGGCATCCGCCATCACATTGGCTTTTCTTGAATGGTATTGTATTTCCAAGTCATTGTCTTTAATTAGCTCCAACCATCTTATCTGTCTCATGTTTAGCTCTTTTTGCGTAAATGTGTACTTCAGGCTTCCGTGGTTAGTGAAGATTTTGCACCTTTCTCCATATAAGTAGTGTCTCCATAGTTTCAAAGCTAACACTACTATCGCCAATTTCAAGTCATGAGTTGGGTAGTTCTTTTCATATAGCTTCAATTGTCGAAATGCAAATGCTATTACTTAACCACTTTGCATTAATACACACCCTAACCCTTGAACTGAGGCATCATTATACACTGTAAACTCTTCTCCACTCTTGGGCAAAGTCAAAACTAGCGCCGATACCGGTTTCTATTTAAGTGTCTCAAAGCTGACTTCACATCTGTCATCCTACTTGAATTTCACATTCTTCTTGGTCAGTTTGGTGAGAGGAGTTGCTATTTTGGAAAATCTTTCTACAAATCTCCTATAGTAGCTTATTAGACCCGGGAAACTTCTTACCTCTGTAACTATCTTCGGTCTCTACCAATCTACTATTGCTCTCACCTTTTTCTAGGACCATTGATATACCATCACTGTTAACCACATGACCCAAAAAGACTACTTATTCTAGTTAGAATTCACATTTACTGAATTTGGCATACAACTTCTCATCTTGTAGCCTGCCTAATACTAGTCTCAAGTGCTTTTCGTGCTCCTCGGTACTTTTCGAGTATATCAAGATGTCATCCATGTAAACACCCCATTTTTGCCCTAAAGATCAATAATAATCAGTAATAAGCAATTTCCAATTTTTCCATATTTTTCTCTAATTTAGCAAAAATAGGAAAAATGTTCAAAAAATAAAAATAAATAGGAAAATACATCAATTTTGGAAAATAATTTCAGAAATGGCAATAATAAGGATTAAATAATTTTTACAAATTTTTGAAATTTCAAAAAATACAAAAAAATAAAAAAATCGCATTGCATATATGCAATTTGCGAAATAAATAAAATCGCGAAAATGGGCTAGCTCAGCTGGTCCGAACCACGGTCAGGCGTACACACGAAAGGTCTGAGGTCCCGAGTTCGAATCCCCCTGCGAGCACTCTGTGTAATTTTTTTCGCTTTTGCCTCAAGCTGCCACGTGGCAGCGTATGATTGGCCAGGGAAAGTCACGCGTCTCGCGCGTGATCGTCTCCTTTGCCCGAACAAACTCGAGAGGAAGCTGGAGCAGGTCTGACGAAGGCAGAATCGTTCGTTTTTCCTCAAATTTTTTGGATTACTATCGATTTTAAGCCAAATCCATCAGATAAATCACAGAAAAACAATGGATTAAAATCAAATTGCCGAGATAAGGCCGAATCCGAAACGGAAAAAAAATAGGTTTATCCAAATCGGCGGATTTGAGCTTATCCTGAGGAGTTTGTGAGCGGCTATAAATAGAGGATGAAGTGGAGAAACAGGATCACAGACAAAAGTGAGAGAAAGAGAGAAAAAAGAGAGAATCGAAGCTCGCCGAAGTTGTTCAAGACCGCGACTGCTGATCAAGTGTTGGGCAGCTACTATGAGGTGTTTCTGAAGCAAACCACCACCACCGTTGGATTTCTCACCCTCGAAAACCTAGGAATCGACACCTCAACCACTGCAAAAGGTCGCCGGAACGCCGTCAACGAGCACTCTCAACCGCCGCATTCGATCGACCCGATCCGACCCGACCCGCGCGCCGACCCGGATCTAGGTAAGTCGGATTTTCCGATTTTTTAAAATTTTTTTAGTTATGTTATTTATTTCAAATTTATTTATTTATTTGTTATTTATATTTCAATAAATAGAAAAATGTTAGGAATTAGATTTTCTTTTTTAGGATTAGGATTTAATGATAAAATAAAAAAATAATTATAATAATAAATAATAAAAATGTAGAAAATTCATAAAGAAAATAATAAAAACTTTAGAAAAATAATAATAATAACTTAGACTTTAAATAGGATAGATAAAAATCTAGGAGAAATTTTTTAATAAAAATAAAAATTATAAAAATTATGAAAAACTAATAAAAAATTATAAATTAATAAAAAAATTATAAAAATCATAAAAATTAATAAAAATCATTAAAAATTTATAATAGTAGAAATGAGTTGAAAATTAGAGAAAAATGAATTTTATCACTTAGAAAAATCATTTTCTCAAATAAATCTAAAATTGGTATTTTTCCTTAAAATTATTATTTTCAAAAAAATCAAATTAAAGCTTAGGCTTAGATTTTTTTTAGAAAAACTCCTAAAATGGTAAAAACATAAATCAAAAGAGATTTCATAATTAAAATTCACAAACCCACTTAAAGTTTTTTAGAAAAAGCAAACTACGACTTGTTTGATCCTGAATAGCAGGTACGTGGACACCCATTTGGGGCAACCCTAAAAAGGAATAAAAATCATTTTCCTAGAATAATTCACTCAAAAACAAAATAAAAGACAACAAAAATAAAATAAAAGACATTTCGAGATAGGAGTAAATTTTAGGAGATTGGGTGGTAACTGTAAGGTTTTAATAGGTTAGCCTCCGAACTTAGAATATCTGGTTTTCCCTTTTCCTCTTTTCACAAAAACGAGAAGAGGAAATCGTGACGACTAGTAGTCCAAATTAGGACTAATCCGCTCCATTAGTCTTAATTCAATCTTTCCTAACAACAGTTGGGTGGCAACTCTAAAATAAACAAAATTCCTAACTCAAGTCGAGGATCTACATTAGATGAGCACAGGGTCTAGTATAGATCGGATTAGGAACGAGAAATTCAAAAATTAGACTCGACAATCCATAAAGATGATTACAAACTTATCCAGGAAATCTCTGAATACTCTGTTCATTAAATCCATGAATGCAGCTGGTGCATTCATTAGTCCAAAGGGCATCACCAAAAATTCGTAGTGCCCATATCTAGTCTTGAATGTCGTTTTCTGAATGTCCTCTTCTTTGATTCCGAGTTGATGATAACCTGATCTCAGGTCTACTTTGGAGAACACTTGAGCTCTCTGCAATTGGTCAAACAGGTCATCTATCATGGGAAGAGGATATTTATTCTTTATGGTAACCTTGTTTAATTCCCTATAGTCTATGCAGAGTCTCATACTTCCATCTTTCTTCTTCACAAATAGAACTGGTGCACCCCAAGGAGAGATACTTGGTCTTATAAAACCATTATCTTATAACTCTTGTAATTGTTTCCTTAATTCTTCCAATTCCACTGGTGCCATTTTGTAGACCGGTTTTGATATGAGTACTGTACCTTGTACTAAGTCTATGTTGAATTTTATTTCCTTGGTTGGGGGTAAACCAGGAAGATTTTCTGGAAACATAGCAAGAAATTCCCTCACTGTTTGTACTTCTTCCATCCTAACTTCTTCACTGGCTTCAACAAATATGGTTGCTATTACACTTCTTCCCCACATCTCATAGGTAGGCAATCTAGCGGGTCTCTGCACTTCTAGCTTGTATTCAAAATATCCATCTCCGGGTTTATTAAATTGTACCACCATATTGTGACAATTAATGGTGGCATGATATTTTGATAGCCAATTGACACCCAAAATAATGTCAAACTCTATCATCTTTAATACCAGTAGGTCTGCTGGCATTACCCTACCATGTATCTCTATACTCACTCTTCTGTATATCCTACTTATTCTTCCTCCTATTCCTAAAGGAGTACTAACAGCCAAGCAACCATCTATATTTTCAACATCCAAAGCAAATGCATAGATAAAGTTTTCAGACACACAGGACACAGATGCACCAATATCGAATAGTACATATGCATTGCAAGAGTGTACTGGAAGCATACCTACAATATTATCTACATCTGGGACATCCTAGTGCTACCGTTAATGAATGGTGAATACCTTGGTAGGAACTCTTTGTCTAGGAACTCCTGCTTGTGGTCTACCTCCCTATCCTCTCACTAGAGGTCTAGCTACCTGTTGAACTAGCCCTGTTTGATTTCTGATTTGTCCTCAAGAACAATTGACTGCCTTGTATCCCCTCTGGTTGCATACATGATAGGAGATTAGGGGAACTGACCTTTCTATGCAATGTCTGCTAATGTGCCCTATCTTTCCACAAAAGAAACATGCCCTATCTAGCCATTTGCACTCTCTTAACTCATGGAGTCCATAACATCTGGGACATTTAGCATTTGTGTCTACTGTAGTGAGTGCTAAAGGCACTTGCTTGATCTGGAGAGGGGGGGCTACAGCTCTGGGTGTTCTGCTTTGTAGCAAGTGATGTCTTTTACCCCTGTCTTACCCTAATCTACTAGAGGTGGGTCTTTTTCCCAAAGCTATTGCGGCTCTGCGGCTCCTCTGTTCTTCAATGATCTTCTTATTCTGTTCAAGGCACTTCGCTTTGTTTACCATTTCAGCATAGGTATTTAGTTGAAAGGCCCCTACTGCAAGTTGTAGGCCCAATTCTAACCCTCTCAGGAACCTTTTGGCTCGGGACCTGTCATCATTGCGTACATTCTCGGAAAGGAACTGAATGAGGTGATTCAGCTTTACCTCATACTCTTTAACAGTTTGGTTTCCTTGTTCACAATTGTAGTAATCGTTCTCCATTCTGTCTCTGGAGCTGTTGGGGAAGTATCTCTGATAAAATAGCTGCCCAGTTCATGCACTCCCCCGCAGGTCTAAGGACCGAAGCCCACCATTTTGCTGTAGTTTCCTTCAGCATGAATACGGTATAATTCACCTTCCTATCTTTTGGTATCTAGAATGCAATAAAGGTTTTCTCAATCTCTTGTACCCAATCCTCAGCCTCGATTGGGTCATCCACTCTGGGGTTAAATTCTTTAGCCACTCTTATGAACCTATCAAAGCTGATGGGTTCATTGACATTCCTGTGCCGTAGGATATTGGGTGCTTGGTGTTGTTGTGCTAGTAGTCTTACTTGGTGGTTCATTGTATGCAATAGTTGAATTGTCTCTTCAGCCATCTGATCTCTTTCTCCTTGTTGTTGTAGGTGCTGAGCTTTCTCTTCATTAGGGTTATCATGTCTAGCACCCATTTTGGTTCCTGATCTGGTAATTTTGCTTAGAGGCATTATGTTTAAGAAGAGACAACCATATCTACTTATGTTAGTATCAGTCAGGGTCAGTTTCATAGTGTGTAAATATATACACATATACCATACACAAAGGGTCTATTTATATATAATTCTTAACAGTTAAAAGAATACAAGTAAAATAATAATACAAGAAAATAATTACATAATTAAAAAAATGTCCCCTATTTTACCCACTTTCTTCGTATCTCACTATCTTACAAATCTAGTGCTTAATCCTTCTAAAGATCATATCTTAGACTCTATTGTTTAAAACTTATGTCTATTGATCATCACTAGTACTAAGGATCATTACCTAAGCTTTCCAAGATCAATAACCTATGCTCTATAGATCAAAACTTAATTCATAAAGATCATGAACCTATTCTCTATAAATTTAAACTTAAGTCTCTAAAGATCATAAAACCTCTAAAGATCATAAAACGTAGAGCTTTGATACCACCTAAGTTGTAATGCCCCAAAACCTGGGCTACACTACTACTCGCAACATGTCCTTATCTCACAAGAACACGTTAAGGGTCTGAAACAAATCCAATACTTTTTAACCTGTAACATCTATAATAAAAGCATTTCATATATCTCCAAAGTTTCAAATAATAACTTAAACCATATCAAACGTCTAATGCAGCAAAAGTCTTTGAACACCAAAATAACATCCTCAATAGATACCATCTATTATAGTTAAACATCAAAATTTTTCCTAAAATTTAATCACCATAATAATAATGGTACTCTTTAAGGTTGTTAAAATCATTATTTTACGTAGAATCGCTAAGGGGTCCGTGGAATCGGAACGTAGAAACGTAAGTTTCTACTACCTATATAAAATAACTTCCAAATATTATAAATTTACTTATAATAGTTATTAAAAAATATAATAGATAATATGAATAAGGAAATTTAGCATTTATTTTGGTCATAAATTGCAAATTTGCAATAAAAGTCGTAATATAGATAATCAAGCATAAGTTGTATAATATAGATATTTTATTTCTAAAATGATAAATCATGCATAAAGTGAGTTTTACTTAGTTATATATACAAAAGCTAAAAGATAATAGATAAAATTTAAAAATCAATTGTGAGTTTAAGAAATTACTAATAAATAAAAGTTAATAACGAAGATATACCATTGTAAACACCCCATTTTTGCCCTAGGAATGAATAATAATCGATAATCAATTTTCAATTTTTTTCAATTTTTCTCTAATTTACCATAAATAATAAAAATATTCAAAAAATAAAAATAAATAGGAAAACACATCAATTTTGAAAAATGATTTCAGAAATAGTAATAATAAATAATAAACAATTTTTACAAATTTTTGAAATTTCAAAAAATACAAAAAAATAAAAAAATCGCATTGCATATATACAATTTGCGAAATTAGAAAAATCAGGAAAGTAGGCTAGCTCAGCTGGTCCGGACCATAGGCTAAGGCGCGTGCAGGGGGGCTCGGTCACGGGTTTGAAAAGCGGGGGAAGCAGTTTCCGCGTTTTGCGATTTTTTTCATTTACCCAGGACACGTGGCAGCATCTGATTGGCTGGAGGAAGTGCACGCGCTGGGCGCGTGATCGTCTCCTACCTCAAGCCCGAGATCGCCGGTGGAAGGAAAAATTCATATTTCGGTCGTTTCGATTCGATTTTTTGCACAAATCCAACAGATCTTCAACAGAAATAAGATAAACTTCAACAAAAATAAGATAAACATTATCTAATTGGAATCAAATCGCAACAAATCGATGGATAGACACAAATCGGAGTTGGTTTTTTAACCGAAAATCCGATTAGCTTCTATCGGAGGAAATCCGAGCTAATCCAGCTCGGTTTCAAGTGCCTATAAATAGAGGAGGAGGTGAGGAAGCTAAAGGATAGATCACAATCGAGAGAAAGTGAGAGAAAGGAGTGAATCAGAGAGCATCGGAGAAGAGCCCAAAACCGCGAGCACCGACCGGAGTTGAACCACCACTAGGAGGCGATCTGGGAGTGAACCACCACCACCATTGGATTCAGCACCCTCGAGAAGCTAGGATTCGACACCTCACCCACTGCAAAAGGCCGCCGGAACGCCGTGAACGAGCACCCTCCGCTGTCGCATCCGACCGACCCGACCCGCGCACCGACCCGGATCTAGGTAAGTCGGATTTTCTGGATTTTTTTATTTATTTTACTTATTTTGTTTTTTCATTTATTCTAAATTTATTATTTGTTATTATTTATTATTTGTTAGCCATTTATTTATTTGTTTATATTTTCAATAAATAGGAAAATGTAGAAGTTAGGTTTTTTAGGATTTAATAATGTAAAATAAAAATAAAGAAAATAAAAATGTAGAAAAGTAATAAAAATATTAGGAAAAAATAATAATAAAATTTTAGATTTCAAAATAGGATAGATAATGACTTAGGATAAAATCATAAAAACCATAAAAAATCATAAAAGTCATAAAAATCATAAAAAAATCAAGAAAATCATATAAAAATCAAGAAAATCATAAAAATCATAAAAAATTCAAAAATTATAAAAGAATAAAAAAAAATGAGTTTTAGAACTTAGAAAAATCCTTTTCTTCAAATAAATCCAAAATTGATGTTTTTCCCTAAAAATCATTTTCAAAAATCAGATTAAAGCTTAGGCTTAGATTTTTTAGAAAAAAATCCCAAAAATGGTAAAAACATAAATCAAAATAGATTTCAAAAAATTAAAATTCACCAACACACTTAAAATTTTTCAGAAAAGCGAACTACGGCTTGTTTGATCCTGAGTAGCAGGTACGTAGGCACCAATTTGGGTCAACCCATAAAAATGAATAAAAAATCATTTTCTTGAAATAATTCAAAAACATAATAAAAAGTAACAGAAACACAATGAAGCACATTTCTCAATAGGAACAATTTTAGGAGATTAGGTGGTAACCGTAAAGGTTTTAATAGGTTAGCCTCCGGACTTAGAAACTCTGGTTTTCCCCTTTCCCCTTTTTCAAAACGAGAAGAGGAAATAACGACGACTAGTGGTCCAAATTAAGACTAATCCGCTCATTTAGTCTTAATTCAATATTTCCCAACAACAGTTGGGTGGCGACTCAAAAAATCGAACGAAATTCCTAACTCAAGTCGAGGATCTACATTAGATGAGCATAGGGTCTAGTCTAGATCGGATTAGGAATGGAAATTCAAAAATTAGACTCGATAACCATTAAAAAAGAGTAATATAAAAAAAATGATAAATAACTACTAACCAAAAGTAAATAATAAAAAAGGTACTATAACAAGAAAATCCTTCAAAATTATATATTACTAGGTAAATTTTTGCACTATTCATGATTATTAATTCAAAATATATTTACATAACAATATGTATTTAAAAGTATTATAACTATGAGATATTGAAAAGATAGAAATATAAATACATTTATACCTTTCCTATAAAATTAAAAATCTAAAAAATTCTTATAAAGTTAAAGTTATCTAGCCTTTATTTTATTTACTATTAAAAAAATATTAATTAAAAAAAGGAAAGTTGTAGCAATCAAACATAAGTGCTTAAATAAGAAGATCGACAATCGACGAACACAAACACGAAAACTTCAACGCAATGCAATACACTGATAAGCAACGAGTGATGACCGATGAACATGTTGGGGTGTGGCTCATACTCTCCTACGACAGGAAAGCATGGGAGTCCGGGGAAGCCGCCTTGGCGGGGGTCTTAAGGGGGCAGTGCCCCCTGGACACCAGAGGGCTTTTAGCAATTAAGCCCATATTTATTCATTAAAAGTTTAGGTTTGGGCCCATGAATAACTATTACTATATATTCGCTTTTTCACTTGTAATTGCATGATAAAAATGAGAGAGTGAGGTGTTAATTATAGTGGAATCATCTGCTGGACGTAGCCTTAGTTAACGGGTGAACTAGGATAAAATCTTGTGTCTTTATGTTTTCTTCCTCTTTTTAACTTTACTTTATTATTATTTGTGAGCGCCGGCCCTAACAGAACATACAACAATAACAGCAATAACTCATGAAGGTTGACATTTACCTCACATAAGATTGACACTTAAGATTCAAGATTAGAAAAAAAAAATGCTATTTCAAGTTTCAAGTTTCTACTAAATAAAAGAAACCAATGGAAAAAAGTAAGAACAGAAAGTTAAAAATAGTATACATACATATCGTGATGCCTAACATAGTCGAAGAATGAAAGCTATAGCCTACAAATTTACTTGAATTTTGGGCTAGGCTAGGCTTTCGCTAGGTTACATGTCTTCAACTAGGTCGAGCTACTTCCTCTTCACTCCTTCTACTGATGGAAAATAAAACCTTGTAGTAGAAACGTAAAAACGCTAGTGGACTCGCAATTTTACTGATTCCACCTATGGAATTGCGATTTTACTATGATTTTACCTTAAAAACGTTTTTACATGCGAGTTGATTAAAAATGTGCTTACCAACTCAAAAAATTGTAGAAACATGCGAGTTAACTCGCGATTTTGACAACCATGGTACTCTTCGTCTTCCCCTCTCTATGGTTTACCTAAACCTAAGTCATCTTTTAGGTTCTCATCTTCCTCAACACCTGCATCTAAAAATGGTTCCCCGAAGAGTGAGCTAATGCCCAGTACATATAACAAAAACACATATGCATGACAAACATAAACGAGTATCACATGCATCATGTAGAACTTAAATACAGACAATTATTTCATAATATAACTTTAATCCATAAGCAAACAATAAGGTTCTCATGACCCCCTTAACACACTTAACATAATGGCGCATGTATTGGTGATGGGAACTGCCACTACGGGCCCTACACCCATGTACACTTAACCACTTAAACATCATTCAACCCAGATCATTTCCAAGTATGACTCCATTAGGGACAACATCACACAAAGATCATTGGGGTGCTCCCTAAAGATCTACCACTATGGGCTCCTAGGCTGAGTCAAGCACATACAACATATCACTTAAACTGAGTCGTTCGCTTAATCAAGTTCAAATACATG
This sequence comes from Laguncularia racemosa, assembly GCA_037954665.1. Lineage (NCBI taxonomy): Eukaryota > Viridiplantae > Streptophyta > Magnoliopsida > Myrtales > Combretaceae > Laguncularia > Laguncularia racemosa. The sequence continues at coordinate 399,645 of JBBMOL010000347.1, read as the reverse complement.
TACTAATTTAAACAAACACATAACAGCACACAAGTTACACGTACCTTGGATCCTAGCCTTATGCACTTCCAAGACTTGGACTTAACTTAATTGGAAACTGTACACATTAACATGCTCTTCTTAGTATTCAATCTAAAATCAATATCATTCTTAATTTTCTTAATCCTATGCATTTAATTTCTCTAAGGCCTTACTAGTTATCTAGGTTGCGTGGAAATTAGTTTAAATTGAAGTTAAACAAACATATAATTATGTTATACTTTATTCAACACGGTCATGTTGGGGACCATGTTGCTCAACATGGGTTGAAGCACGACTGTGTTAATGGTCGTGTATCTTTTAGTGTATAACTGGGCTTCAACAAGTTTGGAACATGACTGTGTTAGGAGGCCGTGTTGCCCTTAACTTAACATAGTCGAAACACAATCATGTTGGAAGGCCGTGTATTTCTCGATACATCTTTCACACTCAACATAGTCTAAACACAACCGTGTTAGGAGGTCGTGTTGCCCTTAACTCAACACGGTCGGAACACGACGGTATTGGGAGGTCGTGTATCTTTCGGTATACTTTTCCATTTCAACACGGTTGAAACATAACCGTATTAGGAGGCCGTGTTGCCTTTAACTTAACACGGTCAAAATATGACAATGTTAGGAGGCCATGTATCTCTCGGTACACCCTTCCATTTCAACACGATCGAAACACGACCGTGTTAGGAGGTCATGTTACCTTCAGAGATCTCCACAAACCCTCATTCTCTTACTCCAATTCCTCCTAAACCCAATCCTTTCTATTCCTAAGCTTAATTATATCTCTAAAAATTGTAATTATGAATAAATCATATAGATTAGATTACTCACTCCAATTCCACAAATTGCAAATCTTGGATTCGTCGATTCTCACCCTCCTATTGTCTTTGTTTAAACTTCGTGTTCTGCATGAGCAAGCAATTCGCATAAATTTCGAATTCAATAATCTTAATTTAAATTTCTTACAAAATCCTTACCTCGAGTTCTTTGGAATTACTTCTCTCCTTTTTCCTATCATCGTCCTAGATTTTCTCGTGGGGAGCGTCTGTTCTCTTGCGGCTTTGTTTCACTATTCAAAATGGTAAATGTAGCTCTCTAGGTCAACTTAGGGTATTTATACGTGTAAACACTCCATTTTTTCCCCTTAATCATTAATAATGTTCAATTTTCATTTTTTTTATTTTTTAATTTTTTCTTCTATTTAGCAGAAATAAAGGAAAATAAAAGAAAAAATAAAATAAATAGGAAAAATATCCTAATTTTGGAAAATAATAGTAGAAATAATAATAAAAGAAGTTAAATAATTTTAAAAAAATTTTAGAATTTCAAAATATTATAAAAATAATAAAAATTGCATTGCATATATGCAATTTGCGTTAAATAAAAAAATTGAGAAGTGGGCTAGCTTAGTTGGTCCGGACCATGGCTTCGTGCGCGCGGAGGGGGGGTGGGGGGGCTTGGTTGTAAGTTCAAAATGCAGGGGAAGCAATCCGCGTTTTGCATTTCCCAAGATACGTGTCAGCACCTGATTGGACAGAGGGATTGCACATGTTGGGCGCATGATCGTCTTCAACCTCTGTCCGAAATAGTCGCCGACCGTGGAAAATTCAAATCCGGCCGTTTTGATGCGATTTTTTGCACAAATCCACTAAATCTTAAATTGAAATAAGGTAAACATCATCTAGTTAGAATCAAATCGCAACAAAATCGAAGATTTACATAAATCAACAGCAAATCAAAGATGGGTTTCAACCGCAAATCCGATTCGTGCCTTTTGGAGGGAAATCCAAGCTTATCCAGCTCGATTTCCGGTGCCTATAAATAGAGCACAACGAGGGGAAGCCAAATCACGGATCAAAAGTGAGAAAAGAGTGAAAAATCAGAGGTTTCGAAGCTCGCCAGAGTTCCTCCCACACCGCGACTGCCGATCAAGCCAAGAACCACCACCACAGTTAGATTACCTACCCCCTAAAAGGTTGGAAGCCGCCTTCAAACACCCACAAAAACCGCCGGAACACTGCCGTCGAAAACCCTCCAACTGCCACTCGATTCAACCAAATTCGACCTGACCTGCGATCCACGACCTGTACCTAAGTAAGTCGATTTTCCAATTTTTTTTATTTTATTTTCTTATTCTTTATCCGTATTTATTTATTTATTTTATTTATATATTTATTTCATTAGAAATTTATAATCTTGAAAATAGAAATAATAAAATAATAATCTTAGGGTTTTAATTAGTTCTTTTTAGAATAGATATGTTTATTTTAATATAAAAATAATAAATAAAATAAAATAAAATAAAAATAAATAAATAATGAGAAAAAATAAATAAATATTTTAAAATTAAATAATTAGTTGGGATAATAACATGAATTAATAATAGATCATTTTATCATTTAGAAAAATCCTTTTTTCAAAATAAATCCAAAATTGGTTTTTCTTAAATCAAAACTTCTTTTTGAAAATAAAATAATAAAGCTTAAGCTTAGATGTTTTCCAAAATTTTGAAAATGATAATAAATTTAAACCCAAGGTATTTTTATAATTAAAATTAACAAACCTACTAAAGCTTTTTATAAAAAGCGAACTACAACTTATTTGATCCTGAATAGCAAGTACGTAGGCATCCTTATGGGACAACTCTAAAAAGAAATTAAAAAAAAATCATTTTCTAAATTAGTATGAGTTGTTTTAATATCTTGTTTTAATATGTATCCAAAATAAATAATAATAATAATAAAAAAAACAAAAATGAAAAAAAAGAAGAAAAGATATCAGAATACGATCCATATTTCAGAAGGATAAGGTGGTAACCTTAAGGTTTTAATAGGTTAACCCCTAAGTCGAGAATCTCTGGTTTTTCTTTCTTCTTTTTCATTTATAAAAAGGGGAGATTTCATCGACTAATTGTTTAAATTAGAATTAATCCACTTAATTAGTTTTAATTCAATAATTTTTCTTAACTTCAGTTGGGTGGCGACTCCAAATAAATAATAAGATTCCTAGTTCAAGTCGAGGATTTATATTGGATAAGCATAGGATCTAATGTGAATCAGATTAGGAACATAATAAAAATTTTAAAAATTAGACTCGACAATACGTTCTGTGTGAAATGACCAATTTGTGCCTCGAACTTTTATAAAATTCCATCTTTATCCTTAGCTCTTTATAATAATATCTTTATTATATAAATGAATAGATAATAAAATATCCATGTATTACATCCTCTAATCTCCTTAACTGTACATCAGGAAGGCATTTTCAGTATAGCTTTTGCCTTATCTAGATCGACCTTAATGCCTTTTCTATTTACAATGAACCCAAGTAGTTTGCCGAATGTGACTCCAAAATCACACTTCTCTAGGTTCAACTTTAGTTGAAATTCCTTAACATCAAATAGCTTTCTTAGAATATCTACATGGTTTTCCCCTTCTTTAGATTTGGTGGTCATATTGTCAACATATACTTCGACTCCTTTATGCATTATGTTATAAAGTATTGTGACCATCACCCTCTGGAAAGTTGCCCCAGCATTTTTTAGACAAAAGGGCATAACTTTGCAGCAAAATATGCCCTAGGTCGTAATAAAAGTTGTCTTGGTTTTTCCTTCTTCCATCATTCTTATCTAATTATAACTCTAGAAGCCATCCTTAAGAGAGAAAAGATGATTCCTGGTTGTATTATCTAATAGGACATCAATAATTGGGTAAAGGGAAGTTATAATTTCATGTAGCCTGATTGAGTCCACACATATCTAAACTTTTCCATTTTTCTTCAAGATTGGGACTATGCTTACTACTCATTTTAGATAATCAGATACTTCAATAAACTTGACATCTAGTAAATTCTTGACTTCTTTAGTTTTTAATAGAAGTTCAATTTTGAATCTTATTAATTTTGGCTTTTGAGGTTTGATCTCTTCCTTTGTGGGTAGTTTATGAATCATTGTTAATGGATCGAGTCCTAGCATGTCTTCATAAGACCTTGTAAATACGTCTAAGTATTCAAACAGTAGTTTGGTTAATTTTCCCTCTTGTTCATTACTTTGCCCCTAATTTTAAGGTTATCAAGATTTTCATTGATTCCTATGTTAATCTCCATTGAGTTTATATCTAATAATGGACATCAATATCATCTTCGACGACTAACCTAATGGGCTTAGAGGCTCAACATTTTCGTTGTCTACATGCATGAGATATCCTTAGCATTCATCAAGAACATTGTATCTATATGGAAGTGAAGCAAAGAGGAAAAATGTATAAATAAGGAAGAACAAGATAAAACTAAAATAACTCATAAATTTTTTTTATCAACTTGTTGAAGATTTCTACTTATTCTTGAATAATGATGATGATTGTAAACTAAAAAATACTATGTTATGATTAGTCCCTACTCTTAAGCAAACCTAGTGCTATTTAGACAATAGGATAACCAATTATTAAGTGCTGGAATTAAATTGGAGCTAGAGAAGTTGAAGTTCTTGCAAATGAGTTATTGTTATTGGTAACTTTGCTGGAGCTAGTTTTGACTAATTTTAGCACCTAAACGTTGATTAACTAAGAAAATATCTATTGAAGTGGTGGAAAAATTCATTAGGGCATCACATAACCTCTCTCTCCTCCTACCCCTAGTGTATCTTGCTTAAAATAATTCTTTTAGAGTGGGGACGTGCTTAACTTAGATATCCCTTCCTATCTTTCCTTGAATTAAAGCCTTGATCCCTCTACGTCTTCCTTGGTAATCACACATACCTCATTGAGCATTTGGAGTTCAAATTCTTCTAGACCCTCCTCCCCAATGTAGGGTATGCTTGTCTCTTTGTAGATGGCATAGCCTTACTTACCTAAAATAGCGATTACTTGGCTATTTGAAATGAACTTGACCTTCTAGTAGAGACTCAAGGATATAGCCTTTGTTGTATGTGTTTTTAAGCCACCTCTAATGGGAAAGTTGCATTGCTTGAAATAGTGCCTCAATATTTTCTATCTTCTCCTACTTAAAAATCTTTTTATAAGCTTTTCTCATTGTATCATATGCAAAATAGTTAGTAGTAGCATATGGGATAACCTAAATAGGGTTGCAAGTAAGCCTTTTATAGAGTTCAGTAGGATCCTCTTCTCTAATTATTTCACAAACACATTAATGAGACCATTGTAAACCCCTATCTGTATAGTAAGACAGGTTTCAACTAGCTCAAAAGGATAGATACATATTTTCAAACTAATGCCACCATAAGCCCTTGCAATTAAAGTTGTAGAAAAGGGGTTTTTGGTTGTTCCCTAGTTCCTAGTGAAAGCCTCTTGTTAACTCTATCATAAGCACATAGCTCAATGGCTTTGCTTGGAGTGACCTGATTTACATTAACTAAATCAACCCCCCCCCCCCCCCCCCCCCCCCTCTAAATAATCTTGTTTACCCTTAAGTCTTCATAATATTACTAAAAACCTTAGTAGTAGATTGTCCATTGCTCCTAACCATCAAATGAGGGAAAATTGTCCCTTTTCTAATTCAATGGTGCTTAGATCTACCCCCGAAGTAGCCACATCTTGTCGTTTGTGTTGTGTCCACATTGTTATTGCTGCATTAATGCTGGGTGCCATTGTTTGAACCTCCACCCAATCGAATTTAGGCCATGGAAGAGCAAATTTGCAATCTTCGGTTGTGTTCGCATGTGGAAAAGCAGGTCTACAACTAGATTCCATGTAGTAGTGAGATTGGAGCACCATCCCTATCATCATTGGTGTGAAGAAAGGTATGCGAATCTTCATATTTTTTTGCGTGTGTTTAGGTGTGTGTTAGTGCCTAGAAAGTGTAGAGGAGGTTGTTTGTAAATCAATTTGGTTAACTGTTTTCTATGCCTATCGGAAGAGCTAAATGTTTGAGTTTACTATCGTAATCTTTGAAGAAAAATTGAACACATAGGCAACCAAATCTTATAGATATGAAGAATTTATTTTTTATCTCACAACTTGGAAATATTCATCCAAATGTAGAAAGAGGAATTAAACACATTGTTATCTCTTATTTATAATTGAATTATGAAGATGCTCTTATATTTTGCAATAATTGATGCACTTTAATCATTTCGTGATCTTTTGCCAGGTTGCTAATCAGGTATGGTTTTCATCATTTGAATTGCAAATGTGAATTCCATGTTCGTGGTGTTAGCATTTATTAGTTTTAAATGTGAAATATACACTTGCTTCATTAGCTTACATGCACTTATTTAGACCCACTACGTATAACTGTAGTTATGGATGAAATGATGTTGCATTTTCATGTATCACAGAGGAAAAAGAAGATGTTTTGTTTCCCTTTAGCTTTGTAGGCAGAGTATTATGACCTTGCGCATCGAATTATGTTGTTAGGTCTTACGAATTAAATTATTATCATATTCGTGAAAATATTAAGAGACTTGTTAATTGTGATGATGTGACCTATGTTGAACAGTTGAGATTAGGTAGACATGCATTTTCTAAACTATGTGAAATGATACAATGTATAGGCGATTTAAGGGCAACTAGGAATCTCCTTGTGGATGAGCAAGTTGCAATGTTTTTGCATATACTTGCTTACCATGCGAAAAATAAAGTCATTAAATACAACTTCATGAGGTCTAGAGCTACAGTTAGTCGGTATTTCTATAGTATGTTACATGCTACATTACGACTAAATAATTAACTCTTCAAGAAGCTTGAACCTATTCCTAATAACTCCAACGATGACCGGTGGAAAATTTTCAAGGTAAAGTACATATTACATAGCTACAATAAAGCAATGTACCCAATAAAATGGTGCGTTAAGTTGGATATACATTTGTGCGAATATAAAACTGTTTAGGCACTCTAGATGGGACGTTTATTCAAATAAAAGTACAAATGAAGGACAAAGCCAGATATAGAACTTAGAAGAATGAGATTGCCACTAATGTGCTCGGAGTGTGTACATCAGACATGTAATTTGTTTATATACTGCCTGAGTAGGAGGGATCTACTATAGATAATAGGATTCTCAGAGATGCAATGACTAGAAGGAGTGGCCTTAAAGTTCCACAAGGTATGCTTTCGATAATTTGTTTGTTTTTCGATCCTTCCATTTAATTTTTTTTTTGTTGTTGTTTTTGGCTAACCCATAATGTAAATTGATATAGGTTGCTATTATCTCGTAGATGGAGGCTATCCCAATTCCGAAGGGTTTCTTGCACCATTTAGGGGACAAAGGTACTATCTTAATGAATGGCGTCATGGGCATCAACCATCAACAGCAAAAGAATTGTTTAATTTGTGCCATGCTTCTACTAGAAATGTTATTGAGAGGTGCCTCGAGTTGCTAAAGATGCGATGGTCCATTCTTAAGATGCTATCGTTTTATGAAGTCTAAACCCATAATTGAATTATTTTGGCTTATTGTTTGCTACACAGCTTTATGAGGATGGAGATGAGCCTTGATCCGCTAGATAATTCTATAGATGGCATTGAGAAAAATAGTGTAGACAATGAAGATGATATCATATTGACATTTGAGAACGATGATGCATGGTCTAATCGAAGACAATGTCTAGCATATCAAATGTTCAATGACTAGACTACATCTAAGCGTAGTCAAGATTGATTTTCTCTATTTGTGTAACACCACTACCATGTTGACTATTTTCTATGCAATGTTGCCCACTGCCTTTTTACTATTTTCATAATGAATGTTTGATGGTTTAATTAATGTAGGAGGTCAATGTAATGGTGTAATGCTTTTCTAATTTGCATTGCAATCTTCTAAATTATGCACTTGAACTTGTTTATTTTCTAGTCATTAGGCACAGAAGAGGTACATTCTATGGAAGTTGATCCGAAGCCTACAAAGTAAAGTAAGTGGAAGTGGACGATCTTAGAAGATGATGCATTAGTTGCTTGCATGGTCGAGTTGCACAACGATGGGATACGTAACACTAACACTAGGTTTAGGAGTGGTTATCTATACGAACTAGAGTGAGTGCTATTACAGAGGATGCCTCGCTATACATTGAAGGCAAAACCTTACATCGAGTCATGTATTCGCACTTTGAAAAAGGATTTGAGCATAGTCTACAACATGGTATATGGCAAGGGCACGAGTGGCTTCGAGTGGGATCGAGTTAGGAAGATGGTGGTCATGGAAAGCAAGTTTAAGAAGCTTACTTAATGGTATGGGTATTATCATTTACATTCATCATATTCCATATGCAATTATTCCTACTTTTACACCAATATTAGAAGAGTTAGAACTTTCATTCCATTGCACCAATCTTAGTTGTCCTCTATAGCAACTCCTATTGGAACTTTCGTTCCATTGCACCAATAAGACAATGAAATCCATTACAAGTGACCAAGAGGAATCCATAGATGAATACATACAAGTCATTTTATAGAATAGTTAACCATTGTACATAATTGCACTAATATTACACTTCACTTAAGTCACAAACATGGCATTTACATCTTCGCAATTATGATGAATTGAAACATCATCATAATCCATGGAAGGCATTTATATTCTGTAGAATAAGTGTTATTGACATGGGGTACATTGCAAACCGTTGCAATAATAACCGTAATGACCCCGATTGCACAATACATCAAGTGTAACTGCCTTTCCTTACATTCTACCATTTTGAGTTTTTTTTTGGAGCCCCTTTTCCCTTTGTTCCAAAACAATTTTATCCTGCTCCAACGTCTAATTTCTTGTCTTCTACTACTCTAACTCTAGTTCTAGCAAGTCTATCTGCCCTAGAACCCTTCAGCCACAATGTAATCTATAGGTGCATGTTGGAGGATAGATCCATTCAAAGAAGTTGCATCCACCACCAATCTATAATACCAAATTCAGGTAATTGCATAGCTTGTCAAAATAGTAAAGAAAAAATGAAGTGAAACATTTAGCGTACTTCCATACCCAGTAATTTCCACATCCATGGAAACATCTCTTAAAAGACCAGGGCTTCCATGATTGGATAACTCTTGAGCTTTCCCCATAGTTGCATCATATGCTATTCCCCTTGGAGTTGGAGGAAGAAACTGGTGCAGAGTCAAACAACATGACTACTCCGAAACTACCACAAAGTAAAGCAACACAGTTATAATGTGCAAACAAGAAATTCATTTTTCATACATAAAGCCTATAAAATACCTTCTTTTGTTTACTCAAAGCTATTCCCTTGACACTAACAGTGGGTAATCCAAAACCTGCAAGTGTTAAGAAAATAATGAAACATTGAAGAGCAGATAACATGAAACATTTACAAACTCTAGAGCAACACATTTTGGTGCATTCTCTACAACAGTATGCTAGGTTTGATTGGACAACCTAAATATGGTCAATGTCTAGCAACTACATGATGTTGTTAAGTAATGTGAGAGAGCTCTCTTGTCTTTTAAACCTACATTTGAAGCCTTGGGAAACTATGAACAAGTTTGTGATCTTGCAAAATATCACAAGTGCTTTTAGTATAGGTGGGGCTTAAAGGATAATCCATGAATCTCTATTCTCCAAACTCCATTCAATTGGTGGAATTCTCCAAAGGGTCATTAATCATGTAGAGACATCAACCATTCACATGGTAGGCCCATTTCAATAAACTAGAAGGAAAGGAACCTATTGCCATGGACTTGGAACAACAAGAAAGGGTCAGATGTGCATTAATGGCCAAAGTCTATGAAGATATTAGAATGCTTTGACCTATGTTCAATGCAACAAATGCAACTACTCTACTACCTATAAGACTACAAATTGTCAATGCCAATGTCAATGTAGACAACCAACTCAACACTAGTACATTTTATTTTCTCAAACAATTAGATTGAAACGATAAGTCAATACTACAAAATGTTGTGATGTTGTCGAACTCTAAAATGACATACACAATTTCCCCCTAAAATTTAGATTTTAAATATACCACATGAAAAGGGGCATTGCAAATATGCAACGCATTTTGAAACCAGCTCGGCCCTTTCTATATTAATGTGCCTACTAAAGGTCTCCCGTCGTGACTAAAGTCATCATAGTAACAAAATCTCTACTATTTTTTTTAATCAAAAGGTTTGATTTTTCTTTTCACCATTAATCATAATACAAACCAAAACACATAGTTTAACCACAATAACCGAGGATTTCATTACATTTGAATACAAAGAAAAGAAAATGGGCTAGTTTCATGACATCAACCAAGCTCTCATTCACCCAATATATAGCAATCTAAAACCATGACTTAACTACACAAAAACAATGAAGCATAGCAAGAATGAATTTTAACCTTATCGCGACCAATCATCTTCACCGTTTGGGTTTCTACCCTGTCGTTGCCTCAACTTTTTCCATGTTCCAAGTTGTGATGTGAGGATTACAAGATTCGGGTTTTGATTTAGGCATTTGGGGTTTGATTTGGGGCTTATTTTATTGTGGGGTGAGTTTGGCTTTTTAGTTTAGGGTTTCCATTGTCTGCATCGTCATGAATTGCAATGTGTTTCAAAAACTGTAAGTTTTCTTTTTTCTTTTTCATTTCAATGTAAGGGGCATTTTCGTCTTTTTATTAGCTAAGCAAGATCCATTCAATTTTTAATTCTTCTAACAAAACACAGTAATATTAATTCAATGATAGTAAAATAAATACGGTAATATAAATTACAATTATATTCTATTCAATGATAATTCTTATTCTATTATAATTTTATTCTATTTAGCAAAGTAAACAAGTCATTATTGTCAAATCTATTCCTTAATATAAGGAAATTCAAGTAACTGGGAGTTACTAGAACAACTGATTCTAATATGCAATCGTGGTATGCGATTTATTCGATTTGTATAAGGATAAATTAACGAAACAGAAGAATCAAAGAACATGTTTGTCAAATAAAATAATAAGTTCTTTCGACATGTTACAATATGTCATTTACCCAAACATATTGAGATTTATACACTTGATCATATTCCATTTCCTATCGTACCTAGATAGAGAAAATCTCCACCAGTGAAGACCAAGTCCCTGAAACTGCAAAGACAACTCCCAGTACTGCAATACCAATGTCCACAGTCCATCCTGTCCATCCTAATTCTTCCTTAAACACCAGCAAATGAAATACAGAAGGCAAAATAAACCCCAAGCTACAGCACACACTGCTTCCAACTAGCGACAAGAAATCGGCGAAATTCGGCACAAGCAAGGCTACCGAAGTAACCACCAAAACAAGCAACCATCTCATCCACAAGCAGTATCTTCCATTCCGAAAGCGCCTCTCCACGATTTCGTATACCGGATGCATCATCAAGGGGAAGGTGAAAAACAAGTTAATACATAGACCCAGTTGAACTAAGGTGCTAAGTATTCCCTTGTCCATGTTAGCTGTAATTATATCCCTTGTACTATCACCAAATGCAAAGTAGCCTAACACTCCAAATCCTCCATACATTATGGTGATGAAGGTCATCGAAATAGCTAGAACCTTACCAAATTCCTTTTTATCTTTAGCTTCTGATTCTAATGGCAAAACCATACCAATCCCTTCAAAAGCATAAATTGCCACACCTACACCATAGGAAAACACAGAAAGATTGCCGAAAGCCTGAATTTCAGGTCTTTCTTTCAATAAAATTGCCACATCCTCAGCCATCACAACACCCATAGCTCCAAGATCTACCACATCGGCAAATATACTCAAAGGAGCCAGATGGGTCAGTGTCTTGATTGAATTCAACCCTATTTGAAACGGGAAACAACTCCATATGTACAAATTTTTCGCTGCTAAACCCCATAAATTTGAACTCATCAACATGTACAAATCATTTCTAACAACCTCACTATCATTATTGTTATACAAATTAGCCAATGTGTTAGCAATAAAAATTAAGTAGCTAACACAAAACCCAGCTTGAGACAACATAATCATAACATCCACAATAAATCTACCGAGGGTACCACAAACAACAAAACCCAAATCACCATAAGATGCGATCTTTGAGAACCCACTGCTCAAAGATTCAAGCTTTCTTCTGATGTCAACCAAAAGCATCATACAATAGTATGTCAAAGCTGCAACAGAAGACAGCATAAGAAGACCCATAAGCCAACCTGTACGTTTAAATGCATAAGGAAGGCCAAGAACTCCTGCACCAACGATGGCAATGAAAACATTGGCCAAAGTTTTGGGTGTGGAAGATCGGGCTGGGTCATGTTCGGGATGCCCTAAAAGAGGCGTATTTTCACTAGGTTTGAGGTTCTGAAGAGATGAACTTCCACGAGTAAAAACCATGGTGGAAGCTTTGATCTTGCCTTCTTCCTATCCAAAAATGAAAGGGATTCTTGCAATTTTTCTTCTGTTTCTTTTGTTTTTTTCTAAATATGTTTTGCAGTTCATAAACAAAGGATTGAAGATGAACCAAACTGGATGTCTATCAACCTGAGAAAACGATAGGATATTAATAATGGGATGAAAAAACAAAACAATTGTTTCTGTGTGCTTCTTGGTATTTTCCTGTGAAATCGAAACCTTTTCGATAAAGGGTTTTGTGAATTTTCAAGAAATTGAAGCGTCTTATATGGATTTTGGATTCAACTTGATATCAACTCTTGACAGGTGCTTCTTTTTCTTTTGCGTGTGTGTGTTTTGGTATTTGAAATTGCAAATTACGAAAATATGGGTTCGGATAGATGGATTGATCTCGTTTCTGTTAAGGTTTTTGTAATCAAATTGGATATGTGAATCTAGGTTTGTTTGTCTGACAAATGAGGTTAGTTCGCAGTATTTATCGTATGAAACTAAGTGGGCTTCGTTGGCGAGAAACAATGCACGGACCCCAGATGTCCGGGGATCGACGTAATGGGACGGCGATTTCCTTTTGCTTTAAATGCTGGTTTTGCACCACGTGGTGTTGTGTTGTGCTGCAAGTTAGGTTTTAGGGCTTCATGCACAATTGGCAATAAACAAATGGCTGGCTCCAATTGGAAAGAAATCGTTGAATAAATTGTGTTTTTTCTATTTTGAGTACGGAAAATGCTTAAACTTTCAAAACTAATCCGAAACATCCCTCCAAATCAGGTGTTTGAATCTTACCGGACTATATTATTCTTGCCAAACTAGGTATATTACTTTAATGGTAAATGATTAACACTATCATTATCATGTGATGGCTGGCTATTGATATATATATATATATATATATGTGTGTGTGATGTATAATGTTTACCGATTTTTTTTTTTTATAATTAGTGCTTTATATTTCCACGAAAATTGGTCTTATGTTTTGCAACAAAATCTTCAGCCCGATAGTCACTTCTCTTTGGATAAAAATTGGAATAAGATATTTTTACTTTTAAGAATAATCAAAGAAAATTAAATGGAAATTGAGGTAAAATTTATAACCATGCAGAAATGCATTATTAATGCCTACTTCATGAAGTGGCCAATTATAAACAATTATAGCCATTAAAATGCGTGTTGGCCCTAGTTTCACCATGGGAGAAAAGGTACAATGATACTATTTGCCTTCCACTTGGGAATAGCCTTTTGCCACTAAACAAGCCTTATATCTTTCGATACTCCCATCAACCTTATATTTGATCTTATATACCCATTTGCATCCATTATCTCATTTTCCTTGTGGCAATTATGTTAGTTCCTAAGTATGGTTATTCTCAAGAGCCTTTAACTCCTTATTCATAGCCTCAACCCATAACTCATCTTGGGCAGTAGTTGTTGAAACATTAGCCAATTATGCCATATAATTAGGCAGATAAGAATGAAAAGTTTGAGAAGAAAACAAAGGATATCTAACATTAGAAAAAGTAGAGGGGAGAACATTATTGATTGTATGTATGTAATCTTGAAGCCATTTGGGTGTTCTAATTTGCCTTGTAGAATGTCTCACAATAGGAAATGGTGTAAAATTATTGGAAGGAGTGGAAGGTGTTGAGTTCTCTAAATTCTTAAATAAGTTTTAATGATAACAAAAAATGTTATTAGTGTATAAAATATGTTTTAAGTGCAAAGAATGAAAAAAAATCATTTTTACAAATACTTAAACAGATGGTAGTATATAGATACTTAAACAGACAGTAGTATATAGACACTTGAACAGACAGTAAATTATAGACACTTATCTAAATAGTCGATTAAACGTTTCACTAGACATTTAAATAGACGGCCTAATACTTTGGTTTGTAAACTTTTGATTATATATGTTCTGATACACGTTTAAATTTATAAGTCTGAATCATTTATAACTTCAATTTGCAAATTTATATATATATACGGAATCGAGTTAAGATTGTTTCAAATGAAGAAGAACGAGATGAGGATAAGAACAATCAATATGGTTATCAGTTGAAGATCATTTGGAAAAAGGAGGATTTTCTGTTTTCAATTGAGACTTATCCATCTAAAGTTATTGAAGAGCCAAATGAAGATAAACATTGATGAATCCAAGTTAAATTTATTACTTGTTTTAATTTGAATTGTAGATTGAATTTTTCAAATTCCCAAAAATGCTAGAATATGAATGTTAGAAGACTTAATGAATGTTGGATTCATTCTATCAATAGAACGAGCAAGTATATAAAAAAAATCAATTCAAGTTGAAGATAGATAGAAGATACGAGCAAAAAGACAAAAACCTAAAACAAAGGAAAAATAAATTTCCTTTGTTTACTTGACCTTAAATTAGAGAAATTACATTTTTCTCAAAATTTATGTATTATTTCATGTAAAGTTAAGTCCAAGAAAGTAAGGTTATAAAGTCTTGTATTCTATGCTTAGCTAAAGAAAGGGCTAGAAAGATAGAGTAAGAGATGTTGGTGATTGTAACAAATTCTTAGCAATTAAATTAGTGAAATAACCAATGTAGAAGACTAGATCCCCAGTAGCGAAGCTAGGTGAGAGGACATACTCAATAGGAGGAACCTCTATAAATCACAATCTTCTTTAATTCCACTACACATTATATGTGTTTATTTTATTATTAATTATCACACATAATCTTCATCAAGCTAGAAAGTTAGAAAGTGTTTGATTAGTTAAATTTGATATTTTTTTTTCTTACAAACAATTCACCCCCTCTCTTGTTTGCCATTTCAAGACCTACATTTGGTATCAGAGTAGTAGCTTTTCTACATACAAGAGTTGATCAATGGTTGACAACACAATTACAATTGTATTTAATTGTACACCATTCTTTGATGGAACTAACTTTCCCTATTGGAAATGTAAGATGGAAACTTATATTAAATCAATCGATTTTGCTTTGTGGGAAATTATACGGTATGGAGATTAAGAAATCATTCTCATTAACAATCTAATTCTAGTTGATGAAGAAAAGAAAAAAGTTGAAGGTAACAGCACAATGAAGAATCTACTTCTAATGAGCATATCTCAAATTGTGTTCACAATGATTTCATCATGCGAATCTGCCAAAGAAATATCGGACAAGTTGTGTGAAACATATGAAGGTGCTACAATGATCAAGGAAACTAGAAGAGGAACATTGATGCAGGATTATGAATTATTTAGATTTCAATCTAGTGAAACTATATTTAATGGATTTAAAAGATTTGCTTTAATTATTAACAAACCTGCTTTACTTGGTAGAAGGTTTGATGATAGTGAGCTTGTAAGGAAAATCTTGCAAATCTTGCCAAGTTCGTGGGATTCAAAGAAAAATGCAATTAAAGAAGCTCATGACTTAGATAAACTGAGTCTGAGTCAACTTCGAGAAAAGCTTCAAGCATATGAATCAAAATTGAAACATATGAATGATCAAGAGAAAACCAAAAGATCCATAGCATTTAAGGCTACTGAACAAGTCATAAGACAGAAGAAAGATCAGACATTGAGGAAGACAATGATGATATGACAATGTTAGTTTGAAGATTTACTAAAGCATCCAAGAGAAATAATAAGCGATTTGAATGCTTTAAATGTTTTTTTTACTAATCAATCTAAGTATGGTATAGGAAAGGCTTTTAGAGAAAAAGAAGAAAATAGTTTGCTTCGAATGCAAAAGCTAGGACACGTCAAGTATGAATGTCTTGTGTTGATAAAAAAGATGGAGAAATATCAGAAGAAACAAAAAGATTTAATGGCTATATGGAGTGATCTTGATGAGTCAGACGTTGAATTAAACACTGGATCAAACAATGAAGAAGAAGCAAATTTGTGCTTCATGGCATTATCTAAGGTATCATCTAAATCTAATAATGATATGCCTATTAGCTTTAGAAAACATGTTAAACAAATGTTGAAGGCTTTATCTAAGGCAAATGAAAAGATTGAAACTTTACGAAATGAAAAAGAAGCTATATGTCAGACTAATATGTTATTAATTGATGACAATGATATTATAAAAAATGATGTAGAAGTGTTACATATGGATAATAAAAGCTTATGAGAAGCACAAGATATGTTGACTAATGAAAATAATACATTAAGAAAAGAGATTGTAGAGCTTAATGTAAGAATTAATGAAGTTTCAAGAAGTTTAAGTTCTCTGTTCACTAATTTTTTTGAAAGTGGTGAAAAATTGCAAAAATTAATATTATCTCACAGAGTAAGTAACTCAAAAAAAGGGTTAAGATATAATAAGTATGAGCCCTCAAACTGAATAAAGAAAATTATTTTTGTTAAAGGAAAAGATCCAATCATTAAAGATGATATTAATTCGAGTAAAAAGGAAAATAAAAGTATAAATATGAGAGAAAATAAGTCTATTAAACAAAATGAAAAGAATATTAGAAAGTATTCCTGATAGTACTTCAAATAGAATTACAGATAGATGTACAAACAATACTACAAATGATCTTATAGAAGATATTATGGAAGCCATACCAAATCATATAATCCAAGAATGATAAGCTCATATTAATATCAATGGAGACCATATCAATGTTAGAAAAGTCCAATAAGATCTAACATTTATGCGTGCTATTTTTACAACAAATATGGACATATAGAAAAATATTGTTATTACAAAAATAACAAGCTCAACCAACAAGTAATGAAGCAAAATAACATAAGCTTGAATTTTGGTGGACCTAAGCTAGTTTAGGTTCCTAAAAAGGTTTAATCATCTCCTTTGCATATGCAAAAACACAAAACAAAGTTAAAGGGATTGTGGTATCTGGATAGTGGATGCTTATGACACATGTCGGGAGATGTTTTGCTATTCACAAATCTAGAATGGAAAAATGGAGGCTATGTCAAATTCGGTGATGATAGTAGAGGAAAGATAATAACAACTGGTATAGTAGGCTTTCCCTCAAGTACTATTGAAAATGTTTCTCTAATAAGAGGTTTAAAACACAATCTTTTAAGTATTAGTCAACTCTATGACAAAGGTTATAAAATGATTTTTAGAAAAGATAGAGTAAAAGCTTATGATCAGAATAGAGAAAAACTATTTGAAAGATTTCATAATAGAAATATTTACATGGTTGAACCTTCAAGATGTTGAAAGATGTTTCTTAATATTAAATGACAACTGTTTTATTTAGCATAAAAAGCTAAAACATGTTAATTTTTCACAATTAGAAAAACTTTCCAAAAATAAACTTGTTATAGGATTAGCAAAAAATTCTTCTATTAAAGATATTAAATATGATAGTTGTTTGAAAAATAAAATGGTTTTAGTAACTCATAAATCTAAAAATGTTATTTGAACAATAATACCTTTAGAACTTCTACATCTTAATCTTTTTGGTTTGATAAGAGCTTTGAATCTAGGAGGTAATAAGTATGACTTAGTAATATTTGATGATTTTATGCGTTTCACATGGGTTTTATTTCGTAAACATGAGTGATACATTTGATGCTTTTAAAATGTTTTCAAAACAAGTTCAAAATGAAAAAGGCTTATCAATTATAAATTTAAGAACTAATCATGGTAGAGAATTTGAAAATGAAAACTCGATTGAGTTTCACAAGAAAAATGGGACAAAGCATAATTTTTCTGCACCCTATACTCCATAGCAAAATAGAGTAATAGAAAAGAAAAATAGAGTATTACAAGAAATAGCACGAAGTATGCTTAATAAAAGTCATGCACTTAAGTATTTATAGGCTAAAGTAATCTCTATATCTTGTTATATTTCTAATATGTTTATGTGAGACCCTTAACACAGAAAACAACTTATGAAATCTACAAAGCTAGGAAGTCAAATGTGTCATATTTTCACATATTTGGGACTAAATGCTTCACCTAGAAATCTAGGCAGAGTCTTTGTAAATTTGATGAAAGAGCTGATGAAGCAATTTTTCTTGGTTATTCAACAAACAGTAAAGTTTTTTGTATTTTTAATCAAGTAACTAAATTAGTTGATGAGTATATTAATGTCAAGTTTATTGATAACTCAATCATGGATGATAGTAATGATGTAATAAGTAAAAAGAATATAGATAAATATTTAAATCATCAACGGAGTCTATAAGATACTACATGAATACCTATTAAACAAAAAACAAAAGGTAGATCAAACAGTCAAACAGATAGTACAAGAGACGGTAAGTTAGACAATTATTTAGACAGTTAACTAGACAGTGCATCAGATGGTAAGTTAGACAGCTTACTAAAAGGTATCACTAGACCCACATAGACTAGAGTTGAATATTCTAAGCCTTGAAGATTTAAAACATACCATCCACTAGAACAAGTACTTAGGAAAATAGATTTAGGAGTCAAAAGTAGATTAAAGCCACAAGACATAGAAAATCAATTTACTTTATTATCTAAAATTGAACCTAACAATGTGAATGAGGGTATGACAGGCAATAACTGGATCAATGCTATACAAGAGAAATTAGCACAATTTTAAAGAAATCAAGTATGGATACTAGTTCCTAGACCTAAGGATAAATCTATTATTGGAACAAAATGGGCGTTTAAAAATAAGCTTGATGAGTAAGGTACGATAGTTAGAAATAGAGCATGACTTGTGGCAAAAGAATATTCACAAAAAGAAGGTATTGATTTTGATGAAACTTTTGTTCTAGTAGCAAGATTAGAAGCTATTAAACTATTGTTAACTTTGCTTATTACAAAAATTTTAGATTATTTCAAATAGATGTAAAAAGTGCTTTTTTTAATGGATATATGAAAGATGGAGTATTTGTAGAGCAACTCCAAACATTTGAAGATCTGTTAAATGAAGATTATGTTTTTAAACTATAAAAGGCTCTTTATGGTTTGAAATAAGCACCTAGGGTTTAGTATAAAAGTTTAAATGATTTTCTAATTAAAAAATAACTTTTCAAGAGAAAAAGTTAACACAACTCTTTTTATAAAACATTTTGATAAAGATATCTTAGTAGTACAAATTTATGTAGACGATATTCTTTTTCTTTCTAATTTTTGAATGATGTTTTCTACTTTTCTTATTGATGATTATTGATTCTTACTTAAAATTTATATCATGTTTTAAGGGGGAACATCATATTTATTTCTCTAATAACAAAAAGGGGGAGAAGAAATAAGTAGTTAGTGATAAATCTAGTTCATAAGTATTTGATATAATATATGAAGTTTATCACTTGAGATAGGTTTTGTTATCATCAAAAGGGGGGAGAATGTTGAGTTCTCTAAATTCTTAAATAAGTTTTAATGATAACAATAAGGTTATTAGTGTATAGAATATGTTTTAAGTGCAAAGAACGAAATTATTTATTTTTACAAATACTTAAACAAACAGTAATATATAGACACTTAAACAGACAATAGTATACAGACAGTGGATACAAACACTTATCTAGACAATCGATGAGACATTTCAGTAGAATTTAAATAGACAGTCTGATACTTTGGTTTGTAAACTATTGATTATATATGTTCTTATACAAGTTTAAATTTACAAGTCTGAATTATTTATAACTTCAGTTTGCAAAGTTATATATATATATATATATAACAGATCAAGTTAAGGTTGTTTCAAATGAAGAAGAATGAGATTAGGATAAGAACAATCAATATTGTTATCAATTGAAGACCATCTAAAAAAAAGGGGGATTTTTTGTTTTCAACTGAGACTTATCCATCCGAAGTTGTTGAAGAGCTAAATGAAAATAAACATAGACGAATTCAAGCTAAATCTATTACATGTCAATCTATTTGAATTTGAATTGCAAATTGAATTTTTCAAATTCCCAAAAATGCTGGAATATGAACATTAGAAAAATCGATGAATGTTGGATTCATTCTATCAATAGAACGAGCAAGTATATAAACAAAATCAATTTAAGTTGAAGATAGATAGAAGATATAAGCAAAAAGACAAAAACTTAAAACAGAGCAGAAATAAATTTTCTTTGTTTACTTGAGCTTAAATTAAAAAATTATATTTTTCCTATCTTTGTAAATTTATCTATTATTTCGTGTAAAGTTAAGTCTAAAAAAGTGAGATTATAAAGTCTTGTAGTTTGTGTTTAATCAAGGAAAGGGCTAAAAAGACAGAGCAAGAGCTATTAGTGAATGTAACAAGTTTTTAGAAATTGAATTAGTGAAACAATCGATATAGAAAACTGGATCCCCAACAATGAAGCTAGATAAAAGGATGTACTTAATAGAAGGAACCTCCATAAATCTCAACCTTCTTTAATTTCATTGCACATTATATTTGTCTATTTTATTATTGCTCATCACACATAATCTTCATCGAATTGGAAAGTTAGAAAGTGTTTGATTAATTAAATTTGATAACTTTTCTTCTTGCAAACAAGTTAAAACCCACCCCTCTTTTTAGGCACTACCTAAACAGGACTAACCTATTTACTATTAGAGATAGGGTAAATAATACATGCATTTAGTAGTTTAAGCACTTTCTTCTTTACTACCTTCTTAAGAGTTGGGTGAAGTCTTCTCTGTAGTTGTATTGTAGGTTTGCATTCAGCTTCCAAATGTATCTTGTGAGTGCAAATTAGACGACTAATACCGTTGATATTTGTAATGGTTTACCCTATTGCCTCTTTATGTTCTCTCAGCATGCCTAGGAGCTATTTCTTCTAAGCATCTATTAAAGAAGAAGAAATGATTATTGGCAAAGTATCATCTATTCTAAAGATAAACATATTTTAAATAGTTAGGCAAATGTTTAAGTTCTAACACTGGAGGTTGTGCTAAAGATGGCATTGGTTTTGTTTCACTGGTACCCAGCTCTTCATAGAATCGAGCCTTGATTTCCAACACCTATACCACACATTCTTCCTTAGGCTCGTCATCATCACTCTAGTCATCTAGATCTCTCAGAACTTATTCCATTGTAACCATACCTATTATCTCCTCGATAAACTCAAGGGTAAGCCCATCAATAATATCAATGGTATAACAAGATTTACAATCATCAAATTTCATTGTGGCATATTAAACATTAAAAGTTATTTGGTCATCCATAACCCTTAAAGTAAGCTTACCTTATTCCACATCTATTCATGCTTTACCTATTGCAAGGAACGGTCTGCTTAAGATCATGGGAACCTCTCTATCCTCATCCATTTCCAATACTATGAAGTCAACTGGAAATATAAATTTCTCTACCTTCACAAGGACATTCTCGGCTATACCTCTTAGATATTTGATGCTCTTGTCAACAAGTTGCAAAGTGACATGAGTTTCCCTGCACTCTCCAAGTTCAAGTTTCTTGAAAGTAGATAAAGGCATTAAATTTATACTTACACTAGAATCAATAAGGACTTTTTCAAAATGAAAATTTCTTATAGTGCAAGGAATAGTGATACTCCCCTAATCTCTTTACTTCCTTGCTAGGTTGGACATGTCCTTCTGTAGGATCATAGAACACTCTCCTGTAAGCATCATCAGCTCACTCCCATCAATTTTTCTCTTTTTGGTAATCAAATCCTTCATCAATCTAACACATGAAGGCATCTGTTGGAGTACTTCTACAAATGAAATGTTAATTTGCACCTTCTTAAAAACCTCCAGGAACTTACTAAATTGGGCATCTAACTGCTATTGTTTTAGTCTTCCTGGAAAGGGGACAGGAGGAACATACGATTTTACCTCTTAGAATTTCAGCTTTTGTTCCTCTACCTCTAGTTTCATTTTGTCCTTCTATGAACTCTCCTTTTGGTTTTGAACTTTTTTGTCAACTATCTCTAGTTCCTTACCACTTCTCAGCATTATAGCATTGACACCCTTAGGATTTTCCTTAGTGTTGCTTGGCAAAGACCCTAATGGTCTATTACTCAACTGTTGAGAAATCTGACTCTCTAAATTTTGAATAGTGGCTTGTTGATTCTATAACATGGTGTCAATCTTTTGCATATAGCTCAACATGAGCTCTTCTATTCTAGGTTGATTTTGCTGAGGTAGAGCATTATGGGTAGCTCTTAGTCCGTGCTTCTAGAATCTAAGTGGTAGTTTAAGAGCATTATTCTCATTCCTCCATGAGAAATTTAGATAATTACACCACCTTAGATTATAAGTGTTTGAATAAGGACCTTAATTCCCCTGTTGAAAATTGTTAACATAGTTCACTTGCTCTCCATTAGATTAATTTGATGAATTTCTAGCTCGACACTCAAGAGTTGAATGTGGTCTTAAACATAACTCACAAAACGTAACTTGATTAGTATTAACAAATTGTACTAAAATGAGTTTACTTACCTGGGTGATGAGAGATGCAATTTGAGTTGACATTGTGTCTATGTCATTAACTGATGCCACTCTTGATTTACTTCTCTCATTTTGCCAATTATGTTCACTAGAAGCCATTTCTTCTATCAAAGCACTGGCTTTATCATAGTTCTTACCCATTAATGCACCTTCAGATGCAACATCTATTAAAAATCTCAATGTCTTATCCAAACTGAGATAGAAAATCTCAATCAGGAGATTATCTAGTAATCCATGATGTAAGCATTTTCTAATTACCTCCTTGAATCTCTCCTACGCCTCATATAGTGATTCACCACTAAACTTAGTGAAATTGGTGATGTCGTTTCTTAACTTCGCAATCATGGATGGTGGGAAAAATCTCCTTAGAAACTTAGATGAGAGATCAACCCAAGTGGTGATAAACTTTTGTGATAGTGAATTAAACTAAGCTCTAGCTTTATCCCTTAATGAGAAAGGAAAAGGCAGTAATTTGATGACATCATGCGTGACATTATTTATCTTCACTATGTTACAATATTGGATAAATCCTGCAATATGCTCATCGGGACTCTCATTTGGATATCATCCGAACTGATTTGTTTAAACCTTCTAAATGAGTGTCGACTTCAGTTCAAAATTATTGGCCTGAATAGTAGGTACCTTAATTGCAGACTTCGCAACAGTAGGTGCTGTATAGTCCCAAAGTGCCCTAGCAATACCCTGAATTAGATAGTTGTTATTGTTGTCTACCATCTCAACTACTTGTACTTCTTCCTTTCTTCTGTTCTCTCTCCTCAATTAACACAAGGTATGATACGAACCACGCTAACTCGTGACGAAACCCAATACCAATACGTTCGGAAATTCGTTGCCTAAGACGCCCAAACACCTAAAGTGGAAAACCGCGACCCGTTGTCTATAAGCGAGACAAGAACCTTGGTATAAAAGTGAAGACGCCACAATCGGGATGGAAAACCGATTGATAAGTCGGGATGAACGCCACGGAAATCAATCCGATAAGTTCGAATTAAGTTCTTGAAGAACCAAGAGAGGTGCCTCTTAAAAGTGTTTAATGTTCAATGATGTCTTATCTCTAATGTTCTAAACCCTAGGAGCTTTTATACTAGGGTTACAATTCGTGTAAAAAACAAGTCCAAAACGACGTAGTGTAGTTAAGTGACATAAAAACGCGAAACAGAACAAGCTGGCCGACAGGGGATACACGGCCTGTGTACACGCCCGTGTACTTTGGCCGTGTACTTGTCTGTGCAACTTCTGGCAACATACACGCCCGTGTACTTTGACCATGTATCTGTTTGTGCAATTCTGGCAACATACACGCCCGTGTATCTTTCTGTGGATTTGCTTGACTCCATACACGGCCGTGCCTTTTAACCGTGTATGATTCTAGGAAATCTTGAGAGTCCTACACGGCCGTGCCTTGAAAGTACACGCCCTCTTCAACCCGTGTCCGGTGTGACTTGTATAAAAGCAAGGGTCTTCCTATGGTTGTTCCAATCCATTCCAACTTCATGATTGCCCCAATCCTTCCCGGCTTCATGGACATCCTTTATCAACCCGTTAAGTGCTTCCTTGAGTCGTTTCGCTCGACTTCTTATGATCGGTCCAGGCGGCACTTCAAGAGGATCTACATTCCTTCTTCCGGCTTGACTCTCATCATGGATCTCATCATTCCCTTCCTCTTGAAAAGGATTTGTCCTCAAATCGTCACCTACATCAAAAGGACTCAAATCAGTAACATTAAATGTGGCACTTACTTAATACTCACCAGGCAAATCTATCTTGTATGCATTGTCGTTGATGCGCTCAAGAACTTGAAATGGTCCATCGCCTCTAGGAAGTAGTTTAGATCGACGCTGCATGGGAAACCGCTCTTTGTGCATGTGCACCCAAACCCAATCGCCAGGTTCAAAAACAGCTTGTCGACGACCCTTGTTGGCTTGTTTCACATACTGCTCTGTTCGTCGCTCAATGTTCAGCCTTGCCTTTTCATGGATCTGTTGAACAAATTCAGCCTTCTTCTTGCCATCTAAATTAACATACTCAGAAATAGGCAAAGGTGATAAATCTAAAGGAGTTAGTGGATTAAAACCATACGCAATTTCGAAAGGAGAAAATTTAGTAGCAAAATGCACTGTACGGTTATAAGCAAATTCAACATGCGGCAAACAATCCTCCCAACTTTTAATATTCTTTTTAATTACAGCCCTCAACAAAGTAGATAAAGTTCGATTCACTACCTCAGTTTGACCATCAGTCTGTGGATGACAAGTAGTAGAAAACAATAACTTAGTTCCTAACTTAGCCCACAAAGTCTTCCAAAAGTAGCTTAAGAACTTAGCATCCCTATTTGATACAATTGTTCTAGGCATACCATGCAACCGCACAACTTCCCTAAAGAATAAATTAGCAATATTACAAGCATCATCCGTTTTGTGACAAGGAATGAAATGTGACATTTTAGAAAACCTATCAACAACTACAAAAACAGAATCCCGGCCATGTCTAGACCTGGGTAATTCTAACACAAAATCCATAGAAATATCTACCCAAGGCTCATGAGGAATGGGAAGTGGGGTGTAAAGTCCTTGAGGTTGGACTCTAGATTTCGCTTGCTTACATGTGACACATCGCTCACAAATTCTCTCAACATCTCGTTTCATGTGAGGCCAATAGAAGTGTTCCTGCAATATCCCTAATGTTTTTGCTACTCCAAAGTGTCCCATTAAACCTCCTCCATGAGACTCCCTGACAAGTAATTCTCTTAAAGAACACATTGGAATGCACGGTTTACTCTCCCTAAACAAGAATCCATCATGTTTATAAAATTTTCCATGCCCACTCTTCTCACATTGCACATACTCCTCACAAAAATCTCGATCAGCAGCATATAATTCCTTAATGTGCTCAAAACCAAGCAGTCTAGAACTAAGAGTAGAGATAAGAGTATACCTTCTTGAAAGTGCATCAGCAACTACATTCTCTTTACCTTGCTTGTAGTGGATGACATATGGAAATGTTTCAATAAACTCCACCCAACGAGCATGCCTTTTGTTCAGCTTGTGTTGCCCCTTCAAATACTTCAAGGATTCATGATCAGTGTGGATCACGAACTCTTTTGGCCAAAGGTAGTGTTGCCACGTCTCCAAGGCTCGAACCAATGCATATAGCTCTTTGTCGTAAGTAGGGTAATTCAAGGTTGCCCCACTTAGCTTCTCACTAAAGAATGCAATCGGTCTTCTCTCCTGCATAAGCACTGCCCCAATACCTAATCCTGAAGCATCACATTCAATTTCAAACGTTTTAGTAAAGTTAGGTAAAGCAAGTAATGGTGCTTGAGTCAACTTATTTTTAAGCGTCTGAAAGGCCTTCTCTTGTTGCTCTCCCCAACTGAACCCCACGTTCTTCTTAATCACCTCAGTAAGTGGTGCTGCAATGGTGCTAAAATCCTTCACAAATCTCCTGTAAAAGCTCGCTAGTCCATGGAAACTCCGCACATTACTTACATTGGTTGGACTAGGCCATTCTTGGATCGCACGCACCTTTTCTTCATCAACCTGTATTCCCTGCGCACTAACAACAAAACCAAGAAACACAAGTTTGTCTGTGCAAAAAGTGCACTTCTTGAGGTTAGCATATAATTGTTCCTGTCGAAGCACTTCTAAAACATCCCTCAAGTGTGACATATGATCTTCCAAATTTTTGCTGTAAATAAGAATGTCATCAAAATAGACAACCACAAATTTTCCAATAAATGTCCTCAGAACATGGTTCATAAGTCTCATAAACGTACTAGGTGCATTAGTTAACCTGAAAGGCATTACTAACCACTCATACAATCCATATTTTGTCTTAAATGCAGTCTTCCATTCATCACCTTCTTTCATTCTAATTTGGTGATATCCACTTTTCAGATCAATTTTAGAAAAGACACTAGACCCATGTAACTCATCTAACATATCATCTAAGCGAGGAATGGGATGACGATACTTTACCGTGATGTTGTTGATGGCGCGACAGTCAACACACATTCTCCATGTCCCATCCTTCTTAGGCACCAAAATCACCGGCACTGCACATGGACTCATGCTCTCTCTCACGTACCCCTTCTCCATTAATTCATCGACCTGCCTTTGGAGTTCCTTTGTCTCCTCTGGATTGCTCCTGTAAGCTGGCTTGTTTGGAATTGATGCTTCGGGTACAAGGTCAATCTGGTGCTCAATACCTCGAACAGGTGGTAATCCCTTTGGAATCTCCTCAGGAAAGACATCTTCAAAGTCCTGCACAAGAGACACAACCACACTAGGCAAAGAGTTAGATAAGTCGTTAGTAGTCGAACATGTTTCCTTAAAAACCAGCAACAACATAGGTTGCCTCATCACTAACGCTCTCCTTACTACACTCGCTCTTGCCACACAACTCTCCTTTTGCAAGGCTGCCCTCTCCTTTTCACTCACCACCAAAGTTGATTCCCCTTCAACTTGGCCTCTCACACTCTTTCCAGCCTTCCTCTCCTTTTCCTTTTGATCTTGACTTTTATTTTTTTTTTTCTTCTCATTGTCTTTTGCTCTCTCACTCTCACTCTGCTTTTCACTCACCTTATGTTTTGCAAAAGACTGTTGTAGCTGCAATTGGTCCTCATACACTTGTTTAGGTGTTAAAGGTTTAAGGTTAAAAGTTTTTCCTTGGTGAACAAGCGTATACTTGTTAGAAAAGCCATCATGAACAACCTTCCTATCAAATTGCCATGGCCTCCCCAACAACACATGACATGCTTGCATTGGCACTACATCACATAACACCTCATCCTCATACCTACCAATGCGAAAACCAATCAAGGCTTGCTTACTCACCTTAGTCTCACCACTATCATTCAACCACTGCAATTTATATGGACTAGGGTGTCTAACAGTTTTGAGCCCCAGCCTCTCAACAATAAAATTGCTCACTACATTGGTGCAACTCCCTCCATCAATGATCAAACTACAAATGTGATCTCCTAAATAACATCTAGTATGAAATATATTTTCTCTTTGCACCTCCTCTTCTTCCTTCACCTGCACATTCAGCGCTCGTTTCACTACTGCCACTAGCCTTCCCATTGCAGGCTCCTCATCATCACTAACATCCTCTAATGGTGGCATATCATCTTCTTCACTATCCCCCTCAGTCTCATACTCACCATCATCACGCAAAATCATCACACGCCTATTTGGACATTGACTAGCGATATGGCCTCTACCTTGACATTTAAAGCATCTAATGTCACGATTTCTAGAAGTAGAAGATTCAGGGTTACCTTGATTACCAGGAGTAGAACCCGCTTGCCTCAGCTCCCCTTTTGGTTTGGTAGGTAAAGGCTTTTCTTCCTTCTTCCATTGATTAGTCTTCCAAGTGGATGAACCATTACCCTGTTGAAATCGTGCACTACTACTACCCTTCCGCTTGTGCTGGTTCTCAACCTTTATAGCCATGTGAACCATATCCTCCAATTCTACATAATGCTGCAATTCAACCACATTTTGGATTTCTCTATTCAACCCAGCAAGGAATCTAGCCATTGTAGCCTCTCTATCCTCTTCTACATTCGCCCTAATCATAGTGACTTCCATCTCCTTGAAGTACTCATCTACACTTCGGCTTCCCTGCCTCAGAGTTTGCAACTTGTTGTGCAATTCACGATAGTAATACGCAGGTATAAACCGCTTTCTCATCACTCTTTTCATCTCTTCCCAAGACTCAATAGGTGACTCGCCACTCCTTCTTCTATTCAACATTAATTGATCCCACCACACTATAGCATAATCTGAAAATTCAATGGCAGCAAGTTTCACCTTCTTTTCCCACTATAGTTGTGACAATCAAACACCATCTCCACCTTTTTCTCCCATTCTAAATACGCCTCGGGATCATTCTTCCCTTGGAAAGGAGGAATCTTCATCTTTATGCTACTCAATTGATCATCCTCTCTATTCCTATCTCCTCTATCTTCCCAATCTCTAGTCCCTCTATTCCGACCACTATAACCTCTATGACTCCCAACAGAAGGCTCATCAAAGTCATCACCTGACATTTCATCTCCACCCCTCGGTACTCTCCTAGAACGACTCTCCCTCTTATGCCCTTGGAATACGTTTGTGGATTGCTCTAGTCTTTGCTCCACCGTCTCATGAATTTGTTCCATTCCTTCTTGGAACATCCTCTTCATTTCTCCCCTCAACGCCTCAATTACTAACCTAGCATCAAACCTTCCCCTCTCACCTTCCGGAGAATGTTGTCTCGACATAGTTCCTGCAGAAAAGATTAGTACAACACAAATATATATATGATCAAACCTCACGATACACTCCCTTACGTGTTTCGCTCAAATGATGATATCACACAGTCACTCGTGTATTCTCACAAACAATGATGATATCACTCACCAATTTCCTCTTCTCAATTCTCTTGGAACTAACCCGAACTACATCAATTTCCTTCCGTAGAATTCAAAACCAACTGTAGGGTTCGTAAAATTTTCCTCTATTTTTCTATCCGAATTTTTTTTTTGTCTCTGTTTTTTTTTTTTGGCTTTTGATCACGTTTCTCTTTTCTTTTCTTTTCCCTTCTTTTTTTTTTGGTCGTGATTTTTACTCTTTTTTTTTTTTTACAATCGACTAGTAAATACTACACTATCAAAAGACAATTAATATTGCGGAATTGAACACGATAATTGATATGAACGATTGGAGTTAGGGTTTTTGATATTACCTTTCTCAACCGAACTTGATGTTTTGACAAACCTAAGCTCTGATACCAAATTGATACGAACCACGCCAACTCGTGACGAAACTCAATACCAATACGTTCGGAAATTCGTTGCCTAAGACGCCCAAACACCTAAAGTGGAAAACCGCGACCCGTTGTCTATAAGCGAGACAAGAACCTTGGTATAAAAGTGAAGACGCCACAATCGGGATGGAAAACCGATTGATAAGTCGGGATGAACGCCACGGAAATCAATCCGATAAGTTCGAATTAAGTTCTTAAAGAACCAAGAGAGGTGCCTCTCAAAAGTGTTTAATGTTCAATGATGTCTTATCTCTAATGTTCTAAACCCTATGAGCTTTTATACTAGGGTTACAATTCGTGTAAAAAACAAGTCCAAAACGACGTAGTGTAGTTAAGTGACATAAAAACGCGAAACAGAACAAGCTGGCCGACAGGGGATACACGGCCTGTGTACACGCCCGTGTACTTTGGCCGTGTACTTGTCTGTGCAACTTCTGGCAACATACACGCCCGTGTACTTTGACCGTGTATCTGTCTGTGCAACTTCTGGCAACATACACGCCCGTGTACTTTAGCCGTGTATCTTTCTGTGGATTTGCTTGACTCCATACACGGCCGTGCCTTTTAACCGTGTATCTAGCCGTGTATGATTCTAGGCAATCTTGAGAGTCCTACACGGCCGTGCCTTGAAAGTACACGCCCTCTTCAACCCGTGTCCGGTGTGACTTGTATAAGAGCAAGGGTCTTCCTATGGTTGTTCCAATCCATTCCAACTTCATGATTGCCCTAATCCTTCCCGGCTTCATGGACATCCTTTATCAACCCGTTAAGTGCTTCCTTGAGTCGTTTCGCTCGACTTCTTGTGATCGGTCCAGGCGGCACTTCAAGAGGATCTACATTCCTTCTTCCGGCTTGACTCTCATCATGGATCTCATCAAGGTAAGTTCTATCTCAGGATTTAATGGTAGAAATTCAGCAAATCTACTCTTGTGCATAAATTACCTGTAAAGAGAACAAAAGACAATACACAAACATTGTAAAATGCACTTAAATTAATAATAAAACTGAAAGTGGTCTAATATTAAGTTAATCTCCGATAACGGTGCCAAAAACTTGATATGCTTCAATGTATATGTTTATAAAAGCAAATTACACCAACAAGTGTATTGGGATAGATCAAGTAATATTTCAATAAGTAGAGTGTCAATCCACAAGGATTAATTAATTACCAGAACTATATTAGATTCTATTATTATTCAGGCAATACAATTGAGAAAATTAACTAATTAATTACTGATAAATCTAATTAACCTAGATTAGCACTAAAAACAAGAGGAGGATTATTGTAATAACATATCAATTGAGAGTGGGAAACAGAATCCACCCTAGATTCACAAATTAGATTGCCATCATATTATAATAACTCTTAGCTATGTGAAAATTCATATGAATTTGTGAGTCTTTAATCCTTTATGAAGTTTTAAAAACTCAAAACCCCAAAATCAATTTATTAGCTCCCACTAGACAATTTAATAAAGGGCTATTATTCAACTATAAATATTCCAATTCTATAGTTGACTAATATCTTAATTCAATTTCTCTTAATTCCTTAGTAAGAATTTAAGTAGAAATATTGTATTAATCTCCAAGACAATTTCTAATTAGATAAAAATAATATTGCTTCTACAATTTTTATTCAATCCTAATTAAGAAATCCTATCAAACCCTAATTTCCCTTCCAAGTCCTTAAAATTCCTATAAACCTAATTCAAGCAAGAAATAAAGATTTATAGTATAGGATTTACAATATGAATTTTCCACACACCTACTAATCTTATAAAATAACAACAATCCTCATCTTAGTAATTCTAGGGTTTCATTAGCTTCCCATAAAGAAAATTTAGCATATCATTGAATTAAAAACACAATCATAAATCAAAGGAGCCATTGCAATAGAATTCATAATTGGGAGTGAAATAAAAGTATTGAATTGCATAAAAATTAAGAACACAGAAATCACCCATTCAAGAGAAGAAGAATACCCAAATACAAACTCAGCAACTCCTTTAAAGAGCAATCTTTCCCTTGATGATTCTAACGAAATCAATTGAGCAAAAATATTGTTTTTGAGACACAATTCTCTCTAAAAACTCTCTCTAGGTTGTCAAGTATCAAAAGAAAAAGATAAGGTGACCTTTCAATCCTTCACATTTAGAGTATCTATCAAAACCAAAGGAATATTTGCGGTTGGCTCTCAAAGCCGGCAGCTTTTCCCCTGAAGGCCGACAACGAAGGTCAATAGCTTTCACTCCTAAAGTTAGCAGCTTTCTTCTAAAGGCCAACGGCTTTTCTTCTCTCAAGTTGGTGATCAAGACCAGCTTAAATTATGTTGTTAAAGGCTGGTCTTTGAAGCCAGTAGTGTAAAGTAATGAGTGGCTTGCCTCCTTTATTCAACATTCCTTCAAGTGCTTAAAACTCCTCTAAATTACTTATGTTTGCACTCTAAGTTCTTTAAGACCTGAAATAGCACAATAAACATAATTAAGTACCATTTCCTTAAAATTTCCACAATATCAATAAGAATTTAACATGATTCACATAATAAAACATGTTGTTTTAATCCTATTTACCTTTTCTTTGTTGTCTCTCGTCTCACCCTTAACCGTTACAATCTACTTCTTTACTTCACCATTGTCTCTAATCTCTTAAGCGAACTCAAGTGCCTTAAGATGCAATGTTATTGTGACATAATATTATGTAGTTTAAATTTTATGTAATGTTTCTCAATTCAAACATCAATGTTTGATTGAAAAATTTGATGACTATTAGTATTATTAATTAGAATAAGGAAAGTAGTTCAAACCAAACCAAATCAAACTAAATTGTATTTAAAGTGATTTAATTTATTAAGAATCCAAATTGAATCATTTCAAATGCAATTTAGTTTAGTTTAGCCCATAAACCGAACCATGACCACCCCTAATGTCTTTAGCTCCTAAGCATCTTTTATACCTTAAATGTTTAAATCCTAAATTGGTGAGTTATGAAGCCTAATATACAAATATTATGCACATACACACAAATGCCACATTGCACATGAGTTTAAATATACATATCAAAAAATCATCATTGATCACATATCAAACATACAAATTAGATGCCATATTGCACACGAGTCTAAACATACATATCAAACAATTGTCATCGATCACATATCACACTCTCAACTTTTCGTATAAGTCATAAAAATATTCCACTCATAAACAAATCAATGTAAAATTGATCAACAATCTTAGGAACACATTACATTAAGTCCAAAGATTCTGAGACCTTAATATAATGTTGAATTTATAAACTCTAAGACCTATTGTATAACAGTAAATTTGAAGATTCCAATACTTGAACATTTATATATAACGAATTCAAATAATTCAAGGCTTCAATACCACGATGGAATAAACCACATAGTTCTAAGATCTTATGTATAATTTCTAAACCTACATACATAAACAACAAAAAAATAGTAACCTTGCACTAAAATCTACTTAAATTCTTGATGAGATCCCAAACAAGTTTCTTAAGTGCTCGGCAAATCCATATCCTTGTTTGGAAGTTTTTTTTTTATGACTTCCCTTCGACCTACACCTATTCTTCTTCTCTTAAACCTTTTCTCCACTTCAATCCTTGCAATGATGAAAGGTTTACATTATAATTGTTCCTTAGAAAACTAACTAACAAAGAGAGAGAAGATTAGGTTTATGGTTTATTGACTTACCTTGCAATAATGTAGCAAGGAACAACATGAGCCCATGCATCATTGAGAGATGGGGATGAGACCTCTTAGGTTTAGAGAAGGAGATATTGAAAGTTTCTCCCTAAGTAACTACAAATACTTAAGTTTATAGTTTTAGAGGCCTTACATATGGAGGGGGTTGGAGGAAATTTACTATATTGCCTTGATTTAAAACTATTTTCAAGGTTATTTCAATTCGTATGTGAGTTACTATAAAATCAAAATAAAGCATTAGCATAATTGAAATATGCTAGTGTAACAATTTAATGTATGCCTCACATTATACTAGACTAGCTATTGCATTTATTGTACTCAATTTGCCAAGATACACAAGTAAGCTTAGTACAAAACATTGGAAAGAATTAACTAGAGTTTTGAATATTTGACAAAAACAACTAAGCTTAGTTTAAACTATAGTGATTCTCCTACTATACTAGAGGGGTTTTCAAATGCAAGTTTGATTATCGACGTAGGTGATCATGCCTCAATGTTAGGATAGATATATCCTTAGATGGTGGAGCAATGAGTTGGAGCTCTCATAAACAAACTTACATAACACATTCAACAATGGAGGCTAAAAGCACCTGCTAGAATAGTAGTGGAAGGGATTAGAAGTTTATTAATTCAAATAGAGTTGTGCCACAACCAATGATAACCATTTCGATCTTTTGTAATTACAATCAAACTATCATGTCATGGTCTTGTGAGTAGTTAAACATGTCGGGCTAATACATGCATATGTTAGGAATTAATCAAAAGTTGAGTTGTAACTATAGCCCATTTTAAGACCAAGAATAATTTAGCAAATCCATTGACAAAAACATTTTCTATAGATCTGATAAGGGGACCTCCACTAAAATTGGTCTAAATTTTTGCTAGTTGATGGTAATGAGAACCTTACTTCATTTTGGTAGACCATCGGTTTAGAAGTTCAAGAGGTAACAACAAATTATTATTAGCTATTAACTTATTGCTTAGTAAATTAGAGGATGAGATATTTCAATATCTCTTAATGAATCAAATTTGCTTTGGATGAATTCCACCTATATGAATTTATATGTGGTACCATTTCTAATTACAGTTAAATGGTGTATATTTTGTAAATATTTATGAAGTTGGGATGAGCATAAGGTCATAAATTATGTAACTAGAAATTCCAATTGATTTGTTTAAATGGTAGAAATGTGTTGTTTTATCACTTATCACATAACGTGTTTAGGTTTAAGTAACAAGCCACCTTACAACCTATTGTAACTTTGAAAACTTACACTAAAGAGTGGTGCAAATCTAAAGATCTATTCTTTATGCATTTTCATAGGAAGGAATTATTACCAAGATAGTCAAAAATAGGCTAAGACTCGACTTAGACATGCATAGGGATCAAGGGTTAAAGAGTTTGATTGGGGTTGAATTGAGTTGAACTACCATTATCAAAGCATGTGTTATTTTTTAGAAAAAGAAAAAGAAAAAGGTTGTAGTTTATTCAATTATATTATAAAACCCTTCATACAATCAACCATTCTAATTAAAGTTGTGAAGTGATATTAATCTACTAACCGAATCTACATTTTTTCCCATCAAATCTTAAATATTAAGGAGCAACAAACACATAAAGATTAAGAAAATCATTTGCCTACTTATTGTAGAGAAAGGAATCACTTCAATTTTGTTTTAAGTCATATACTAATTGAAAGAAAATAAAGATTGGACTCAAAATCTTGCTCCCACATAGGTAAGTAATGAAGAAAACTACTTATTTATAAACAATGTAGAAGCATATCCTTTGATAAAAGTTAGTCCTAAATGGGTGAAATAATGTTTTCTCCTTGTATTGTTTGCTTATAATTATTGTTCATGGTAGTCCAATTTGGTTTTGACAAACTGATTATTACATAACAATCTAGTAGGTGAAAGTTGAATATATTCCCAATTATCTTATTTGAACTTTAAATAAAATGTTCATATGATAACTATGAACTAATGAAAACTTAATACTTCATTGAAAATGGTATCAAACTAAGTATTAAGTATCGAACATTAATATAATAAAATGTCCCATAAAAAAGGGAATTCTTGCAATTCATTTTATATAAACTCTAGATGAAGTCTCACTAAATAAGAGAGAAAATGTTATCATCACTTTGTCAAGTATGTCAGAGAGATTTAGTCTAAAAGAAGTGGTGAGTGATTAGGATGGAAGTGGAAAATCTCTAAAATATGTAAATTTGTGTTTGCTCAAAAACAATGCAACTATTACCTAAATTAATGTGTTGTTTTATGTCTTCAAAATGCGATTTTTCATATTAAATGGTTTAGATCAATCTATAACTAATAATCAAAATTTAAAATTTCAACAATCATGACTTGAGGAAAAGTCACTTCATATGGTGATGCTTGGAAAATAAAGTAGTATACCAAATTAGTTTTTTATAGTTTTTTAGCATTAACTTCCATTTTTCTAATTCTCTCTTTCACTCCAAATTCTCCAAAAAAAAATTTTAATATCATACAAATGCAATGTGGTGATTGATTAAGAATAAAAGACTAGTTGTATCTTAAAAAAATACACCTACCCTTAGCAACTTTCATGTACAACATGTAAAACTCTTTAAAAACAACTTTTACACACCAAAAGTTTTTGTAATCCCCTAATTATCAAGAGTTTTCAATAGAATTCGATACTATTAAAATTTACACTATGTTTGGATTTTCCTAAATTTTCATAAAATTCAATATATACTTAAACTTAATCAAATACTGATTAGACTGATTAGGTTTTCCAGCTAAATGATTGAAGCTTGAGTAGTTTTGAGTTCAAGCTTGGGAACACTGCATTTCGAAAGGTTTTTTTACGGATATAAGGGGTTTTCTAAAAATTATTATTAAAAAATGGTTGTATGCGTAATGTAATTATTGAATTTGGATCATCTTAGTTTTTTTCCCTTAATTTTCCTTAATTTGTAAATTAATAGTTAAGATTATTTAGATTTTTAAAATATCATGTCACATCACCATAATATTGTTTTCTTCCTTTTAATCTTAATCATTTCTTACATATTATAGCATCTTAAATGAGTAATTGAAGAAAATTGTGGAAAAGTAAATTGAGATCATCTATTTCCATAATTATTTACATTAAAGGTGCATACACTCAAATACAAAAGAATTAAAATTATAAATTATAGGGAAATTCATGGCTCAATTCAAACCCTTCATGAACAAAACCGCTTTTTAACACTTAAGGGTTTTGAACTGTGATTCGATTCGGTTTAAACCACTTTTAAAGATACTTTATTCTAGTTAATTACTAATAGTCAACAAGGCTTTTAATCAAGCATCGATCTTCAAAGCGAGGAACAATACATAATAATGTAAGTCAAATAGTGTTATATTATAGTGACATTACATTTAGGTGATTCTAAAGGCATATTAATCTACTTAAGAAATGAAAGGTAAAAGTAGGAAAAAAAATTAATTATGGAAATTGAGAATGAAAAGAAAGTAAAAAAAAAGATATAATAAATAGGGATAAACAAAAATATTAATAAGGTTTAAAATTTAAAAATTTCATAAATTTTTATTTTTTAATAAGAAGCAATTCGATTTGGATTTAAATGGTTTGATTTGATTTGATCGAAATTGAATTATGAACCATTTATTGCATCTCTAAATAAATCCATAAACTGAACTAAAATGTAAACAAATCGTATTTTGTGATAGGATAGTAAATTTTTTTTATACCTTTAGGTATGTTTTTTTATCAGGTACCTTTAGCACAAAAGAAGTAAAGGCACTCAAGCTCCAGGAATGTCTTGACCACTACCGACGACTATGGTGTTGATCATCCAAAGTCGTCGTCTTTGCCAATTTTTCTAAATTTCAGAGAGAGGAAGGGAAAGAGAGAGAGCTGATCAAATCCAAATCACATATCATTACTCGTTGATCCTATTCAACCTTTAATTTCCCAAAAGAAAAGTTAATAAAACTAAATTCTATTTTGCCTCCAAAATAACACGATGGGAAGCAAATTCTTGTGCGACTTTCGTATCCTCCTCCTCGCTGCTGCTGCTGCTTTCATTTACATCCAGGTCCCTCTCTCTCTCCTTACTCATTCGATCTGATTTCGCTCTCAAATTCGCAAATGCTACGTTTTATTCGATACTACTGCTTTAGGTTCCCAATTAGAGTCTTGTTAGGGTTTCTCCTTTTCTTTATAGATTTTGTTATAAATCCAAACGAACATATGGTTTTATCATCATAACTTTCTAATGTTGGTTGGAAAGTTATTGACGGTTGTATACCTTTTGGATCAATCAATAAAATTTCAATTATCCAAAATACTTTCTAATGTAGATGAAAGATTATGCTATCAAATTCCCGTGCATTCGTCTTTCATTATCAAATGTTTTACCCTTTTTCCTTCTTTTAATTACTTTCATGATCTAATAGAGTGGATGTTAAACATTTGAAATATGTTACAAATGTTGGGGAAAAAATTATATATATATAGATTACGAAAGTGAGAAAAGGGTAATGTGGCTTTTAGCAAATACATATATTCCCAATTGAGTTATTGAAAACTTCTTGTGCTAACCATTGATTGACTAGGGGTGTAATGCAAATAGGCCAAATCTATTTACCTAGAACTCATGTTCGATTTGATTGCAGCAGAATTAAGTTCAAGCTTGAGTTACTTGAGTATTTTTGTTGACAACTGTTTTTTTTTTTTCCTTGAGAGTTCCCTCAAATTCACTCCATGTTGTGGTTTTAATTAAATTGAAGATGAACGATAATTAGCACAAATCCTGAAAAGTTGGATCCTTTCTTAATTATTGGATTCATCTAGTTGATTTACATATGGATTTAAATTATATGTTTTGCTTGTTTCTTTTCTTCCACTTTTAACTTTCTCTGTATTATGCTTATTTTGTGTAGATGCGACTTTTTGCAGCACAATCCGAATATGCTGATCGCCTTGCTGAAGCAGTATGTCTGTTTCAATTCTTGTTGTTTCAAATGTAAATAGAATATTGTTTGTGTTTCTTGTTTTTCTTCAAGTCAAGGAGACTAGCTAGAACCAGCAAGTTGCTGCTGGTATATTTAGTTCAAATACTACTGCAACACTCATCTGGGATCATTGCACGACTTTAGGTTCAAATATAAGATGCTGATTGTTTGTCTCTTAGGTATTATAGTTAGTAGCTCTTGGTATCTATATTTTGCCACCAAGTTGTCCTACTTACTTTAGTGTTCACTTGGGTTAAATAATCCATGATTTTTAGACGATATTCCTCATATTTGTGCTTCTTATAGCATCTCAAGTTGCAAGAGGGGACCTTTCCTAACTTTTACTTGGTATAAATCCATTGATGGATGGTATCTCCTGAAATAATGAAATTGGCAAAGCGTATGAGTAATTTTCAGATTGACCTAGGGTTTGTATCTTGCTATAGGACATACCACTTGGAAGGGGCTGAGTAATTCTTAACACACTGGGGAATTATTTATGGCATGCAACGTGGAATCATAAATAAGACATCTGTTTTTGGGTTATCCATGTTGATCACCCTAGAGCATTATTGTTTCCTCAGTCCCTGAAAGGAACTTACAGTATAAACAGATATATAAGCACCGGCTGTATTCTTTATTTTCATTTTTCTGCAAGATTGGCCAGATAACTCTAGGCTGCACTGATTGCTGTTCAAGGGCAAATCAGGCACCTCTGTGGCAGGAAATAGTGCCCCCTGATCAGATTAAAACTGAAAACTTTTAATAACACAAGCTTGAGTTCACATGTCACCTTTTAAAGTTTTTATTAAAAAATAATATTATGTCCATTTTGGTTTTCACTGTTCTAATTCATGTTTTGATAGGTTGAATCTGAGAACCATTGTACAGGTCAAATGCGATTACTAATTGATCAGATAAGCATGCAACAAAGCCAGATTCTTGCACTAGAAGGTGCTGCATTTAAATTCATGGGCTTCTACTGTTTGGAGACAGTGCATTCACTCTGTTTGCTTTGTTTAACTGCAACATTTTTATTATGGTTTAAATCAGGAAACTCAGATGTTAGGTAAAATTCAGATGTTGTATATGGCTGTTAAATGTGACATCATTCATTTACCCCTGGAGATAGATATGTACAAAAGTAATTTAAGACACCTAAAAATAGGAGCAAACAGTGACAGATTTTCAAGTCTGAAAGGATTATTAGTTCTCAGCCAGTACAAGGAAGAATTCTAGTTGGCCAGTCATCAGAAATCTAAGGGATAATCATAACTGGACCCCTGAACTCTGGTATTGTGTGATTACCTCCTTAAAGTTCCTCAAATTTTGGCATTACCTAAATTCCCCCGAATTACTATATTTTGGTGCATAAAGTTCTTTGTGAACATACATTTTGAGTGTTTAGGGGACAAAATCACTTCTTGGAAGCTTTAGGGTACTCAGATACACAATAGTTAGGGGTCATTGCAATTACCCAAAATCTAAACATTGTTTCCAGACAAGGAACACCATATGGGAAATTCATGAAATATCAAAGCAACATTGCACTATCATTTATATCCAAAAACATTGTACTATCATGATCTCTCTTGGTGTTCATTCCTACTAATAAGCTACTCAGATCTAGATGCTGATTCTGTAAATATGATGAGGTTTAAGTTTTGTGCCATTTATCTTTATTTCTTCAGTTACAGAAATGTATCATTTGTAACATTCTTTTCTTAAGAGATTGGATAGAGCCTTGCTTACCTTTAAAGGCACTAGAGAAGTTACTCAACATATTTTATTGTCCTCTGTCCTTGTCCACTTCATATGGACAAGACCATAAAGGTTTCCACTTGCTTGGTTTTACAAGAATATTGTAAAAATGTAGTAAAACGGATATAGTTGTAAGTTGTAGATAATCGTCAGGTCAGTGTGCATTGTAATCTCTCTATGAAGGTGGCTAATGGTTAAAAACAGCTCTGGCTTTCTAATCATTGGTAAATCTGTTAAATGAGGCAACAGTTATTACTTGTACCATGATTTCCTTACTATTTGAAATTTATGTGATAAAGATTCAGAATATTTTTTATTACTTGTAGCTGAGCCCTTAGAAATGCATTTGATACTATTTGTTTTCAGCCCATGTATGTCTTTCCATTCCTTCTTCAATATTTAGTTACATAATTGTGCACATGTTTTCTTACATTGGTTTGTATTACCATTTCACGTGGTCTGTCTTTTCTTGGATTCCCTCTCCAATTTTAGAAGAGAAAAAACGGCAAGAGCAAGAATATGGACAGATGAAGACTCTTGTTGAAGATCTTGGGCGTAAGTTCTTGTTATTAGCTGGCTTCAATATGGTTCTTCATTTGGAGACATATTTCTTCCTGATATGCTTAGTAATTGTTGCAAAAAGAAAGTCCTTTGAATTTTGAAAAAATAATTTTTCTGCTGAAATTCCTAGAGGCTAGAACAGCTTGTAATTCTCCTACCCCTTATTCAGAAACTGCACTTTTCAGAATATAACAGTTTCCCACTCAGCCCAAAAGATTGGGTAAGAATTACATACTCTCCATAATAAATAACTTTCTTCTCATTTCTTCTTCCACAACAACCCCCCAACAAAAAAAATTAAAAAAAAAAACCTGTATTTTGGTGTATCTTCTGGATATATATTTCCTCCCTTTTTTTATGTATTTTGTGTATCTTCTTCCATCTTTCTTTGTCATTTTTCTCTCCAAAATTAGTGAATTACTGCACTTCTTGCATTAGACATTAATATTCAAATATGGGAACTATTTTGTAATAATTTTGTTATAATGTTTCAGGGAAAGGAATCGAAAGAATAACTGACACTGTACAGGTTTAAGCACAATAATTGCCATATAGCATTTTCTCTAAGTGCCAAATTTATCTCTGACTGAATAGGTTTTTTATGCTGAATTTACTAGGTTCCATTGGCTGCTGTAGTGATCATGGCATGCAATCGAGCAGACTATCTAGAGAGAACCGTTAACTCCATCTTAAAGTATGGTACTTCTTTGCTGCACTCTTGGCTTTATTAGTGGTACAAGCACAAACATCTAAAGCTGATTTTTATGGAAAAAAATTTTCTGATTCACAGATATCAGCATCCTATTGCTTCGAAGTACCCGCTTTTTGTATCCCAGGTACTTATTCAGGCTTCTTCTTTCCATGCAAGTTGAGAAGCATTAAAATATGATTCAGCTGAAATGTGGAGTGGCATTTTACTTGCTAGGATGGATCGGATCCAGCTGTAAGAGATAAGGCATTGAGTTTTAATCACCTCGTATATATGCAAGTAAGCATGTGCCATTAACTATTTATTATTCTGCTATCTTGTTGACAATTTTTAAGTTTACTCCAGCTCAAAAATATAACAAGGTCAAAATCACATTGCCAATCAGTAGCTTCTACCCAAAAACTTACTTCAAGAATATCTGTTCAACTGACTACAGTTTACATTTTTTTTGGATCAATTCAATTTTAGTTGCTACTTTGATATGTAACACTCTACTATTAAATATCATAATTTCCTATTCCACTTTTTCCATATCTCTGTTATTTCCATCAATTCTCATGCTTTACTTCTCCCTTTTTTCTTTGGTTTCTATCATCAGTTATTTTTTTTTTCCTTTTCTTCCTTTCTTTTTTTTTCTCTCTTGAAGTCAAAGGTCCTTGGAAATTTGAGAGTGCATCACTTCTGAAATTCCAATTATTTATACTTCTGCAATGATTATGAAGAGGAAAGGGAAATTCGTGAATTACTAATTTAGCTAAAATGGAGATACATGACAAGCTTTTGACCAAATTTTATGATACTTTGTCTGATAAAATGTTCTATTATGGTCCTTTTTTAAGTCTTTCCTAACAGTGTGCAAGGTGATCTGGAGGCATTGTTCTTCTGCTGAAAGTGATTCGGAGGCATTTAATGTGTTTAAGAGAAGCCATTCTAACATGAGATAATAGATTGAATCCATTAGATGTCAATTTTCATTCCATGGGTGTACACATCAGTCACAATCAGTTTTGCACAAAATGCTTTTCTGATGTCTTACATTCTATAGAAAATTCTGTCAATTACAGCTGAATATCCAAAAAGAATTTAATTGTGGACGAAAATGCAAGCAATGCTTTTTTTCCCCTTCCTTTCCTTCATCAAGTCTTGTGGGAATTGAAAATTTTCCTCACTGACCAGATAGTGAAGTGTTGCAACTTGACTGGTTAAATTGTAGAAAACTACAATCAGGCAACTGATTCCTGGTTTCTGGTAACTTTAACCTATGAGAGTTGAAATTCAACTCTCATTATTCCGCTGAGGCAGCATGTTTCTGCCCTTGTGCATGCCCTATAGTACTTAAATAATATACACAGAAGTATCTTTCATGGTTATTTACATACTGCCTAAACTTTCTGCTTGGTGCTAGACATGCTTTTATTATGTAGTTGCATCTTGACTGTTGATCATCTGCAAATGCCACTGTTATCAGAAACTTCTCATTTTGTGTTCTTTTATAAACTTTGAAGTCAATAAAATGTCTGGCATGTTAGCTGTGAACTGTACAGAACTATGTTGACAAAAAATGATGTTAAAGTGTCAAATTTGTCAGGGTATGATTATCATATCCTGACAAATGCTAGACTTTTGGATACTGTTTTGCCATATAATAGGTTAGCTGATTAAAAGACTAGCCTCATTTTATCGTACAAATTGATAGTTGTGCTTTTGTTTCTACTCCAAGTGAGTATGGCTCTAGATTGGAACACATATATATTGGAAGCTTACAATAGATGAATTGCAGCATTTGGACTCCAAGCCAGTGCAAACTGAAAGGCCAGGGGAGTTGGTTGCATACTACAAGATTGCACGTAAGAGTTTCTTTCTGCTCCTTTATAAACTTATTGATTGTATTATTTATGCATACCTTTTCCAGGTCATTATAAATGGGCCTTGGATGAATTATTTTACAAGCATAACTTCAGCCGGGTAATCATACTTGAAGGTATGAGTATTTCAAGCAAGTTATGTCTTCATTATATCATCCGATCCACCCATTTGTTTGCTGGTTACTAATCTATTGGCAATCATAGATGATATGGAAATTGCACCTGATTTTTTTGACTACTTTGAGGCTGCTGCATCTCTCATGGAAAAGGATAAGTATGTCTTTCATCTAACCAATACACATTGTATTCCATCCCAATGTGATAGTGTTTTGGTTTTTGGTAATCCCAAATGTGAAAGTTGCTAGGAAGACTCACTTTATTTCTTCACTCTGAATCGTGTAGATCCATTATGGCTGTTTCTTCATGGAATGACAATGGGCAAAAGCAATTTGTGTACGATCCATGTGAGTCTTAAAATTTCACCTTCTAGTAGCCTTTTTCAACAGAAATGTATTCTTGCATCTGGCTTTATCTGAGTTTCGTGTCTGCTTTGCAATTTGTGCTTTGATCCTGTTCTTCTGGAGGTGCATCTTCCCCTTGATCTAACCATTCTATTAACGTGAATTTTACAGATACACTGTATCGTTCTGACTTTTTTCCTGGTCTTGGATGGATGTTGACTAGATCTACATGGGATGAGCTTTCTCCAAAATGGCCAAAGGCATATCCTTTTAGCTTAATCCATTTTGTTTGGTCACATTTATTATATGCTTTATCTGTTAGTATGTATTTCTTTGACAAATCTCTACTTACTGGGATGACTGGCTGAGGCTACAAGTGAACCACAAAGGACGCCAATTTATTCGACCAGAAGTGTGCAGAACATACAATTTCGGCGAGCATGTATGTCTTCCTCTTTGTTTGGGGATGTCTTCTCTTAGTTCCCACCATGAATTTAAAGCTGCAGTTCTGTTGCAATTGATAGTTTCCCTTATATATATATATATATATATATTGTGTTGATGCTATAATATCCCCTGGCACTGCATGGCAATACAATGAATCTATATGATATCAGTGTTGATATTGTTAGACATGTAGTAAATTAATTGTTATATTGAGTGATCATAAAGTGATATTATATGGAAATGGCACATTTCTGATGCTGGAATTGATGCAATTTTAGTGTTCTCTACTGCTCCCCTACATGTAAAACCCTGGATCTTCTCTCAACATAAAACCATGCATCTTTCTTTACCTACGTTATTTTATTTCCATTTGATTGTTGCTGCATCATTAAATCCTTATCAAAAAAAAAAAAACTATATATTATGTATATGTCTAATGTTATACATACTCAACCTTCAGGATTTTTTCCTTTTAATGCAGGGATCTAGTTTGGGGCAATTTTTCCACAAATATCTTGCACCA
The DNA here is from genome assembly GCA_037954665.1 of Laguncularia racemosa. Taxonomy (NCBI): domain Eukaryota; kingdom Viridiplantae; phylum Streptophyta; class Magnoliopsida; order Myrtales; family Combretaceae; genus Laguncularia; species Laguncularia racemosa. The sequence goes on along the minus strand of JBBMOL010000347.1, from coordinate 355,077 downwards.
ATCAAGCTAAATGACGTCCAGGTAATGATATTCTTTTTCTACTTCTAGTTGTCACCTGCTCTGCCTATCTCTTTATCCTAAATGAGTATTCTTCTGTTGTCAAGGTGGACTGGAAGTCAAAGGACTTGAGCTACCTCATGGAGGTAATATTAGGATTTTCAAATGTAGAAAGGAACTAGGACCTGCATGTTGGTTTAGTTGACATCCCCTCTTAATTATTCAGGACAAGTATAAAAAGTACTTTGCTGAAATGGTGAGAAAAGCCAAACTCGTAACTGGAGCTGATGCTTTTCTGAAGGCATATAATATTGCAGATGATGTGCGTATAATGTACAAAAACCAAGCAGATTTTGAACGTATTGCACGGCAATTCGGTGTATTTGAAGAATGGAAGGTTAGTAGGAAGTTTTTTGTTTGGGAATCTTTATCAACCTGCTGGATTTAACCTTCTCTCGATCCCCTAAAAAAAATCTACTCTGCTCTGAATTACTAAACTGGATCTCTTCCAGCCACACTGGCTTTATGAACCTTCCAGATTGCTGATTATCCACAAGAAAATGTTTTTTTTTTTTTTGAACCTTTGGATATGCCACTTCTTTTCTTTCTATGCTCACACCATGCCAGTCTGTATCTCTTCCCCCTTTATGGCAATTGCTAGTCCTCCAGTGATTTATAGTCACTCAGTTTGTTACATGTTCTTAAATTTCATGTTTTCGTGTGGTTATTATCACCTGATATTAAGTTGTTGCCTTTTTTACTGGAAAGGTTTATTTACCTTCCCAAAGTTTGGAATATCATTATGAGATAGTTTATTGCAGCATTGGCCAAATAAAGAAAAAATTGTTTCATTACCCAAAAGAAAATGAAAAAAAAAAAAAATGGTTTATTGTAGCCACTTTCTGAACCTGTCTTGTGGACTTCCTGAAAGCAGCTATTCTCTCTTCCTTCTTTTCTTATTGTTTAACTTACTATCCACTGGTAACCTAATCCAGGATGGCGTTCCCAGAACAGCATATAAAGGAGTAGTTGTTTTCCGGCACAAGCCACCAAGATGTGTATTTCTTGTTGGTCCAGATTCTTTGAAGGAGCTTGGTATTAAAGGTGCTTGATGCCATTTGAGGTAAGTTTATGCAAACTACCAGTAATTTTTCTTCCATCCTCTATGACTCTGTATATTTGACATAATGGATTCTCTGAGAACAAGGGGTCCTTGAGACTTGATTAACTTGTCCTTTATTCTGTGTTGTACCTGGACAGAGTAGGTATAGTGAAGCATTTTGTCGGTGAAATTGGACTTGTGGAGGATCCTGCTTGTTTGTTGTTGTCGTCGTCGCAAGTTGGATTTGCCAAGAAAGTTTATGGTGCTTGTCAATTGATTTCCTTTTCCGCAGAGGGTAACGGTAAGGCATAACAACCTTGGAGCACTCTACCTGCAAGATTAACAACTCTACTTAAAAAACATTTTGTGCCGCTGAAGGTGCTACTCCCCTAGGTCTAGAAAGGCATGCAGGTGTTGTATTAGTCAACTAGGCGACGCAAGAGTATTTTTTGTTCGATAGTGTCCTACATTTTTGATAAATTCTTCTATTTTAGGGTTTATTTAACTACAATGTAGCCCGTCCTTAATATAATAGAATACACAGAATCAACGAATTAACTGTTTCCGCAATGTTGGTCTTACCAAGTCGCGTCCATATCGACTATGTACTAAACTATCCTGACTCTATCCTTAATTGGGCCAATCACAATGTGGTTTTCAAGCAATCTAATAAACTTATATAATTTAAACTAATCAACAATAATCCGCAAGGACGTAAACTAATGAATTAACGCGTGGGATATTGATAATTTATCCTCTGAATGATTTGGGTTTTTATTAGGTTCATAAATATAGGCTTCTCTTTCGAATCGTAAACATTATGCTAAGCAATGTTTTTTTTTTCGTCCTCGAGTTATTAATCTGTAATTATTAGTTAATGGTTAAATTTCTTTCATGAACTTTAACTATTTAATTTACAGTAATTCCCTTACATGTATCTATATCAAGATAATGAATATTAACCGCATCAGTTACTTGAACACTAATACTCATTCAACTTGCATGTGTTTGCTTCATGATCAAACTAATCTTATTCCAATTGGAAGCAAACTCCTAAGTTCCCTTTTGAGTTCATAGATTTTCAATTCAGAAATGCAATTATTGGCTAAAGCTAGACAACAAAGTTATAGATCATTAAAACTGGATAAGCAAAGCACATAAGTAATTTAAGCATTATATACAAAAGATTCATAAATTAATGACTTATCAACCGCTTCAAATTCCACTACAAACGTTTTGTTCATATTAAAAATCAAAACAACACCGAAAGCTGAAAAAAAAAACATATATATATATTAAAACTCTAGGAACAAAGAAAAGAAGGAACTTAATGAGAGTCGCGGTACTTGAATATTCCCCGTCAATGAGGTTCTTAACTTTTTTTAACTTAGGATAATCTTAGAACACTTGAGAAATGACGTTCGTGACTCTGAGAGGAGAAAAATAGAAAATTATCGTAATTTATAGATTTCTTGTAAATGGGGACTTCTTTTGGATCCCATGATAGGAAATGTTGATAAGACAATTCTCTCTTCTTGATCTTGGCTTCATTCGAATCTTGTTTTGTCCACTGGACTGAAGCTTCCGATCCATCTTCTCATCCCAGAACAAGGACTTCGTTAGGAACTCATAGGACTTGCTCCAAACAAAGTCCTTCAGAGGTCATCTTCTTTAAAAGCAGCTACTTCATTTGAATCTTGTACAACAAGCTAACATAAATCCTCCTAGTATGCATTAAACTTAGCATTTTTCTCTAGTTTTCTTCGGCTTTTACGCTTGAGTTGGTTTGTGCATGTGCTCTTCAATTCACGGAGAATCCTTCCAAAAAGTACACATTTGCACATATAAGCTTTGCATAAGTCGGATAAAAATACAGCAAATTTCATTATTATCAACTATCCCCAACTTTAAATTTCGCTGAAACAAACATAGATCAAGGAAACTATTAAGGACAACAAACACTACATCTTGCTCATTGTCACATGAAAACCAACTAATAGTTGCAGAAAATGTGTTCATGCCGCATGGCATAACTCATTTATCAATCTTCATTCAAATACATCATTTAATTCCCATTTTAGCAACTTCGATGCTCTATGCTTCTCAACCACACTTAAATATACAAGTAGTATAATTATTGGGCTCAGCTAATCATTTGTGTACAATCAAGTATTACAATCATATTTATACAACTCCTTATAAACTCAACATCAAATTTAACATTAGCAAAGTGAGAAAGACTCACATGTACTTTATACACTTAAGCTACACATCATTTAGTTAGAGCCACTAATTGGATCAAACGATTAAATACGCCTAGATTATGCCTCTTGGTATCGCATGATGACTAGGTGATACGTTGGTCGAACTAATGCCATATTGGGTTATATGGTACACTCATAGATAATTATCTCATTTATTTTTTTTCTTTTTCTATATTGTTTTTAAACCATGCAATGCATTGTTGAATGTATGCTGATTTCATTAATTAATTTCCTTAAATGTCACATTGCGAGATCCTTTACAAACACTTAAGGTAGCATGGGTCATCAGTCTTTTTAGATGTGTTAATTTAGATGATGCAGGTCCAACATAACCTACTACTATTGGGCATGAGGATTTGCAACCTTCCTAGACACTACAGGTAGGACATGTAAGGGTTGGAGATAGGGTCAAGATCACAGCCATTGGCATATTCATGTGCAGATTAGGGATGACGACCTGTAACATCTCCTACCCTCCATGCAACTAGGTATTTGCACAAGATAGGTTCATTTGTACTGTCATCGATGCCACACAAGACACCGTTGCCAAAGAGCTCTTAACGCTCTTCTTTAGATTCCTCTAGCTCCACAAAAAGAGGCGGCTTAGAGCTAATGGTGACAACACTGTTTAAATGCATGCGACTCCTCCTCTTAATCTGGTGGTGAAGGTTTTAATGACACATAGATTGTAAAGCTAGATATGAACTAATTAGTATAGCCTTATCTTGATATTCAACTAAACATTCAGCCAACGACGACATTTTAGGCAGAGGAGGAGACAACTATAAACTTAGTTTTGTCTTCTTCTTTTTTTTTTATATATATAAATTATATTGGGACAAACTTAATACAAAATGAATAAAGGTTATTATGTGATTATTGTTATTCATAAATAAATCTACGATTTTTGGTTACTTTGACAAAATAAACGAATTATTTTTATTAAGTTGTTTGAGGAGATCGAAGCATTAAGGATTATTTACAAGACATGAATGTGACTAAATGGATGCTGAAAAATGGCATTATATGGATAATTAAAGTGTTGTCTTAGTTTGCAACTTATTTAAACAGGTGATTTGGAGGAAAATGGAAAGAACTGCTGCCACAAGAATTTGCAAGTCAAAATAGTGTTTTGAATACAGGATTTTTTATATTGAATTAAAATCATAGTTTTAAAAATATGTTTTAATTGATCTCGACTAAAATCGTACTTTAAAATATAATTTTAAAACAACGTGAAATAGTGCTTCAAAACACAATCTCATGTAAGATATTCATGCGATTTCTTTTGTCATGAAGATTATTTTTTTCAGAAAAACAATATTTTTATTCCTCTTCTTTTTTTTTTTTTTTTTGAAAGAAAAAATCTTTTCACTTTTCTTAAAAATTTATATTTTCGTAAAAAGTGTAATGAGTCTTGTCTTTAGCCCAAGTCGGTCTACTATCGGAGTCCGTTAGCCCGGCCCACCTACATCAATCTCAGACTGATAGAGATCGTTATGTTTCTTCTTCTTGCTCCTTGGAGCTTTCTTTGCTTGAAGACCACTGAAACACATACATGACAACCATTCAAATCTTTAATTTCTGATTATTTACAACTTAATTTGCAATTCTCATTTCTCATTGAATCCTCGCACTTTACAATTTCAATTCTACTCGAACTCCCCGATCAAGTAAAAGCGAAATGATGTCCCCAAAACCAGCTTCTGAAGATCGAGGACTTTCTCATTTCAGGTTTGTACATTACATTATTCCCTCTCTATAGTAGATCATTTAATAATTTTTTGTTTAGCTGAATTAGATTGAGAACGAAATAGGACCGTAATTTTGTAGTGTAATTGTTGCTTATTAGGTTAGGTCTGTTAGGGTTTCTAATCTTGTTGGAGCGTTGGTTATACGGGTCTCTGAGTATATGTATCTGAACAACTATTAAAATCAAATGTATTAGCGGATCCACTAACCATTACCCGCCAAACTCGTTAATCAAGTGTCTCAGGCACTTCTTGTTTGGCCAATGTATTAATAAGGCAATTTGAACCTGTGCATGGGACTAAACATATCGGTAGCGGGTTTAATTACGACCACGTTCCTTTTTTAATAAACAATGGACATAAACCTCAGTCTGGTGGAGTATGGGGAAGGGACTTTGCCTATACATGCAGCCAGAGCTTTGCATTTGATGAAGAGGCCATTTGCTTGCCTTGAACTTGTGGCCTCCGGTCATCAAGGTAGTAACTTAACCAGCTGGGCCACGGCCTACCCTCATCCTCCGGCAAAATATACAGAGAAGAAAGCAAAAGAATGTGCACGTTAAGAGTTAAAGGGGTTGAAACTGGTTATAGAGCAATGATTCTATTAATTAAGTCTTTAAATTATTGAGTGAAATGTGCATGAGAGTTGAATGAATAAAACCAGGTATTAATTTGACTAGTATGATTCATAGTCTTTCAACTTGGCTATTACTTAGGTTGTTTTGGTTGATTATTGGTTCTTTGTGTTTTACAGACACACGCCGTTACAAATAATTCACATATTGGGCAATTTCTTGAGAATATGGTCAGTCTACTCTGTGTACCGGTATCTAACTCAAACTGGGGCATCGGTGGTCCTTTTTATCTTCTGCTGTTTGCTTCCAGCATCTGTTTTACTCTTTCTTTTGCAAAAGCCATGGAAGGGTAGACCGCTCTCCAATACTCAGGTATGGAGTAATCGCTCATTGTTGCTGATTGTTGTGGGAAGTATGCTTATATGGTTGATGTTACTCTATTGCATTTGAAAATTTTGAAGTTTGATGTCTTGCACCTCAGGTCGTGCCTTCTATAATAAATGGTGCCATAACAGCTTCATACTTTGTATTCTGGGGCAAGGGCCTGAGATCATGTGGACCATTAAGGTAAATAGTTAGGAATTTCATCCAAAATAAATCAATAACTAAATAAATAGTTAGGAATTGGTTCATCTTAGTTGTTGATTTTTTTTTTTTCTTTTAATTCTATTGGCATCCTTAACTAGTTAACTGTTATTGATATATGGATCCTAATCTTGCTTTTTTCTCCGTTGCACAGAGCATTAATGGCAGAGTATTCTGGGGCTGCACTTGGAGTCTTGTCTGCTGTATTGTATGGGCGAAAACAGAATTTGTGGAGAAAGGTACTGTTTTTTTCTTTTATTTCAAACATCATGGAATTCTCAATATTTGTTGAGAAAGCAAAGTCCAAATATTAAGTTGATTTTTTCTCACTGATTGGCTCAATTCTTATTCCTGTTAGTTTCCCTGGCTAGAAGGCACCAAAACATTACATTTATTCTGTAGTGCTTATCAATAAGTCTCTTTGGAGCTTAATTTTCTTGCTAACCAGACATTTTATTAGCATCAGTTTGTCTTTTGTCACTATCATTGATCCTCAATGTTCCATGTTAAAAGTTTGTGTAGATATCCAGCTTTAGCGTTGTACTTTATTTTGAGTCATCTCATGCATTGGCCTATAATGGGATTGTTATTTTTCAGAATTATCAAATCTTAAGTTTGACTTTCAACTAATAAATGAAACCTTTTCACTAGGTTGGTGGGCTGATTGCAATGCTGGCTTCTTTGTACCTGCTGTCTCAAGGCTGGGCAATGGCTACTTATTCTCCTTTAAATATCCTTACATAAGGAGTTTTTATTATCATATATCAACTGCATGAAGCTGATTGATTTTCAAGATATACTAGCATGGATAGACTCAATAGTTATTGTACACTTGGTGCTCTCTTTCTCCTAGGATTTAACTTATTATATCCAATTCTAAACACCTTTTCCTTCCCCCCTTTGTTTCTGCTCCTTTTACTGTATAAATTTAAGCATAATAATACAAACTTAACAAGAAAATACAGTTTGGAGATGGTACCAATCTTGAGGTCCAAATGGAAGAGGTATTAGGAATGAAAGAAATGATCGTTCCAATCTTTGCTGGAATACTGTCTGCATTAAGAAGGGTGATAGCACGGCGTGTTTCACTCAAGGTTTCCATGTTCCACCTAGTTGTTTTCATAATGAGTTGAACTACATAAAGAAAATGCCTTTCTGCTTTCATATTGAAGGCCCATGAATGGATTGCTTTGAGTTCTGACAATTTTAGTTAATTGTCCGGTTAATGACTTTCAGAATCAATATAAACGGAGGCTTCATGCTATAACAATGGTTTCTGCAACATGTTTTCTGTTTCCTGTTGCCATGTGGGATATGATCATAGTAAGTCATTTTTGTAATAATTATTTGCAATGGTTTGGTATTTGTGGAATTCTAGTTTTATACAGCTAGGATATCCCCATTTGTACTGGACATCTTGTATTACTGTTAACCTTTTTCTTCTTTATTCTATTGGAGCAATCAGGGAACTTCAGCTACAAGTATCAATTTACCCTTTTCAACCTGGGCTTTTCTCAGCACAATTCTCTTTGGAGTTATCTTGATATTTTATGTTGACAGTCTTGCTGAGGAGAGGTACCAGGCACATACTTTATCACTGAGTTGCATTATTATGGGCTAAGAAATTTCATTTGTGGCTATTTTTCCTTGCAAAATGCTGCATTTTACTGGCAGATTCTTATTTGTTTCAATTTCATTAAGCTATTTAGTCTCTAGAAATTTTTTAACATCTGCATTTAGCCCTTGCAAACAATGGACTTTGAAGAGTAATCGCAATTATCTCATTTATTAAATTTAATGGTGGCAATGAAATTATTATCCTTGTAAGAGTTGCATTATCTTTAATTAGAAATTTAGCACTTTGTGTCAGAAATCTGAACTTGTGTTCACTAGATGATTTCCAATCATAAATAATTTAAGTATTGAAGGCACAGATCATTTTATGCATAACAGCACTGTTGTAGGATCGCTAAGGTACCTTCATAGGTGATGAGCTCATGCCTTATCCCTATAATTGATGTTAAATAAATAAAATGGACAGTTCCCATAACAAGAGGCATGGACAATATGCCACAATACTATAGACGGATACTTTTCATGGCCATTAGGTGACTTCTATTTGTGCTTGCGAAGAGAAGCTTTTCCTGAAGTCCATCTGGTATATGATGGTTTTGTAGGAACTAGGAAGGTATCTGAGCAGTAGTCCATCTCATTCATTCAGGAGTTATTGTCTCAAGTAATTCAATTCTGCTTGATCTACATCCATGCATAAATGAATGATCATGTTGTAGCTGACTTTGTGTGTTCCAAAGTTTTGGGTTCAGTTTCATATGCAAATGGCTTTTTAGTAGAAAGGAGTAGTGTCAGCAGCCTGCTGGATATATGTTTGGACTTGATTGATTGAAATCTCATATAACCTGCAGATTGCACATGGTTTTCTCTTCTCCAAGACATTTGATGGTGGCTGGAGGGTGCATCATAGTCATGGAGGTTGTCTACAAAATGGACTTTTCTCTTCCAGGCTTCCTTATTTGTGCTGTAATACTGGGCTTAGGTATGTCTTGTAGCTTGGAACATAATGGTTCTAAAATATTTTATCCTTTGAATTTATTCTTTAAGGGTAGAACATTCTGTGCTGCTGTATCATTGAATTTTCTCTGAAACTCGCTTTTGGTATCCTATGCTTTGCTCTATAACAAGATATAAATTTCTCATCCAAATCCTTTAAGAACTGAACATTCATTTTGTATTTCAATTTATGACTGTCTACTTCTACTTAAGTTACTGGCATATGAGATGCAAATCTTCATTTGAGCATAAATCCCAGTTCTCTTTTCTCATTTTGTCATGAATGTAGTACTATGTTGGGGTTCCTGATCTGTCGTTAGGTGGATTATCTTGGATCCCTCATGTTGGCATATTAGTCTCTAATCTTCTTCTATTCTGTTCCGTTTTTCTGTGTTGACTTCAGTATCATTTTTCTATTGTGAATTTATTTTACAGTAAAGGATGGAGTACCTCTTATATTTGGAATTTACCCTTAAAAAAAATGTTCTTATATTTGGATGCTATGATTGTAGTGTGCTTCTTTGACAATAGCTAGTTTACCTGATATACAAGATCTTGCATAGCTATTTGACTTATCTAAGACCAGTTTAAATTTTCATTCCTGCTTCAAATTTACAAAGAGAGGAAGTATCCCCTACATATATTTTATATACTACTTGCTTAATGTTAATTAATTGATGTGAAACCACAAGGGATCCAGCTTTGGATTAGATAGCTATGTATCTAAATTTGTCTTAGTACCAGAGCAGGAGGTCGTAAGTTTGAATCTTGAACCATAATTTAATTTCCTATTTAATTGATTGGTCTGCTTGATGTACATCAATGAAAATCTAAACGTGATTAACTCTGCAGGGATACACGAAGCAACTTCTCTAGGACATAGTCGGAGAGATTCTCTCCAGAAGCCAGACCTTTCAGATTCTATCCTGGCGGACCAAGTAGAGATGTCCCCACTTCCTACTTGAAGGCTGTGATATTCGCATTGAGGTTTGCAGATTTTAGCTGTTGCCTATTTCTCAGTTTATGCTTTCTAAATGATATATACTGGGCTGAGGCTGCTGCATACTATGTTCTCCATTTAGTGGAGAAATAGAGAGGTACTAATGGTTTTATTCATTTCTCATTAACTTTAGCCAAAAGAAGAGGTAAAAAGGTAATCGGTAGAGGTTGATTGAATCAGCTATTTGCCTGCTACATAAACAGTTGGAGTTCAAGTGTGGGTAGATACCTATCGTTAGTTCACCTAAAATGAATTCTACATGGAAAGGCATCATGTGGCAATAGAATCCCTTGCCATGGGATCTAGAGAATACTGCATGGATGAGCCTTGTACTTGTTTGATAGATAATGTTTTTGTGACTCAAGGCTTTCTGCATGAAATAAGATGTAATTGAAAGAGGGCTCAATACATGTGGGACTTATGTCTTTCTTGACAGACCATGAGTCAAGGAGTTACTCAGATCTCTATTTAAACATTGACTTCAAGTCAGGTGGAGCAATCTTACAGCTGGCTGAAATTATATGAGTCTAAATTAGAAAACATATATAGTTTTCTTTTTTTAATGAACATTTGCAATAATTGCTGCAAAACATGGAGAATAGAAAATCCACTTCACATTATTTAAGTGAGAAATTCTTCAAAGATTTGAGGACAACTTTGAGTCTTTGTTATTACCTGTATGTTTATTTCTATTCGAGGTATAGGTACTGACTTTCCTGCAACTCCTACAGTGGCATTGTTAGGCTTTCCGCCTTTGGTGCTCTTTGTATCGGCATTCATTGCAACAATTTCAGATGCCTGTTAGTCCCTAAAATGATCTTGCTCAACAGCAAACAGCGAGATAAATTCTTTTGCAGCTCTGGAATTTCCATTCGCAAATCTCCAACGTTGAGTGCAGGGTGCTTGGATCCCCCAAGCAAATGATATTGGTCTTAAATTCATCTCTTTCTGTGATTACTGGGGAAAAGGAGCTGCAGTTGTTTAATGTAATCTACTTTTTTAGATAGGTACTTATACAGGTATTATTTGTCTCAAGCCAGCCATGTGCACTGGTGATGGAAAAATTGTAGATACCCTTACAATGATGGTTGGATCTAGACATTGAAAATTCTGCATATGCAGATCATTCGTTGATTAGTCTTTGCTACTTGATTGAAATTTTTCAAACTGGCACTTTTAAATTGAGGTAAGAAGAAAGACATACTACTAAAGGAAAAGAAGCAACAAAAATTGGATTACCCCTCCCTTCTACTGTAGGCTTATGTTTCACTGTTATTAGATGAGGACTTAATTGCAATATGTTATGACCATTTTCTCATTTGATTTTTTGGTGCAACAGCCTAAACGCATGATTGTTGATCTCCATTATTTGGTATGTTGTAACCTGTTTCCACTCTTAGACTAATTTATAGCCATAATCTGTACAAGAAAGAGTTGTAAAATACTTGTGGAAATAGCTATATTAAATAGGAATTGTCTTTATATGATTTGGGATGAAGGCATTTCAAATTGTTTGTTGACACAAAGTCAGGAAAACCTTTGAAATTATTTCCATATCGGATCTTGAACATATAGTAGTTCTGAATCAATTCTCTCTAGAAATAACTTTTTTTTTTTTGTTCCATGGTAGCCAAACCTCCAGGAAAAAAAAAAAAAGCGTGAATGGTACGGGCCTCTTGAATCTTCTATTTACCTATTTTCTTTTTTCTTTTTCTTTTTTTGGGATGCAATACCGCTTTATTCTTGTCTTCTTTATTATTGATAATGTCCCCAAGAGTTTGGGAAAAAAATTATATTAAGTGTTTTTTATGGTTTTGGCTCTGGCGGTTGGTACCTGTGGCTTGTTCCTTTGGAATGGAATCTGGGGGGCGGCCACCATAACTGGATTAAGAAAATGACCGCGGACTCAATCATCTGTGGCATTTCACGAAAGCTGTTTTCAATGACTTTTTATTTTTTTCGTATTATGTCCATCACTTCAGGACAGTGTATTTTCGGCTGCCGCGGCTTACTGATAAAGAAATTTGGGTTTAAATCCTTTTCCCTTTACTCAAGTTGTGATAAGACATTATCATGTATTAAAGTTTGATTCGACCGATGAAATTCATCAAATACTTTGAAAAAAGTAAAGTATATAATGGTCAATGCCATAGAGGAGTAAGTGGGATTCGTATGATCGAGGTGGAATGCGAATAAATATATACATATATATAAAAAACAATATTTGCCTACAGGGCAAACAATAAAACCAAGTATTGCATGATTATCAGGACGGCATATTACAATATTATTATTATTGGTGAGAATGTCGTTGTCGATCATGTGCCATTATCTCCCTCGAAATGAAAGTATAAGGAGGCTGATGATGATTTATTTGTTCTTTCTTTTTTGGTAAAGAGAGGAACTTGTGGCTGTACAATGCTTGGAAAAAGATGCCGATTTTTGCCGATATTGCTTTTACTTCTTTTAGGCTATAGCTCAAAAGAGAGCAAGTAAAAAAGTTGTTGTCCATTTGCCCTAGGTATTATTTCTAGAAGGTGGACTGCCCACTTGAGAGCAATATTATTTAATGGAAGAAATAGATAAAATATCAAAATCAAGAATGAAGATTAACTATTAAGATGCAGCATATATGAAACTAAGATATAAATAGTATGAGCAGCATGTAAAATTAAATATATCTTTCGTTAATTTTTAGTATTTAGAAAAATGAAATATATAAATAATCTTAGCATCAAGTAAACATTAAGCACGTTGATTCTATTTGATTACAGTAGTGCCAAGCTTTTGATAGAAAAAGGCACAATTATGTCAATAGTAAACAAAATGAATTTGGCAATAGTGTTAAAGGGACCAATAAAAATAGCAATTATGAACTTTTTATTGCCTATATATATGTTTTCGATTATATTTTAAGTGGAAAATCGTCTAAAACTTGTTTATTCTTGAATGGATTGAGAATTTTCATGGACAGTTATTCTAAATATATTTTTAAATACATCCGATGAAGATGTATGAGTAGTTAGTCAACTTGATTTATTAAGAGCATTTTCCGGTTTTTGGCCTATTAGATATTTTATAGGCACAGGAAAAGGTAAAGGAGAATTGAATATTTTTCATCACAATGGCAAAACAGTGTTAATATTACTGGACGATTATAGGATAATTGTCATGCTTTTCTTTTTTTCACTTGGTCGCTTTATAATTGTTGGGTATTACGTGGCCTTGGGAATATTTGATAATGCATAATATGTGTATTGTTCTTTCATCCCAATTTATGTGGTGTGTAAAATTGCTTTCAAAATTTTTAAGGTGACAATTCAACCTCCTATCCTGCTTCAAAGAAATTTTAAATAATTTGGGTATTAACTATTTGTTTTTAAATAAACCCTGTATGTTGTAGATCATCCTATTAAAATATAATGTTATGTAAAGAAATCTCATTTTCTTTTTGAGAATATTACACTAAAAAATCAACGTTTAGAGGTAAATTTAAATAAAAAAAATTAAGCATTTAATCAATTAAAATAAATGATCAACGTTTTGTAAAATAGTTCAAATAAAAATTGAGGGTACATCTTATAACACATGGTGGCCAAGTATAGCCTCTCAAGATGGTAAGGGAAGAACTTAGAAAGAGATCCTCCCAACCTTTTTATAAGGTTTTGAGCAAAGAATATATTTATATAATAATAATAATAATAATGTGACTTCTTTATATGCTACTGTTTACTTATATAGTAAAAGTTTTTGTTTCTATATTTGGTACTGGTGTCTACATCCGATCGATGAAATATTGTCATATATAAAAGGAAAAAAAATAACAAAAAATAGAATATCCTACATCTTAATTTTTTTTATAAAAACAAAAGGTCAACCTATTTCTAAATTAATAATTCAATTATAGAGTTTGATTATTGGTGGGACTATCAAGTGATCAACCATAAGATTTATCTTGCTTCTCTTTTTATTTATTAAAAAAAAAAGCAAAAAAAAAAAAAAACTTAATTTCCTCTTCATTTAAGTGACATCATTATCATCTAAACCAATTTGACTTCTCTTGTCAACGATCGTAAATAAATAAAATTAAAACAATAAAAAAGAAAACCAACCTTTGGCTTCGTTCAATCCAACCGTTAAAATTTTTCCCTCGCGACACATCTAACGTACACAAATCATCCCGCCGCATTTGCTGACAAACAAATGCCAGTAAGTAATCCCACCAACGAGTCATGAGTCGCCACGTGTCTTTGCACAGACTTCTGTCAACCTGTTATAGCCGGTCACACGTACCTACACAACATGATTAATGATATGGCCGGCCATGAGATGAAATATCCTGCTGCTACTAGTAATGGTGCATTGGAGTTTTTTTTTTTTTAATATTTTATTAACATTTTGGATAAGAACTACAAAGAATATTTCTAGTTCCATAGTATGTATCATGACCTTAAGTTTTCTCAGCTTTCTTTTTTTTTTTTTGTTGTAAGTAATTACAGGCGATTTTTAATAGAATTAGCATTTTATTTTATATTTGTGGATTTTCCATACTTTAGTAGTGGATATTCCATTTTTTTAAAAAAAAAACAATATAAGATAAGTTTAATTTATCTACATGTTAAATTTGTTCAACCAAAGCAAATTGGTTTTTTATTCTTTTATTTTTTTAATTTTGACCTAAACAAAACTATTTGTGGACTTGTGAAATTAAGCACGTTCTTTTATATTCACTTTTTTTTTTCTAATTATGAAATAAAAAAGTAATAAAAGAGATAGAACTCAAATAGTTAGTATATTTACACTATATATATTGGAGTTTTATAAATAAAGTAATCAATCAATGGCGTCATGCTCTTACCTATTGATAACTTATTTTATTATTAATAAGTATTAATTACTGTTATTTATATATGTTTTTCTTTTTATAAAGACTATTTATAGCTTTACAAAGGTTGTCAAAAGTTATCAATAACTTTTTTTTTTTCTTTAATAGCTTATTTTTTTGTAATTCAAAAATTTTATTATAATCTAATACTAGCACCAAAGAATTGCCCTTAGCTCATACATATGGTCTTGTGTTAGATTCGTTTGAGATTGACCAAATTTCCTAGAATGAAAGAAAGTAATGACCTTCGGTCTCAAATTAGAGAGAAACCACAACCATGGAGATGAGCAAGTAATTGAATGATTTATTATACCAAGCTATTATTTTTCTAATCAACCAAAATAAGTCAATCTTCTTTTAATTTATATCATTTAAAAAAATATTTGAGTTTCAATGTAACATTTATATTTACTGAATTAACATTCTTTCTTCATATAAGAGGATATTTATTGCATAAAATGATTATACAATAACTTTTCATAAATTTTGAAAAACAATATTGTTGAAATTTTTTATATAATTTTATAGTCTAAAACCTCTTGATAATAGAATATATAATACTTAATATTTATTAGTAGACACCGCATCCACATTATTGGAAGTTAAAAAATGATAAATATTTGATTAAATAAATTATATATAAGATTATCTATAAAATATGTAAGTTTTTATATGATAATTATCATTTTAAAACATTGTGACACGTGACTCTAATTAACCCTTAACATAATTACTCTCCTAATTGTTTTTAAATTTATTTAATTAATATGTGTTTATATGATAGATAGATGTTCTTTAGACATGCATACGCTGTATGTATCATCTCGGGATTTGCTATCGTAATCGGACTAAAAGATTTTGGGTCAAGTTGAAAAAGAAAAAAAACTTTAGGGGCCAAATTGCAATTTAGGTTTATTATCTGTACAGCATTGTGTGCGGTCTATGTGTCAACTGGTCTTATTAAAAAAAAAAAAATCCATAATTTTTTACTCTGAAAACAAACCCTTCGAAGGCATTGTTGTAGTTGTTATTCTGCTTGCGTGTATATTGGTACCTTGTTTTTTCACTTCCCCTTTTCTCTAAAGAGATCTTTTTTACGATTCTTCTCTTTGGCTTACCATAAAGGTACGGCAAGTATAATTATGTCTTTATTCGTTTGTTGTTGTAACTTGTTAACCTTGAAACCCACCAATCATTTTTTCTTTCTATGTTTGTTTTTTTTCTTTCTGTTCTCCAGGTAAATTTTCAACCTTTCACTGTTAAGATCTTGTTTTCTTGCTGTTTTAATATACTGGGTCTTGCTTGGTTTTAGATTTGGATGATCTCTTCTCGTGATATAGTTTGAAGTCTTAATATCTAATTGGTGCTTTCTTTTTTTCACTTTTTGGTCAGTTTCTAATTTTGGCTATTTTTTTGGATTCTAAGTAAATTGTTTCCATGTTGATTCGAGTTGATTAGACTCGGTATGTTTTGTGAAATTTTATCTGGGTATGTCATGGATGCTATATCTACTCAGTTTTGTTAAGTGGGTGTTCATGTTTATAGATTTGTTGGTTCGGTTAGGTTTTTGATCCATCTTGTTCTTTATTTTCGTCTGTTAAGCACTAGAGGGTTTTTTTTTTTGGGGGTTTCTGAGAGGTCTCTGGCTGTTGTTCTTGCCCAGGTTCTCTGCACAAAATAGCTTGGGAATTGCTTCTGTGGAGATAGTTAAGAGCTTGAAGTGTTGCGCTAGCTTTGCAATTGGGTGTATAGGGTTGATGTTTAAGGATCATCTTATATTTTCTCGGAGATCGAATTCATGTTTACTGAAGAATATGGCTCCAGAGAGCAATCATCCATGCCCTATCCCGATGTTTGAAGGTTCTAATAGAAAGGAAAATGTGACGGTGACCACCGAAGAAAAGGTGGAAACTTTGTCGACAATTAGACAAGTAAAGATTGGGAAACCACCTAGGCATTGTGCCAGTTCTACTCAGTTGGCATCTGTGGCAGAATTGGTTAGCCTTTTGTGTTCTTTATCATCTCGTTCTACTTCAAATTCCTTTTTGTACTTGAGGTGCTAATTTTTTGTGGTTAATATGATAATTTAGTAATTCTTCTGTTGTCTTTGCGGTTGATTAATCAGGAAGTTGATCTTGGGATAGTCAGCATCAAGTCAACACCAGATGAAAATGCTGACTTCGTGCCAGTTTTCCGTTCTGGGAGCTGTTCTGAGATCGGACCTAAGCCTTATATGGAGGATGAACATATATGCATAGACAACCTTCCTGAGCATTTAGGGGAAGCTGCAGATTTTCCCTCACCCGGAGCTTTCTATGGGGTATTTCTTTAAGGCCATTTTGTTACATATGTGGATTTGCTTTGATGCTGATTGACTATTAGCAAGACCTTAATTATGTTTATTAAACACGATGTGAGACTGAGACATTTGATAATCATACTTATGGTCAGGTGTTTGATGGCCATGGTGGCACCGATGCAGCTTTATTTATTAGGGAAAACATTCTGAGGTTTATTGTTGAAGACGTTGATTTTCCAGAATGCATAAAGAAGGCTATGAAAAGCGCTTTTCTGAAAGCTGATCTTGCTTTTGCTGATGCTGATTCTCTTGATAGCTCCTGTGGTACCACCGCACTGGCTGCCCTTATATTTGGACGGTAAGATTCACCTTTTTATTTATCATCACTTTACTATTCTTGAGCTTCTTCATTGCAACCCCCATGCATCAGTCAATTTGTTCAATATGCCAGCCTGATGGCTTCGTATTTTTGGCTGTATATATATATATATATATATACATACACTAAATGACACGTGTCACACTTTTTAAAATGATAACTATCATATAAAAAGAAAAAAGGAAATTTAGCAATAATTTTCCATTACCTTTTGATGATTAAAGAAATTATACAATGTTAACCAAACTAAACACACTATTGATGATTTAGGAAATTAAAAAAAAAAAAAGGAAAGAAAATTATACATTAAAGTATCCTCTAGGTCCATCGAAATTTTACATTTTTAGTATTTATTTGTTTTCATCCTCTGGTGTGATAATATGATCCAGCAGCTTAATCTGTCGATTCACAGCTATTTGTGTGCTTTTCAATGCAGGACAATGTTAATTGCAAATGCTGGAGACTGTAGAGCAGTGTTAGGGAAGCGTGGTAAGGCTATCGAGCTCTCCAAAGACCACAAACCTGACTGTATATCTGAACGGCTTAGAATCGAGCAATTGGGTGGCATTGTGTATGATGGTTATCTTAATGGTCAGTTATCAGTAGCACGGGCCCTTGGTGACTGGCACATGAAAGACCCCAAAGGCTCGTCCTGTCCCCTAAGTGCTGAGCCAGAGTTGCATGAGAGGATCCTATGTGAAGAAGACGAGTTTCTAATACTAGGCTGTGATGGATTGTGGGATGTGATGAGCAGTCAGTGTGCCGTTACAATTGCAAGGAAAGAGCTAATGGCTCACAATGATCCCGAGAGATGCTCAAGAGAATTGGTAAGAGTGGCACTCAAGCGTGATACTCGAGATAATCTAACCGTGGTGGTTGTATGTTTTTCCCCAGAACCTCCCCCACGACTCGAGATACCAAAGATCAAATTTAAGAGAAGTATATCTGCGGAAGGTTTGAATCTTCTTCAGGAGACGTTGGACAGTAATGTATGAGTAGTAGATGCTATTTGTTTCGATTCAGTTAGAAAGCACCTTTGAATTATCCCTACTGATAAAATTGCCATGAATTGATCATGGCTTGTACAGTTCCATTTCATCCTAGTCCATATGACTAATCTTGATTCCGCTTTGTAAAGATCATCTGTGCGCTTGAGTTTCTTTTTCATTCTCAACACTACATTGTTCGGATAGGATCTTTTCATTTTTTACCCGTGATATTTCTTATTGTTTTCGAGCAACGGCCAATTAAAAATCCGAGCATCTATATTCCATCCATCTATTCTTAAATACAACTTGGGTATTGTGATCCAGACAACTTCCATAAACTTCCTTTCGGACATCTGAGTGAAATCGCCTGCAACTGAGTTTTATCATGAGAAATGATTGTGTATTTTCCAAGTAATGGAAAATGTGCCATATCCTCGCAGAATGTGAGGCTATGCGTAAGAATTTATACCCGTCATCTGTTCCCTGCTGGAAAGATGGACCTTGTTTCACAACTTCTCAGATTTAGACGTTGTTTCACGACTTTTCAGATTCTTGAAGATATCCTCGTTTCCCTAATTTAGGGTTAAGCCTGACGCCTACGATCTTTCTCGGATTATTAATCCATGTTTGTCGCTATAAGCAGACAAGTCAGCACCACTTGACAAAACGAACATCACTAAGCTCACATTCACACTTTAGCAATTGCATAAACTAATACCGTTATGCTCTTCTCTTGATGATAAATTGGAATTTGTATGCATTAATGAAATTGCTAAATTTTAATTCACATCTCCAAGGTAAATTCTCAATGAATTCTGCGACTACTTTTCTATCCAAAGCAATTGATTGCTGTTATATATTACAAAATTAAGGACTATGATCAAAATTTTCTAGGCTGCCGTTATTGCTAATAATTTACGAGCATTCTATACGTTGTCGCTTTGCAGATTGCTCTACACCATTTTTGGTCCCATTTTCACCATTCTCAGAATTCTTCTCATCCAACTTATTTTGGAATGTCCAACCAGGAAAATCTGACTCTGAGAATAATGAAGTGGGAGTTGTTTTGTAGAACGCCAAAGGAACCTGTTTCACTCTTCGTCGCATCTGCAGACAGCGAGAAGAGATATCAGAACTATAACTATATATATATATATATATCCCAGAAGAAAAACGTTTGTTAATGCATGACTGTAATCGATCCCCAAAGGAGAAATGAGGAAGAAGATAATGAAGAAGAAGAAAAGAAAAGAAAGGGAAACACCAGATTGCTCCATCAAAATCAACATTTTTTCCCCCTATTGGCAGTAAGAAATATCAAAGTCGGAACATCAAAATCTGATCATTTCTTCAAGAGTCAGCTGATCGATACTAATCTCAAATAATTTTAGCAGAGGGGAAAAGCAGCAGAAACGGCAACGCACAAATCAGAAAAAGAGCTTCAAAATTGGGGATAGATGCGTGGTGTATTGGAATTGATGTCTCGGTTTACTGTCATTGACCTTTCAAAAGAAAACCTCAATCCCCTCACTACCCCATGAAATTTGCTGGGCAAGAATCAAGTACCATCATTTCCCCACTGGTGCACCGTGAGCTATACCTTTCCCTAACTACATCCTTTCTTTAATTTCAAATAAACCTAATTTTAATAAAAGAAAAGCTTGGCTGAAATTGTCACATGCTCTAAATCTCATAAACAACAATAAACCTTAATTTAACATAACACACATTTATCCAAAATAATTGGGTTAATCACAGAAAATATACTTGTGTTTTTGTCCCTTTTATTTTACTTTGCATTCCTGTATTTCGGTTGTATACATTTTATATACTTGAGTTTAGTTAGATGTTGAAAACAGGCATGTGGAACACATATAGGACGCACAGAAAAGAGATCCTAAATCATTTTCATTAAAGAAATAAAAGGGGAAGGATTTTCAGGGCCAAATTATTTTTGAGTAAATGTCACATTTAATACCTAAACCTTACTAATTTTTATAATTAACTATTTAAACAAAGTTAGTCAATGTCATATAAATGACCTTAAAAAGTTTGTAAATAATAAATTGATACTTTTAAATTTCAGATAATTAATTACAAAGATGGGCAAAGTTTAAGTAACACGTGAAATTTATCCTTTATTTTTCATCCCATATACATTCTACGTGTTTATTTTCAACATCTAAATAAAGTTTTCTAAAACGAGAGAAACATTGGCATACAAAGTGCACAAGACCAAAACATGAGTATGCAAAAGTGAAGAGGGGAAAACCTAGGCATGCCTTCTAATATATATATATATATATATATATCCCATTTGACCAAACCCACCCACATTAGGATTACTCGTTAATGGCTGATCAAATTTGTTAGATTTGCCCTCTGAAACAAGAAGTTCTGGTCCTGGGGAGATACCACTTGACGTCCATCCAACACATCCGTTATGGTTATTTTGTACCACAAGAATCCTTAGTTAGAATGGGATTCTAACTCAGCACCCTTTGAGATTTTTGAGTTGCTCTTTGGAGAGCACGGTCATCCTATTCTATATTCAATTCAAAATTGAATATTTTTTCATTGCATAAGAATCCATCCAAATTCCACTTGCCTTTTTTTTTTATTGTATTCAATCAGAAGAAAAAAAAAAGGTGTATAAACACACACACACATATATGCATATAACGTTGAATTATTCAAGGTACATAACACTTAATTCTAAAACATAGATAATTTCTTCATAATAGAATCATAAGCAAGATGATAAGAATACAAAATTTCATACAAAACATTATCCATGATCCATGCATTGTCAATTTAAAACTGCGATAAAGTGAGAGTGAGGACAGTTTTTAGGTGAAGTGAAATTGTTGGGCAAAATTTTCAATATGTTGGGACTTAAGGAGGGGGGTGTGGAGAAAGTGCTGTGCAACATAGCGGGGTAATATGCTACTATCATCTTTGGTCCAAGGGGACCTTTCCCTGTAAGAAACTTGCCTCTTTCTTCACAATATATTGCTTCTTATCGGGCACTATTCCACTCCACTTGATTAGGCTCATTTATAGTCCTACCTATGACTAATCCTATTTTGAATAGATATAGAGAGAAAAATCTCCCAGTTAAGCTTGTTAAGAGAATTTAAAAGTTCTGAGAAAAAGTAAAAACAACATATAATATAAAGAACAAAAATGGGCATTTTCTTCCAATTACGGATAATTGAGAAAAGGATGCCCCAACAGTCTTTTTCTAGAAAGATGAAAATTTAAACTACCTCATCTCCAAAGATAGTTGCATATGAACCGGAAGTAAAATCTTTCACATTGATTTCAGTGGTCTTTGCTCTGACTGTCAAATCATTCTCTAGTGATAAAACAAATCTAACCAGGGAAAGAGTAAACAAAGTTAAAAGCTTGAGTACAAGGAAACAGCGGAAATTCTGATGATGAGAAAAAAGCATATACCTTGAAACTGGTGGGCAGTAGTGGTGCCGAAGGGTATCAATTTCCCAAAGTGAACTCCCTGCCACAATAGAATGCAATGTAAAAAACCACATCAACGACAAAATCCTGCTATAAATGGTATAAAATAAATGATCCAGTATACTAACTCATAGCATTAGATTTCATAGGATTGACTTCCTCATTGCGGAAATGATCCAAAGCAGGCTTTATTGGGACATCTGTGCTAGCCTCAGAACCACTGCCAGGACCCTCTTTCTGAGCTTGCTGGTCTTTTGTATCTACGTCCACATCTTCCTGCCAATGTATCATTCCACCAAGTAAGAAGGTACTTCATCATGAAAGGCACATACTTGAGCATTTAGTTTAATAGAAGAAAGGTATTCTGAAATATATGCAGAACTTTTATGGTAATTAAGATACAGAGAACTTTCAAAACAGAATCATAAAAGATCAACATGGCATAACTAAATGATAAATATGCCTTTGAAGGAAACATTCTAATAAATGCTTCAATGAGGAGTGCAATTGTTCAAAAGAGTAAAGAATATTACATGCACGACTATTTCTATTCAGGAATTATTCATAGTGGTGATGTTACACTTTCACAAGAGGGCATAAGGCTAAAATATGCTGTTTCAAAGCATTGACTGGAGCTGAAAAGATCAGTTCAGTTTTTTTTTTTATTGATTAATATTTGTTCAGTATGAAGTAAGCTATATTCATGACTGAATTTGAGATAATTCAACCAATAGCAATAAAAAGCAGAGAATTGCCAGTACCCTGTGCACCAAGCAGTTGATTGAAGGATGTCTTCGCAGTAGATTGTGTATTAATGCTATAATAACCAAAGCCCCAGATGGTGGTACAGAAAGTGCAAGTCTACTCAACTTCTTAGTAAAGGCAGAAGCTATATATGCTGGAAGAAGTGGTGACTTAAGGCACGCGTCAAGCAGCTGAAAATAGGGGGAAAATACTAAAAAAAATTAACACAATGAAAATGGAGGAATCAACATTAGAATTTAATACTAAATTATGTGAATCAATTCCCAAGAAAAGGCCAGCACCATGATAACAAAAGTAAACACTAAAATAGCATAAAGCATGAAATGCATCTTGTCAAATCAGTCTAGTTTTGCATGCATTGCTGCCTATTCTACAAGCAAAAGCTTAGAGATGAAATTCACAGGTCCAGCCCTCATCAAGCCTGAAATTGCAATCAAATACAAGAATTTTACAACTAAGCTGTTGGCTAAAGAATGTATATAATGTTTATTCACCAACTAATACCTCCAAAAACTTTGCTCTGTGTTTTGCCATGAATATGGAAGGTTGCAACAATGCATAAAGCTTTTCATAGAAGTTGGGGTATTCTAGCCCATGTTGTGTCATGAGAATAAAGAGACTGCTGAGAGCCATGACACTGACAACCCCACCAATGTCATATGACCTTGTTAAGAAATCACTGCAAGTCAACATTTAGCCATAAGAAGCAGGGAAAACACAGCAAAGAAAAGACATAATAGAATACATGGAGTCATCACTCACCTTAACATGATAGGATTGGATAGTTGCGAAATCACTGCCTGATGAAGAGAGACAAGAACCTGAGAAACCAGTCACCATCAAAAGTTAATCATAGATCCAAAATGTGTTTTTATTTTTTGGGGTAATTCATGTATTGAAAATTTTAGAAAGAAAGTCAATGGAAGCTTAAGACAATAAATTTTCCAGGAAGCAGGGGAAGAAAGTGCGATAAACACCAATATCCTACTGATTAAAGAAGATAGCTTTTCACTTATGGGTGCCAATTTTCAACAATGCAAATCATGAGAAAAATAATTGTGCTCCAATTAAGCTCATTTGTTTTTGAGCCCAGAGTCATCCCATATAATTCAAGTTGTGTCAACCTGCATAACTCGGCAGTGTGATTAAATTGATTTTTTTTTTTTTTTTGGTGTGGTGGGGGTGGGTGGTTTGGAAGTAAACCTCAGCAAGTGCATTGGGTTGCACCACTGTGAAACAAAAGAATGCTGTTAAAATGCATCGATGAGTCATGATAGATATCAGACCCTTAAAAATCACAAAAGTTTAATGTCTCTGAAACTACTGGCTTTAAAAAGTATCATTTCCCCATTATTTGTGTCAAAGATGAAAATAAGATGCACTCATCAACAATCATTTCTTTCTCCTCTTTGTCACTGTAGTCCTCTCTTCTATGCTCTTCCTCTACCTCTTTTTCCTGCAATAATCACAGTTGGTAATCTTTCAAAATGCAGAAGCCCACCACCACTGGATACTTGCAGTCGCTCAGCAATGTAACCTTGAGTTTAATTTCATTCATGGGTTTCAATTATCACCAATTTGGGCTGTTTAGGCTGATGCCTTACAATTGCAAACTTGCCTGTCCATAGTTCTGTTTTTCTTTTCATGTTTTAGTACATGTTTTTAGGTTTGGGTTTTACTATTTTGTGTTTAAATTAATTCATTATTTCCATTTGGATTTTCTTTTGTTTAAGATTCGAAATATATAAATTACTTACCCCAAAAAAATATAAATATTTATGATAGATCATCAATAGAAAATAAAGCCAAGTAAACACCTCACAGACATTCAACTCGTTTTTGTGCAAACTGGAATCTAAAAAAGAACATTTCCATATTAAATGACCAATTAATGCATGCCTGTGTTAATATTTTGTTTAATAATTACTAAGGCTTGTTTATTAAATTATAACATTATGAAATTGTTGAACATAATTCTGCATCAATAGTTGGATAATAACCCATTCACTAAGTGTGTCCATGAGATGTGACATCAACCTACTAACCAGTTCATGATTGTGTCAATCGTATCTCAATCTTTTTAGTATTAGCATCATGTTTAATAAAAATATTCTCACACAATTATTAAAACATATAGTGTACATATGATCCATTAATTGAAAACATCTAGCCAATAAGACATGAATATAACATGCCAAAATGAATTGCCACCCCTTATTTTAATTGACAACAAAAAAAATATAGAAGTCTTCTTTTGTTTGGGTAAATAAATAATTCATATACCAGTCTTCTTGGTAATTAGCATATACTATATTCCATTTTGAGCCAAAAAATAATTGTACTTTCTTTGACTGTCAATAACAGTGCATTCGCTTCACTGAATAGAACAAGGTGGGATCAAACAACAATTCAATGAGGAATGGAATAGACTACGAAGTTTTTTGGGCAAAGACTAGGAATCGCTATTACACAGCTTGACAGTAAACTTAGGGAATAAATTTAAAATATCCCTAAAAACCTTAATACACTATTTTCTTATCTCCTTTAGAAACCCTACCCACTAGACCTCCAGCAAACCTTGATCCCACATGTGCGAGCACCAGCAATGACAACCCAGCCCCCACTAGAAATGACAACCCATCCTAAATCCCATATGTGCAACCACCTTCATCCCACAAATAGTAACGTGGTGACCCACGAATATTAACCATGAACATAGAAGGTTGCATGCATGGTTGAGCACTTTGACCTACCTGGGTCTTACAAACATAGCAACCATCTAGGAGCAGATTTCATGGCAAGCAACAAGAGAGAGAGATGAGGATGGGAAGAAACACGAGATGACTAGGGTAGTGAAACAATGTTGGGTTTGAACCGCTGATGTGAACCAGAAAATTACAATAATGAAAACTATTTTTTTTAATTAATTTTTGTAGAAGAAAATTACAAAACCTTGATATACCTTCAATGGAGAAGGTCCATGAACAACATGCTCATCAAGAGGCACTCTCTCTTGTTAACACGATTTTTTTTTTTTGTTGGCTGCCTTCTCTCTCCTACTCATATTTATATTTTTGTTTCCTTAAGACTATTATATTTATTACCCTAATAATATCTCTCAAAATATCATCCACAAATAACCTCCAGGTAGGTCATATCAATTGATATGAACCAGAAAATACCTTTTCACTTTCCCAAGAAAGAATCAGAAAAATGTCTGCCTAATCCCTACCAAGTGATACTTTAATTATTTATAGGAAGCTCATTTGCTAACTTACACCAATAGGCAAAAGCCACATCAGCAATAACCACAAAACAACCAAACTATACTAAAAACTCACCAGCCCACCCACACAAAACACCACACCCAACACAACCCTTCACACAACACACACACACCCCCCAACACAGCATTATTACTGAAGTGGAGGATTCAAAGATCCATCCTTCTCTGTCTCTTATAAATATGCAAAATACGAGATTGAACATGCAGTGTCATATCAAACATGATCTTGGTTTGACCTAGGAGGACTAGAGGTTGTAGTTGAGTGCCTCGATCTGTTTCACATAAACATGGTGCTGTTGTGGTCAACATGGTCAAACAAGAAGTGGCGGCAGTGACAGTGCCTCTTTGGTTGAATAAAATGGATGTGTGGGTAATCGATCTGGTCACACAGTTGGTGGCAGTGGCAACTCAATCTGGGCTCATCCATGTGGTAGTACAGTTGGTGGGTCAGTTTGTGGTTTGCCAGAGTTGTCGAGGGAGCAGGGTGGGTAGGTGGGTGTAGCTGTTATGTGAGAAGGGCATGAAGGGAAGGGAGCCATAAATAGCAGTGAACATAGTAATAACTATTCTATAGGGGCACGGACAGAATGGAATAGCCATTCCCCCAAAGTGAACATAATTTAAGTGTGGGCCAAGCTCACTAGCCTCTTAGGTCCCTTAGTGGAAAGGCCACCTGATAGAATGGAATAATGTTGGTCTAGAAATAAAAGCCTAAGAAAAATCATTAAAAAAAAAGGTGTTGAGGGGGGCACACTTTACGTGCAACATGAGCCAATGAGCAATTTTTTTTTTAAACTTTTTTATAGTATCATATTAGGATGCTCCAAGGTTCTTATGTGTATCTGCACGATAGTCAAACAAAATTCATCATATCTTTCTGACTTACATTTTGCCCAAAAAAAGCAGCAAGCAAAGGTATAAGATAAAGCAATATGTGCATCCAAACAGATTAACAAAACAAGTCATATTAGTGAGTGATAAGGGCTTCTAAAACAATGTCTGAAAGCAGGCCTCTGTTGACGATTCAAAGTGACAAAAAGTTCTTATGATAAATATATGTCATAACGAATATATTAATAGATGCAACTACCAAGGATATATGAATTTCTTTAGTAAGTACTAGATACATTTATAAGTTATGAATGTGAACTGACATCTGTCCAACATTACCTTTTTATCTAACATAATGTAGGTGAGTAAGTCAGATGACTACTTTTGTAAACAAAGAAATTGCCTCAAAACATTCATTTCCTTACAAATGGTTTAGGACAGAGTGGATTTGCTTAGATAAATAAATTTATTACCAAGAAAATAAAATTATTGTATTTAGCAAAAAAGTAAAAAATTTAGCCTCGAAATAAAAAAATTATCGTGACTCAATAACAAAAATGAAGTCATTTCTTACATCCAAAAAAAATGAAGTCATTTCCTTTTACTCCTTCAAGAAGTAGAAGGTCACAGAGAGACAAGAAGATACCTCTTTGTAGACATCAAGTGGAAGGGGCAGCCTTAAAAATGAAAGCCATGCTTTAGAAAATTTTAACTTCATCTTTTTCACAATTTTGGGAGCAGTCAACACCTAGACAATGTAAGTAATAACAGCAAATTAGCAAAATATTCCAATGCTAAGCAGAAATTTATAGAGCATAAGACATCACAGATGCGTGTAAGCTATTTTAGTGGAGAGGGAAGTCATTTCAATTAACCTTATCATCCTTGTTACCAGTTCCTCCTGCCTTTTGAGACCTCGTAAATTGCTCAGCATTACTTTCTGCACAAAGGAAATAAGAAGTAAAAAACTTCAAACTTGGTATTGTGGACCATATAAGCAAAGTTGCAGGGTTCTTTCAATTTAACCATGCAAAGCAAAAATAAGGAATAGCACTTCATACTAAATCACAGTTACATCCATCTTTGCACTCCTTCCACATGTCGCTCAGAGAACATATGTGAGAAACACGGAGTTGATTAATGAAATTGTTCCAGTTGTAATAAGTTTCGAAGCAAGGTATTTCATATGAACACAAAAAAGTAACCCCTGAATATCTACCATCGATGTATAGAAGTCCCAACTAAATCATTGTAGGGGTAAAAGAAACTGCAATTGGAATACTAGCAAACAGAATTGTTTAGAGTCTATAAATGCTCCTTGCCCTGGAAGTTTATATTTTTCTCACTTTGCCTGCCTTAACTTCAATATTCTACTACAATGGGATGCATTACTTGTTTTAACTGAATCAAGGCTCCAAAGATATTTTTGATCAATGAGAAAAACCCTATGCTCAGAATGGAATAGAGAGCAGAAACCTTGGCATGAGGAAAAAAAGAGTGAAGATAGCAGGAAGAGGACTGCTGGAAGATCTTAGACTTTATATTGAAGTTTGTTGCAAACGGAAATATCATGTATATGTAGGAGATCATCCAAGGACACTAGCAGATAAAATGGTTTAGTTAAGCATCTGATACTATGGTTATGGGAAAATTGGTCCAATCATGCTTTGGGTGGCTCTAATTCCAATTGAAACTGATTTGTGTAAAGTAGACTGTCAGGTGTGTTTGGTTTGTAAGATCAAGTCAGCTTTTGCTGGATCAGATGATAAGTAATTAGTATTTTCCCCTCACTTAAAGCCAAGACATCGGAGAACTGGTAAAAATTGTCTTTAGGTGCTAAACTGAGACAAAATTAGAGGCCACTATGGTATAAATTGGACTTCATTGAGACGACTGATGAACTATGAACTTTGAAACGTATGGTAGTTATCATATGAAAATACATCAGCATCAGTTATAGCATTAAACAACTTTTGTCTAACTTCCTACTTAAGCAGCAGAAAATTATTTGAAAATAATTTCACAGCACAATAAGAAAGAGAGGAGTGCAAGAGTCATCCATATGCCAGGAAAATAATTTCACAGCATGATAACTTTTGCCAGGAAAATAAAGAAATTCACAAAGGTTAGTTAGAAGATGCAGGAAATCACCTGATTCAACCCATATCTCGTGGTCAACTTTATCATTATTGCTTTCCAAAGGAGGGATCTTCGATATGATAAGGTGTATACTATGAATAGGATGATCCTCACTGCAGAAGGAAGGAAACTAATAAATACTGTGCACACAAAAGTTAAAATAATCAATGAACATCAATCTTCTCAGTTACCCAAGCATGAAAAGTGAAAACAAGAGATAAGCCAGAGGCAACCAGAAAACAGCTATACATAACAGGATAAGCAGTAAAATATTAAAAAGAAAAGGTATGGATTGATCCACGGTGAAGAAAGTATGACTTTTTTTTGGCTAGTGAAGAAAGCATGATTAGAACCACAATTTTATGGAACAACTACTCAAAGTAATATAATAATTAAATTAAGATGCAGTTACAAAGAATTACAAGATAAAACATTAATGTCAGTCCATGTTAATAAAAAGAATACAAACCTTGCTCTCGAATGAACCCCACAAGTTGTAGACTTGTTGTCTGATGAAAATCATACATGTTAAGATCACCAGAATCAAAAGAAAGACATGTACAAGAGAAGTCACAGGAGCTGGTACCAATTTCACCTTTTGTTTCCAGGTCTCTAGCAAGCTTATCCAGGCTAATATATGTGAAATAACTATGCCAAGAACATAAAAGAAAAAGAAAAGTCAGCATACCAATTGGTCGACAAAGCAAGAAAGAACTTTAAAGATTCCTGTCTGTTGGTCAACAGAAACATTTTTACTTAATAAGAGAAAATAAAGCAGTATCATTCAATTCTGCTTGCATGGTAAGCCACAGAATTATACTGCTTTAATGACATGGCAATGTATCACCCTTACTTCATAGTAACACAAAGATGGCCAACAATGTAAAAAACCAACACAGTGAGCATATTAGAAATAAAGAAGGTGAGCAATTAGCACATCATACCGAACATCAATGTACTTAAAATATTTGGATGACAGTGACTCCAACAAGAAACCATCCAGCTCTGGCATGTTAACCTGGAAGATAAGAATTGACATCATGCATAACCAATCATGATGTGGATTTGGGGTACAAGAAAGAGAGGATGGCATGGTGATATGCAAGAAAACAACTTACAATGCTATGGATTAATCGATGGTATATGGATGACTGAAACCTGCCCTTTTTCCCCATCTTCACCAACTCCATTACAGCATCCAACACTATATCCTACACTAACCACACTGAATAGTAAAAAACCCATTTATGGAAATACTGTGCAGGCAGTTCAAAGAGATCTGCTTCATCCATTCGTACCACAAGAACGTCAATAAATTAGCAACAACTCGATTATAGAGTCCGATATAATCAGAGCATATAAGTCTCAAACTCCAACACCAACAAAACGACATTACATAAGGCACTTACATAAAAAATTTTACAGATTTCATAAATTAAGTACGACATTAAAATAGAACTATCACATAGCAGCATGAATTTTCAATTCTAAAATGAAATTATTAAACTAATAACCCTCTTAAAAATATAAACTTTTCTTCAACAGACTAATAAAAAATGTAAACTTTTTTTTTTTAATAAAAATCAAAACACAGCCAAGATCAAGATCAAGATCAACTAACTCTGAGAGTTTCTTCAGCTTCCGAGGAAACGACGACGTCAATAAGCAATTTCACGAACTCATCAAACTTAGACCTAAGCCAAATCCTATAAATCAACTCAGGATCATTCTTCTTCTTAGACTCTTCCGTCGCGTTTGAAGAGGAAGAAGAAGGAAGCTCAGGGAGTATCGGAGTGAAGAAAGATTGGAGAGAGAGAATCGATTCCAAGACATACTGCGGAGGGGATTTCGGGTTGACGAAAGTGAGAAGGATAGGGAGATTATTGATGTGAGAGCGTGAAGAGATAAGCTGGGTGCCTAGAGTTTTGAGGTCCTTGAGTTTGTACTTCTCTTTCTTTGTTTGAGTTTTGGATAGGATTGAAGCCATTGTTGGGAAGTTGCAGGAAGATGAAATTTTTAGGGTTTAAGAAAGCCTGGGTTTTGAGGTGTGGGAGGTGGCGCTTGCTTGGAGACGGGCTGCCGCTCGTACGGTGAGGGTTTTATGACCCGGTTGTCGATGGGGCTAGTTCAATTTTCCAATCGGTCTAGCATCTCTTAATTTTATGAATTGAGGATTTATGGGCTGGCAGTTCAAACATAATCCACAAAACAATTATAAATGGATCTATATCAAAAAAAAAAAATCAATACAAAATACAAATAAGTTAGATCTAATTAAATATAGTAAATTTTATTTTCAATCTATTTATGAACTTATTTATTAAATAAATTTTATAAATAAGTATACATTTGATCCGCAAACTTGTTTAAGAACAAAATAAGTAATTATATATATAATTATGGACAATATATATAACATACATATAGAGATACATAAATTATATCATATATATATATATATATGTGTGTGTGAGTATTTATATAGATAGTATTTAAATATAGATTATAATGTGTGTGTATATATATTGCACTTAAATTGTGTGTGTATGTGTAACAAATACATAATTTAAATACATATATTATATGTATCAACTCGTATATTACAATAACATATATACTTACGTAAATATAGATTATAAACTATATAACATATATATATATATATACTATATTATAAATTATATAAGTTTATTTTATTAAACTTTTGTTATATTGTAATTTTATATTTAAGTATTAAGACTATATCATTTTTATTTGTAATGTTAATATTATGATCGTCACTTTTCTTATATATTTATAACTATTTCATAAATTTATTTATAATTTTTTAATTAACAAATGGGTCAAACCCAAATACAAAATACTATTATTAAATGGGTTAAATTACAAGTTTAGGTTTTTATATATAATTAATATATGAATTAGGTTACGAATTGAAGTTTTTAAGATACGAATCCATTTAAATATAGACATAAGACACGATTAGTTGATACAAATTGCTAGCTTTATTAATAGAGAGTTTATTTGCATTTCAAGCAAGTTTGGTTGAATTCATAACAGTAAAATTGAATAATTATCCCTCTTCTACAAACTTAGTCCAATGTTTAGTTAGTAAAATAATTATTTAATGGAATTATCATTTTTGTAAAATAAAAAATTGCAATTTCTTTGTAGTTCAAAGAGAATAGCTATTAATTTTTATAATATATTTCCATATTTATCCATAAAATCATAATTTGACATTTCATAAATAAATAAATAAATAAATAAATATCTATCTATATATCTATTTATCTATAAGATCCTATGAATAGCTATTATTTTTTTAATTTATTCCTCAATGATTATAATTTTATTGTTACATTATTTCTATAAAAAAACCCAAAAATAACAAATAACGTCAAAGGAAATAAAAAGGAAATTTTTTAATTGAATTATAAAAGAATTTCAAATTGGAAAATTTTATTGTTCTAAAAAGGACCTTTTTAAACCTTTAAAATCAGTTTTATTGAAATTAGACCTAATATTCCTTAAAGACCCTGAATATGACCCTAAAACATTAATTAAGTGAATAAAATCAAATAAAAAATATTTAGAGATGATTGGAAAAAAAAAATTTAAATTCATAAGTCAACTGAGTAAAATAACCAAAATGCCCCTAAGCTTATTTTCTTAAAAGGATGATTATTTAAATTGAATTTCAATGGCATTTTTGGAAAAAGAAAATGGGAACAAAAGGTGGATACATGTCACTCCAAATGATAACCCACTAAAACCTACATGGTCCCCAAAAAACCCACCTTAAAAGCTCCTTTTTGGATAGAAAACTCAAGCCCCTCTCCTCTAGTTTTAGACATAAGAAAGGTAAGGAAGAAAACCCATTTTTTCTTGATTAAGCCTTAACCTTTCAACCTAGTTCTTTACTTACCCTTTTAGTTACTAATTTAAGTTACTTTGATATGAGTTTTAGGTCAAGAACAAGGTGAAGATTCTAGCTAACGGGGTTTCATCTACATGTGATAAGAAGCTTAATGGTAAGTAAAATTTTGTAAGTTTTTATGAAAGCAATAAGGTTAATCCAAAGTTTAGGTGCTAAATGAGTTGATTTGATGTAAGGAGTTGAGATGGAATCAAAGGAAACTCCTTCCTTACCCTCTTGAAGAGGTGACTAGACCAAGGAAAAAGGAAAATCTTAGGTTTTCATTAAAGTAAGCTTAAATGGGTGATTTAGTGAAGTTATAAGTGATTAAGCATGATAGTTTGTTGATTTTTCTTGAATATTGATGATGGGTTGTAGGTATCCTTATAACACCACTATTCTTGTTTCCCATGAGTGATGTTTGATGATTTAAGTGTTAACCTAAGTCTTGATATACTAGATGTGTTATTAAGTATTAGAAATGCAGTTAAGAATCAAGTTTGATGCACTTAATTGGAGATTTTATTAAACAATGAGTAACTATTACTATGATGATGAATTTAAGGCTTAGTTTGTTCTTTTCAAATCTGGTTTGGGTGTTAATTGGTGATAAATTGAGTGTTAGAGTAAGAACTCATGACATTTAGATTGGATTTGGTGATTAAATGATATATATGTAAGATTAAGAGTGGGAATTAGTGTAATAGTTGAACTATGTATGTGAGTA
Organism: Laguncularia racemosa; assembly: GCA_037954665.1. Lineage (NCBI taxonomy): Eukaryota > Viridiplantae > Streptophyta > Magnoliopsida > Myrtales > Combretaceae > Laguncularia > Laguncularia racemosa. The sequence continues at coordinate 321,539 of JBBMOL010000347.1, read as the reverse complement.
AATGGAATCATTTGATAATTTAATTATTAATTCTCAGCATGTTGATATGCCTTTGATGTGATCAATTTGATGGAAATTAAAGTTATAAGATAAATATTGAGTTTAGAAAGAATTGAGGATGACTTAGGTTGAATTGTAGTATGGGTGAACTTGGATAAAACCAACTCAATTGGAACTGGATTGCAATTTGGGATTGTCGACCTTTTAGGTATGCAGTAACTTGCATATTGTGTGCTAAGATAGAAAAAAAAAATTAAACCTAACTAATAATCGACTAAGTAACTGCTTACTACTTATGCGTAGTTACTTAAATCAACGAGGGATAAACCTTAGATCGAACTTGTGGCTGCGGTCATATGTCCTGTAATCATTAAGGACCGCATAACAATAGGTTTACTTAGATGAGGCTATTTAAGTACATGTTTTTTTACGACATAGAGCCTGGCTACTCCTGTCAACCCTTGATGTTTGTTGCGATGGAATTAGACCCTTTGTCACCTGTTGTGATGTTTGGTGTTTGATTAAAGTAATTAACTGAATTAAGTGATTGATTGTTACATTAGTTGTAGACCTAATTGACATGAGTGTGTGTTTATATTACTATGTATTGGGCCTTTGTGACTCACTCTCCTTTTTTTTTTTTTCCTCGGGTGAGGATTTTATTGATCTATTATACAATTCATTGGGTTATGGCTCTAAGGAGAAGATTTAGGATAGATCATGGAGATAGACCATGTTAATCATTTTTATGATTGAGTTATGTCATGTTTAAACTATGTTTTTATGTTTTTGGTTATACTAAGACTTATTACGAGCCACTTGTGGCTCTGTAGCCTATTACTTATGGTTTGTATCTTTTGTGTGGGTCGTATAAGCCTTAAGACCTAGTTTATCATTTCTTATCTTATAACTCACAACCACTAGACGTTTTCAAAAATTAAATAATGTTTTGAAGTCTTAAAACTGATTTAAAAACTCATTTAGTTTTTGTAACTTTACGTATTTTACTTAAGTAAATTACGTAACGAATTGTTGCTGCTGTAGTAAATTAGGAGCATGATAATTTTACTCTATAGAATTGATTAATGAATGCTTTAATAAGTATGTCATATTTTTAAAGGAAAAGTACACATTTAGTTCTCAACGTTTACCTTTTCTATTTGAGTTATCAATATTTTTTTTTCATTTATTTGAGTCATCAACATTTTCAAAACCATACAAAAATATAATTCCCATCAAATTTATTAAGTTTTTTTATCCATTTGTGACACATATCAATTTCAAATTCATCCCCAATATTTAAGTTAACAAAAGGATAATATTAAACATATTTATTTACATAATATAATAAAAATAATATTAAATATAGATAATGGTATAAGATAATAAAAATACAAAAATAGTAATTAAAAGTAAGAAAAGGGACTAGAAAAATTTGTATGTACCCTAATCATCATGGCCAATTTATCAAAGGCTAATTGATAGCTAATACATACCTAATATAGTAAAAAAAATTAACTTATTTAATAAAAATCTTATTTTTATAAGGTTTTAAAAATTTTAAAAACTTAAATAAAAGAAAAAATGTTGAGAACTCAAGTAAAAAAGTAGGTAAAAATTATAGATTAAAGATATACGTTTCCCTAAATTTAATGTACTTAATGAAAGTTCTATATTTGCAAAGTTTTAAAAACATTAAATACTTAAATAAAAGAAAAAAATATTAAGAACTATAGTAGAAAAATAGGTAAATGTTAAAGACTAAAAACATAATTTTTCCTATTTTTTAATTCATATAAAAATAATAGGGAAAAGTACACTCTTACTCCTTAATGTTTATTTATTTTTCTACTTAAGTCATTAACCCTTTTTTTTTCTTCTATTCGAGTTTCTAATATTTTCAAAACTTTACAAAAATAAAACTTTTATTAAATAGCTCATCTTAAGCATGTATTAGTTATCGATTAGTTTGGACTAGTTGGCCAAAATAATTAGGGTACATATAATTTTTTTAGCCCTTTTTCTTGCTTTTAAATATTGTTTTTATATCTTTATTATATTATATCATTATATATATTTAATATTATTTTTATTATATTATGTAAATAAATATATTTGATACATCATTTTATTATTTTAATTATCGTGGATTAATTTGAAGTTGATATGTGTCATGAATGGATTAAAAATTTAGTAAATTTGATGAAAGTTCTTTTTTTATATGGTTTTTAAAATGTTGAAGACTTAAATAGATGGAAAAAATTTGAGGATTCAAATAAAAAAGTAAGTAAATGTTTAAAAACAATATAACAACAAATATTATAATATAATTAGGATGTCTATAATATCAAATATTTATTCGATAAAAATTATAAAATTTATTCCATTAAAAATTTCATCAAATTTTATCATGTGTCACCTATTTAGGGGTGAAAAGAAACCATTTGAACTAAATCAAATGGAATTGAAATCAATTTTATTTTTTTTTAACATAGCTATGTGCACAAGTTGATTTGCTGATAATAATTTAGGTTGATAATTTGGTTTGGCTACTCAAACCAAACTAAACTGGTTAAATCCAAATAAATCAGTTTATAATTCTTTTATAGGAATGGAAATGCATTCTTTAATACTCTCACTTCTTTAACATTCAATAGTTCAATTCTAATGCTAACAAAATAGAGTTAAAAAATAACTAACCTTTTTTTTTCAATTAAAAAGAAAAAAAAAACTAAACAAAACCTCTACTTATGCAATCTCTATACTTAAGAGTTTGGAAGCTTTTATTGTCACAGTTCCACTATCTAAAAAGGGAACAAACTTTACCCATTTTATATTTAAAGGGGGAGACTTTGCATTGCAACACAACGTTGAAAATAACATATCACAAGAGAAGGAGCACAAAAGTTCTCACTAAGAGCAAAGCACATACCAAAGTCTACTTTTATAGCATATTCGATTTATAGAATAGAATAAGGCATGAATAGAATTGCAATTTTTAAAGAATGTAATAGAAAATCAATACATATTCCTTATGGCTTCTTTTAAGATCTCATTGATAGATGTAGAAATATGTTGGGAAAAACAAATCAAAGAATTGTTATTCCCTTAGTCTTGTAAAGAAATTCTAATTTTTCATTTTGTAGTAATAGTAATTCCATTGAATAGTCATTCCACTAACTGGACATAGGAATAGATTTAAAAGGAAGGAATTGTTATTCTATTTCAAACATATGGAGTTAATTAAATATGCCATTAAAGAAAACCCTTCATGCCCATATGTTGTGTTATATTAAACTAATTCTCTTAGGCTAACAAAAAAAAAAATGGATTGATGTTCAGTTTAGTTTAAGGCATTAAAAAAAAAATTGAGTCCTAAGGTCATTTAAGAGAAATGAATAAGACTAAGCTAAACCATGTCCATCCATATGCTTCTCAATTGACTTACAATGACTAAATATATTTAATTAATTAAATAATAAAAATACAAAATAAGAAATGTAGAAAACCTTAGGGCATCCGCAATGGCCACCTCTACCTTAGCATTGGCCACTTTAATGCCCTCAGGTAACTAGCCATTGCCCATCCAAAGAAAATAAAAAATAGTCAAGTGCTTTCCAATTTCTTGAACTAGAAGGTCTTTCTCTTTTTGGGAACAACAATCCCTCCTACATTTTTTGATAAAGATTTGTTGTCCCAAAGTTCGTATTTCAATTATATCTCCACCAATAATCTATTTATGGTTCTTTTCATATATTTGTTTGGAGTAAACTAATACAAATTTCTCATTTCACAAAATTCTCATTATTCAAGGTAAAAGGCGAATTGTAAAGCATAACCTTAAATTAATTTTTCACTGCAATTAGATTGACAAATATTGTTTATCGACATGAATAGGTAGAATTGCTTAAGAGAATGGCTATCCCATCTTTCTCCATAACAAATTGCTATTAAGGTGTGCATTCGCATTTTAAGTACCAATAGTCATTCTATAAGGTATTGTTGCATGCAAAATATCAAATAGCAATTTATGTGCCCATTTTCACGTATAGCTAGTTATGGACTAGTCATCATCCTTTATATAACTACATACTATAAGCTTAAGTCACCACTAGACCCGTCACATGTTAGACCATTATCATCATAAATTTACTACCTATAGGAGTAGCAACACCCACCCAAATCTAAACCAAACATAAATTTGTGAACCTAAGACCATGACCATTACCTACATGCCTAACTCAAATCCATCAATAGATCACTACTTCCATAAATATAGGTTGAATGCATGACAACAACCATAATGCATGAGCCACAATAAGTGAATTGGGGTTTAAGTTAAGTAAACTAGGAACTGCACCTTCAAATTAAAGCAAACTTAGACGTTTGTGTTGTTTCAACTTGATGTCTCAGATCCTGGTAGGTTCATGTTTGTGGTAGCTTATGCCCTAATGGCTAACATTGTTTAAACTAGGTTGATAACTTTAGTCCTTGGTACCTAAAGCTTTGGGTTACAATACGTTTACTTAATGGATTAGTGATGTGCCTAAATCCATAGATTGAATCTAAACATGATTGGATCACTGTAGGACCTCTCCAAAAGATTGGCTTATGAAAATGATCACTAAGTAATAAGAACTAGAGATCAAAATTATTTGATTCAGGGAGAATTTGGCCACTAAACCTGTAACCAAACAATATCCTTTTAATAGGATTTATGTAATATTCAGAACTAGTAAAACAAAGGATATGAATGACTCCTCTAATGGATATGATGTACTAAGGGAAGATTGAATTGCACATAATTTACTTGATATGACACACAAGTAAGTTGTATAATTTGCTCGCCATAATCTAAAAAGAATAATAAGAGTGGAATATTGAATGAGAATAAGTCATGCAATATGAAAAGGGGGATAATATCATTTAACTTAACTCATCTTCATAAGGTTATATATGAATACTGATATATAATAGTGGTTATATCTAAGTAAGTAACTGTGAAAGGAAAGTAAATATATCTAAAATAAGAAATAGAATAGCAGTTATCTCTTTCTAAATTGATTTCTCCATATCCTTTAATGTAATAGAAGTAGTTTCTAAAATTGTTCAAAAGAATATATCATATTCAAACCTAGCTATAGTACCTTCAAAAATTCTCTAACCTTCAAAATAGAATCTTTGGATTCTCTTTGGGAATAGGTTTAAAATCATTCCTCCCTTGTTAGAACCCCACAAGTCGAAAACAATACTAATGCCATAGTCGAAGTCAGTAAAACCCTTATGTTTGGAATTAATCTCTCTCTCTTTTTCCAATAGTAACAAGCTCCTTCCTAAAGTACTATTGTATACTGAATGCCCTTTAGAATAAGCTTGTTTATCAACAAACATAGTTCTTTGCAACACTTTCTCTACTAACTTATTCAAACCCTTTATGCTACCTTGAGTCCTTGATCCTCCTTGTATTGGAATCCGGTTTAAAACTTGATTCCCATTAATTGGGGTAGGAGAAAGGAGGCTAAAGGTGGATATAAACACCTCATTTTTGTCCCTTAATTATAATTAATGTTTTCTTTTCTTTTTAATTATTTTTCTTCTATGAAGGAAAAATAATGATAAAAATAAAATAAATAAGAATAATACACCAATAATAGAAAATAAAGATAAAAATAACAATAAAAGATATTTAGGGATTTTTATTAAATTTTAGAATTTCAAAATAATATAAAATTAATAAATATGGTTGTGTTTATATACAATTTACGTATTGAATAAAATCGAGATTTGGGCTAGCTTAGTTGGCTTATGTGCACGCCTAGGATGTGTGCGGAGGAGGCGAGGTCAAGGGTTTGAATCTTAGGAAGGCACTTTGTGTCGTTTTGCATTTTTTTTTACTGAACCACCACGTGTCTATCTAGTCTAATTTTTAATTTTTCATTTATATTCCTAATTCGATTTACATTAAATCCTATGCTCACCTAATATAAATCATCGACTTGAACTAGAAATTTTATTATTTGCTTGGAGTTACCACCCAATTGAGGTTAGGAAAAATTATTGAATTATAACTAATTGAGCAGATTAATTCTAATTTGGACAACTGGTCGACGAAATCTCCTCTTTTTATTTAAAAAGAAAGAAAAACCAGAGATTCTCGACTCGGTGGGCTAACCTATTAAAACCCTAAAGTTACTACCTTATCCTTTTGAAACTTGGACCATATTCTGATATCTTTTTTATTATTATTTTATTTTATTATTATTTATTTTTTTTTCTTATTTTGGATACATATTAAAAGAAGGGATATTAAAGCAACTCATACTAATTTGAAAAATGATTTTTTATTTCTTTTTAGAGTTACCTCATAAGGGCACCTACGTACTCGTTATTCAAGATTAAACAAGCCGTAGTACGCTTTTTATAAAAAAGATTTAGTAGATTGGTTTAAGTTTTAATTATGACAATATCCTAGGTTTACGTTTTTTATCATTTTCAAAGTTTTTGGAAAAAATCTAAGCTTAAGCTTTATTATTTTATTTTCTAAAAGAAATTAAAAAAACAATTTTGGATTAATTTTTTTTAAAAAGGAATTTTTCTACGTGATAAAACAATTCATATTATTATCCTAGATTATTTACTTCTAATTTTTTTTCCTATTTTTTATTTTTTATTTTCTATTTTTTATGATTATTTTTTTTATTTTTCTTTCTTTTTTTTCATTTATTATTTTTTTCATTTTTTTGTATTTTTTATCTCTTATATATTATTATTTATTTATTTATATATATGTTAAATTAAACATATCTAAATAAAATCTAATTAAAATCCTAAAAATTTTATTTTTTTATTATAAATAAAGATCTAAACAAATAAATAAAATAAAATAAAATAAGAAAAAAAAATCGACTTGGATGTAGGTAGTGGTTCGCGGGTTGAGTCGGATTGGATTGGATCGAATTTGGTCGGGTCGGATCACAGCAGGTCGGATCACGGCGGTCGGAGGGTTTTTGACGGTGGCTTTCTAGTGGTCCTTCTTGTCAACTAGTGGGTGTTTCTGAGCTTTCCGAAGGTGGGGAAGCTAATGGTGGTGGTAGATTTTACCAAAAACGCCTCTTGGTGATGGTTCTTGGCTTGATCAGTGGTCGCGACTTGGGAAGAACTCCGGCGGTTCTCGAAACCTTTGACTTTTCACTCTTTTCTCATTTTTGATCGCTGCTTTGGCTTCCCCACGTTGAGCTCTATTTATAAGCATCAGAAATCAAGCTGGATAAGCTCGGATTTCTGACGATTATGATAAATCGTATCTCAGTTGAAAAACCCATATTTGATTTGCTTTGATTTATGCAAATCTTTGATTTTGTTACGATTTTATGCTAATTGAATGGTGTTTATCTCATTTTAGTTAAAGATTTAGTGGATTTGTGCAAAAAATCGCATCAAAATGGCTAAATTTGGATTTTCTACAGTTGGCAACTGTTTCGAACGGAGGTTGAAGATGATCAAGCGTTTGGCGCGTGTGCTCCCTCCGTCCAATTAGGTGTTAACACGTGTCCTAGGTAAATGCAAAAAATTGCAAAACACGGAAATGCCTCCCCCACGATTCAAACCCGAGTCTTCGCACCCCCCTCATGCGCATGAGGCCATGGTCTGGACCAGCTGGGTTAGCCCACTTCTCAGTTTTTTTATTTAACGCAAATTACATATATGCAATGCAATTTTTATTATTTTTATATTATTTTAAAATAAAAAAATTACAAAAATTATTTAACCTCTTTTGTTGTTATTTCTATCATTATTTTCTAAAAATGATATACTTTTCCTATTTATTTTATTTTTTGAATATTTTCCTTTATTTTTGTTAAATTAGAACAAAAATTAAAGAATAAAAAAAGTGTACATTAACCATTACTAATGATTAGGGGCAAAAATGGGGTGTTTACAGCTGTCCGTTTTTGTAGTAAAGTTTGAAAAACTTAACTACAAAGACAAAAAAAAACGCCATTTTTAGCTGACAGACTAAATGGATAACGACCTAATTGGTTAGTTATCTAGAACTTGGTTCTAGTAGGAAAAAGGCTCTATGAGCTAATAATACTACGAATACTTTGTGATGATTAATACTGCTTAGGAAATGATCTTAAACAATCTAATAATCTGGAGTAAGATACCATCTAGAAAAGGGCTCTATGAGCTAACTAATTGACAATAGGAAACATCTCAAGGATTGTTCACGAGTGTATTATTGTGAGTGGAATAACTGATAACAGAAAGCGTCCTATCGAACTAGCGACCGTAAAGAAGAGATTGTCTAAGGAAGTGCTCTTATGAGCTGGCTACTTGCCAACAGAAGTATCTAGCTAGACCAGCAATTGTTGGAAAAGAAATGTTTTGGAGGAGTGCTCTCATGAGTTGACTCGTCAATATTAGGAAGTGTCTTATAGGGCTAACAACCTTAAAGGGAATAATCTAGAGAAGTACTCCTACGGGTTGACTAATCGCTAAATTATCTTAGAAAAGTGCTCTCATGACCTGACTAATTAATTATCTAGAAAAGTGTTCTTATGAGTTGACTAATCGGTTATCTAAAGAAGTGCTCATATGAGCTAACTAATCGATAAATTATCTAGAACAGTGCTCCTATGAGCTAACTAAACGATAAATTATCTAGAAAAGTGCTCATATGAGCTGACTAATCAATAATTAGGAAGCGTTTTATTTAGACTTGCAACCACAAGGATTATCCAGAAAAGTGCTCTTATGAGCCGACTAATCGATAATAGAAAGTGTCTTGTTTAAACTTGTAACCATAAGAGATGATATCTTAGGAAAGTGCCCCATTGTGGGCTGACTAACCAATAGTGGGAAGCGTCTCCTTGAACTTGCAACTCTAAAGAATAGGTGTCTTGGAAGGTGCCCCTATGGGCTAACCCTGAGAGCGGATGTTTAGGAAAGTGCTCCATTATGGGCTGACTTTAAGAACATATATCCAGGAAAGTGCCTTATTGTGAGCTAACTTACTTAATACTTTTGAAAACACTTCTAGTGAACTGGTCAAATGATTTATAAGAGATGTCTTTTAGACTGCTTATCTTAGAATATGTGATTCATGATGAATGATGGTTATTTACTCTGAATGCTTACCAGTTTATCGCAGATAGTAACCAAACAACCGAACCTTCATGCTGGTTTGCTCCTTTTTTGCTTACTTTTGCTTTAAAGCAGGGCTGAGGGCCTTAATATACTTTCTTTCTTGTGAGCATGACTCTTGTGATTCTGGTGTTATCTTATTAATGCACCAGGTTTAATGCTCTAAAAATAGGTAAAATTACATCACAAAATCTATTGAGATTTGTTATCACTTCAATGTTCATTATTCGTGGTGAGGCAATGGGTAGTGTGTGTTTATGAAAGTTTATTTAATGGGAATTGGGCAAAGTAGCCGACCATTCAGAGACAGTAACTTTGCTTGTAGAAGGAATGAAAACTAAACTCAACGAAATTTATACTGAATATTGGCATTTGTGAACCTTGGCAAAATTTCAATTTTCTTGCTTAAGGATAGTACATCTTAACAGCATCTATATTAATGAGGTCTCTCAATTCTAGACCATCCATTTGGGTTAATATTAAAGCCTCTTTTGACAACACATTTTTTTACAACATATGGACTCTCGTAGTTTGGGGTAAACTTCCTTCTCGAATCTTGAGCATTTGGGAGAACTTTCTTTAGCACCAGATCTCCTTCTTTGAAACATCGAGGTCTCGTTTTCATATTTAATGTTCAGGCCATTCTTTGTTGGTAGCACTGGCCGTGACATAACGCAACAAGTCTTTTTTCGTTGATCAAATTCAACTGATCAAGTCTCTTCTTTACCCAGTCCAACTCATCTAACTGCGCTTCTGATAGGATCATGAAGGATAGTATTTCAACTTCAATTGGTAGAACTGTCTCAGTACCATATATTAGAGAATATGGGGTAACTCCAGTAGATGTTCGAATTGAGGTTCTGTAAGCCATGAGAGCAAATGGTAGCATCTCGTGCCAATCTTTGTAAGTGATTGTCATTTTCTCGATAATTCTCTTGATGTTCTTGTTGGCTGCTTCCACTGCCCCATTTATCTGGGGACGGTAGGGAATCGAATTTATGTGGTTTATATGGAAGTGTTGACATAAATCTGTCATCAACTTGTTGTTAAGGTTGGTGCCGTTATCGGTGATAATTGATTCAGGAACTCCATAGTAAGCTATTATGTCCCTCTTCAAGAATCGGACTGTTACCCCTTTTGTGATACTAGCGTATGATGAAGCTTCTACCAACTTAGTTAAGTAATCAATGGCTACTAGTATGAATCTGTGACCATTAGATGCTTTGGGAGTGACTGGCCTAATGATGTCGATTCCCCACATGGAGAATGGCCATGGTGTAGACAACGAATGAAGCTCTTTAGGTGGGGCATTTATTTGATTTACATAAACTTGACACCGGTGACAGTGCTTGACATATTTGATATAGTCTGATTCCATTGTTAACCAATAATAACTTATTCTCATGATTTTTCGGGCCAGCATGTAGTCGTTCATGTGAAGTCCACGTACTCCTTCATGCACTTCTTTCATCAGTTCACATGCCTCTTTTTTATCCATGCACCTTAGCAATGTAATGTCAGGTGATCTTTTATAAAGCACAGGCCCATTTAGTAAGAAATGACTTACTAACCTTCTGAGTGTTCTTTGGTCATTTTTGCTAGCCATTTCAGGGTATTTGCTTTCTTGGAGAAAAGTTTTGATATCATAATACCAGGGTTTATCATCTTGTGCTTTCTCGATTATCAAAAAGTAGGCAGGTTAATTTTCAATTTCTATTTCTAGTGGTTAGACTTCGACTCCCCCTATTATCTGCATTATAGAGGCTAACATGGCGAGGGCATCTGCAAACTGATTTTGAGTCCTTAGGATGTATGTGAATGTGACCGCTTCGAACTCGTCGATTAGCTCTATCAAATGTCGATGATATGGTACCAATTTGGGGTCTTTAGTTTTTTATTCCCCTCATGTGTTGTAATATGATGAGTGAAGAATCTTTGTATACTTCTAATTCACGGATTTCCATGTGGCAAGCCATTTTGAGGCCGATGATGCATGCCTCATATTCTGCGATATTATTAGTATATGGGAATGTGAGTCTCATCGTTGAAGGGAATTGTGTTCCTTCTGGTGATATTAATACAGCCTCGATCTCACAACCGAATACATTAGCAGCTCTGTCAAAGAATATCTTCCATTTAGGGCTTTATTCTGTCCCGTAGTCTCCTGTTGGTTCGCTCTTTTCTATTAATATATTCTCATTAGGGAATTAGGCTTGTGATTCTCGAAGATCTCCCTCAATTGAGTGTTCTGCTAACTGATCAGCTAAAGATTGCCCTTTTATCGAATTTTGATTTATATATGTGATATCAAATTCTGATAAAAGCATTTGCCATTTGGAGATTCCTAACAAAATAGGCTTCTCTGCTAAGTACTTTAAGGGATCGTGTCTTGTTCAACTCAATAGGATAGTAAAGGGTGTACTGCCTTAACCGGTACATGACCCAAATCATAGCACAACAAGTTCTTTCTATTTTAGAGTACCTCTGTTCCCCATCTATGAACTTCCTGCTTAGATAGTATATGGAACATTCCCTTCCTTCTTCATCTTTCTACCCCAGCACACACCCCATGGATTTAGGGAGTATCGTGAGATACAAGAATAAGGGCTTTCCTTGTTTTGGAACTACTAAGATTGGGGAATTTGTGAGATAGTCTTTGATCATTCTGAATGCTTATTCACATTCATCATCCCATACGGAATAGTAGACGACATTTATCTGTGAGCTATGAGATGAAATAATCTATGTAATTCAATCTTTCCAGCATGCCTCTCACCTCCTTGATAGTGCACGGAGAAGGTAGTTCCAGTATGGCATTTATCTTGTCGGGATCGATTTTAATACTTTCTCGACTTATAACATACTTTCTTGGCTTATAAAAAACCCTAACAGCTTGCCTGTTGTGACCCAAAAAGTAAACTTTTCAGGATTTAACTTGAACTGAAACTTTCTCAATCACTTGAACAATTTCTTCAAGATAACCGCATGGCTTTCTTCTCCCTTAGACTTGGCTATCATATCGTCAATGTATACTTCAACTTCTCGATGCATCATGTCATGAAGTATTGCGACCATGGCTTTTTGATATATTGTCCTGACGTTCTTTAAACCAAAAGGCATAACTTTGTAACAGAAAGTTCCCCATGTTGTGATAAATGTTGTTTTAGTTTTATCTTCTTCAGCCATTTTTATCTAATTATATCATGAGAAACCATCCATAAATGAAAAGAGATGATTACTTGCGGTATTATCTACTAGGACGTCGATGTGAGGTAGAAGGAAATTGTCTTTAGGCGTAGCTTGATTTAAGTCTCGGAAATCTATGCACACTCGCACTTTCCCATTCTTCTTTAAAACGGAGACCATATTTGCTACCCATTCTGGGTAGTTTGATACCTCAATAAACCCTACATCTAGTAGTTTTTTTACTTCTTCTTTAATCTTTAATAAGATACCGGGCCTAAACCTTCTCAATTTTTGCTTTTTAAGTTTGACATCTTCTTTTGTGGAAAGTTTGTGAACTACTATTGACTGGTCAAGTCCTGATATGTCGCTATATGACCAAGTGAATACATCAACATATTTAGTTAACAGCTCAGTTATTTCACGCTTTTGCTCGTCACTTAAATTAGCCCCAATCTTGAGGTTTTTGGGTTCCACTATGCTTCCTAGATTTGCTATCTCCATCGGCTCGTCGATTGAGATTTTACTTTGTTCATGTTTTTGCCAACTTTCTTGTATCATTTCGTGGTCAAGGACATCACTTCTAATGGCTAACCCAGTAGTGTCGAAAATGATATCGACGTTTTCATTACTTACCTATGCGAAATGTCCTTAACGTTCGGCAGTAGGGAATCTGTAGGGAAAGTAGAGTGATAATGTATATATATAAGCAAAAGGAATAAAGTGCAATTTACTGAATTTGAATAATGATAATCACAATGAAAATCTGTTCATTAATTGTTCCCTATCCTTGAGTTGACATAGTGCTATTAACAGGATAACAAAACTAATTGTTAAGAGCTGGATGTCGATTGGTCGTGTAAGAGGTTGAACCCTCATTCCTGACGTCGGTTTGGCTTATCACTAGCTCTTACATAGTAGTTGCTTGCACGAAAGATTGTTGAAGGGGTGGAAAATGCATCTGGGTATCGCTTAGCTTCTCTTTCCTTCTACTTTTGATACCTCTTGCTTATGCCTCTTCTTAGGATGTAGGAACGTACCCTAGCCCAAACATCCCTTACTGTCTCTCCTTGAACTGCTGGCCCTCCTCGCTTGTTACCATATTTACTTTGTGGAATATTTGGAGCCTAAAGTCTTCAAAACCGTCTTTCCCGATGTAGGGTATAGCGGTTTCTTTATAGATAGCATAGTCCTACTCTCCAAATACGGTGATGATCTGTCCATTTTCTATGAACTTAACCTTCTAATGGAGACTCGAGGGTATGGCTTCGACGATGTGTATCCATGGCCTTCCTAATAGTAGATTGAAAGATCTTGGAATATCGAGGACTTGGAAGGAGATGTGGAACATCTGTGGACCAATCTCTACTAGCAAGTTGATTTCCCCCACTATCTCTCTCTTGGACCCATTAAAGGCCCTAACCACTGTTTAGCTTGGCTTAATGTTACTCGCATCGACCCCCAACAGGTCAAGGGTAGTCAAAGGGCATACGTTGAGGGAAGATCCATTGTTTATGAGTACTTTGGAGATAATTGTGTCATTGCATTTTACCACTATAAACAGTGGTTTCGTGTGTTGGTCTCCATCTTCTCTTAGCTCTTTAAGGGAGAACGATATTTGATTCATGGTGAAGATTGAATCTGCCACATGGCTCAATTTCTCTGTTGCGATGCCTTCTGGTACCTTGACCTGTTTGAGTACTCTAAAGAGTGCTTCCCTGTGAAGCTCAGATGTTGTGAGGAGGCCCATGAGTGATATCTGGGCTGGAACTTTGTTAAGTTATTCCATGATTTTGTATTTGCTTGCCTTGATCATTTTCGTGAATGCAAGGAGCCCCTCTTCTTCCTCTTTCTCTACCACAGTGTTAGGCTCTTCAATTGAGGTCTTGTACTTAGGGTCATAAATCCTCCTAGAACGAGTGATTCCTCCTACGATGGGAGGCCTTTCCTGATCGAGGGCACGATAGTCGAATGGTGTTACCTTATACCTCTCTGAGGGTATTAGGACAGTAAATACATATCTCTTCTTTAGGATTTGCACCTTAGTAACTTGTCCCTCGTAGCACTTTATGACTATCGGCTTGGGGTCCGATTTGATCATGTTTACGGACTCCTCTTTTTCCTTCGGTAGGTTGTCTTCTTTCTCAAATTTGGGCACCCATCCACTAGGTGGCCCATACTCGGTTGGGGTGAAAGAGTAATTCACTAGATACTTGAACCTCCCGTATGATTTGCCTAAGGTACCGACTGTTGGGTCTCCAGCTAACCACCTCTTCTTGATATGTGATTCGGGGGGTTTTTTTGAGACTTGGTGTGGACAACTTTCTTGCTGCGCTTTGATCTTTGCCTGTTTTGGGGACTCTTTTTATTTGGAGTCCGACTCTTCGGATGTAATCATATTGACGGTAGGCTTGTGGTTGGGTAGTAGGTTAGTGTTGACATTGGGTGCCGGTGCGTTGACAAAATCTAACTACACTATTCCGGCATCAATTAGGTCTTGAATCTTGTTTCAAACCCTCCAGCATCTGTCTGTGGAATGACCCTCTTATCCCATATGATAATCGCACTTAAGGCTCGGGTCAAAATTTCTTGGCTTGTACCGATCATTGGGAATCTCAAAACTGATCAAATTATCTGCTTGTAACCGCGCAAAGACCCGGTTAAGCGAGATCAGTATTGGAGTGAATTGTCTCGTGACCCTGGTAGTCTGGGTGTGATTCATTGGTGATTGCTGGATTGGAGCATTCGTGGTTTAAAATGTTACACGAGACCCAACCTTGTCAACTCTGCCGGAATTAACCGTGTTGACAATGGATTCCTTGGCTTTATTACCTCCTACGGGCCTTTGAGATGACGCGATTCTAGGACGGTCGATTGTCTAGAGTCTCCCTGACGTAATGGCATTCTCGATTTGGCACCCTGTTGCTACTACCTCTACGAAACTAGATGATGTCTAGCCTACCAGATGTGAGAAGTAAGTCTTCTCCAGAGTATTGACGAAGATGGATGTTAACTTTTTTTCAGAGATTGGGGTTGTTACCTTAGCGACTTGAGCTCTCCAACACTGGGCATACTCCTTAAAGGATTCAGTGTGTTTCTTTTGGATGCTTCCTAAATCCATTTATCGAAGGGGCAACTTCGATGTTGGATTTGTATTGGTCGTAGAATGCTCGGGCGAGTGTTTCCCAGGTGTTGACTTGGCTAAAGTCCAAGTGTGCATACTAAACGAGGGCAGGGCCTGTGAAGCTATCTTGGAAGGTTTAGACCATGAGTTGGTCATATTGGGCATATTTGCTTATCTTCCGACATACAGCCTTGTATGCATCTTAGGGCATCCAATGCCGTCATATTTTTCGAATTATGGGGCCTTGAACTTCTCTGGATAAGCTTCTTCCCCATATACTGGTAGGCTGGTGATTCCGGCCTGCTCAAAGTTGTCAGGTCCTTCTAAAGTCTTCATCTTATCAGCTAATTGTTGGAAAAGCTTTCTCTCCATCTCCTTTTACCTATATTCCATTTCCCTTTTTATATCATCCGAGGTCGGATTGATGCTGACTCTTGGTTCATACTCAAATGCTGGGTTGAGGTGGGAATTGATCTCCTCATACTCTGGAGGTTGACCCTCTACTACCTTTCCTTTTCTAGCCCTTGAATGCTCTTCCTAAGTTGGTTGGGTAGTGCGAGGGAGGCTAATACTCTCAGTCAGGAGGTGGACTTGTGCAGCTAGCTGTTAGACCGTTTGTTCTAGGGATACAATCCTCAGGTCCGAGGCGGTATCAGCGCTGACGTTGTTGTGGTTGTTGCTGTTGTTGCCATTGTTTGCCATTTTGGTCTTAGAGCAGGTATGGATTGGGCTCCTTGGAGGATTCAGTTGTTTGGGAGCTATCTTTGACACCTAAATTCGCATTTTTTTAGTTTGATGTGTGTATGTAAATATGATGTATGTATCACACAGATGCTTGAAAGAAAAAAAGGGCCAATAATTGATTAATGATATAATACTAAAACTTTATTTTTATTAATATTGAAACTTGGAGTTCGATACACGAAAAAGAAAAAGTATAATGCTAATTTAGTTCCTAGTCTTTTTCTTCTTTAACTGCATAGGCGCTAGTTCCTCACTGATGATGCCTTCCAGTTCTTTGACTCTAGCCTGGGTCTTTACCAGCTGAGCTTCCAAAGCTTTGTTCCGTTAGTCAGACTCCTTAAACCTGTCATTCTAGACATCCTTTTTGTAGTCCGTAGCTTCAAAGTATACTTCCATTCGGGCCCTAACTTGTTCCATGTAAGTTTTTAGTTCTGGACCTACATTGTTTGGCACGGGTTGAGTGACATCCGGGACTCGGCACGCCCTTTCTCCCGTCTGATATAGTTGGTGGATCACAAAATCTCTAATGGCTCAATGTTTGCCCACTTCTCTATTTAGGTCTCTGAGGTCTCTGTTGGGCCTCTCAATCCGAGCTTTCTATAGGGCTTTGACCTCTGCTAACTTAGCAATCTTCTTAGCCACTAGAAAACTTGGATCATGGTATTCAAATGTGATTCCCTCCAACGACAGCCTGTAGACGATATCTTGGATGGTACCGAATTGATGGACCATCGAGTTTGGATAATAACTTGTGCACCTACTGATACCGATTAATGGGACAGCCTGAAAGTTTCTGCATGTTAAGATGACCTTCTAGCAGCAACTCCATCTAGCAATCTAGAGGATGTCATTGGCACTAAAGCCCTTGAGTACTTTTACCCAACTGTGGCTGGTAAGATCGTCGAGTAACTTTATCCTCTCTATATAGGAATCCATGAGGTCTACTTGTTGGGCCATAGATTTCTGGACCGTGTTCAATTCAAAACATTTGAGATGGCTCACAAACTAAATTAAGATGAGGTTAATATTCGAGCGGAAGATTCCGTGGCCCTTCTTCTTGATAAAATTCAGGTTCTGGATCTGTTCAGCTAGTAGAGCTGGGATATAAGACTTCCTTTTTAGAAATTGGGTCACCAACTCTACGACTCTATAATGGATATTGTAAACACCCCATTTTTGCCCTAAGAATTAATAATAATCAATTTTCATTTTTTTTCAATTTTTTTCCAATTTTTCTCTAATTTGGCAAAAATAATAAAAATATTCAAAAAAATAAAAATAAATAGGAAAACACATCAATTTTGAAAAATGATTTCAGAAAGGGCAATAATAAGGAATAAATAATTTTTACAAATTTTTGAAATTTCAAAAAATACAAAAAAAATAAAAAAATCGCATTGCATATATGCAATTTGCGAAATAAACAAAATCAGGAAAATGGGCTAGCTCGGCTGGTTCGAGTCGCGGTCAAGTGGGTGCGTGTTGGTGCGAGGTCGAGGGTTCGAAACGTGGGGGAAGCAGTTTCCGCATTTTGCGATTTTTTTTCATTTACCCAGGACACGTGGCAGCATCTGATTGGCTGGAGAGAACGCACGCACCGAGCGCGTGATCGTCTTCAACCTCAATCCGAGATGGTGGGCAAAGAGAAAAATTCGAATTTCGGCCGTTTCAATTCGATTTTTTGCACAAATCCAACAGATCTTCAACAGAATTGAGATAAACGCATCCAATTGGAATCAAATCTCAACAAATCGAAGGATTTACATGAATCGGAGTTGGTTCATTTAACCGTCGATCCGATTTGCCTCGATCGAAGGGAAATCCGAGCTTATCCAACTCGATTTCGAGAGCCTATAAATAGAGGAGGAGGGGAGGAAGCCAAAGGACAGATCAAAAGCGAGAGAAAGTGAGAGAAAAGAGTGAATCGGAGACCACCAGAGGAAATCAAAGCCGCGACCACCTATCAGGAGCTAAGCAACCATCAGGAGGTGTTTTTGGAGCGAACCACCACCACCATTGGATTCCTCGCCCTCGATAACCTAGGATTCGACACCTCACCCGCTGCAAAAGGCCGCCGGAACGCCGTCAACAAGCACTCCCTGCCGCCGTGTTCGACCGATCCGACCCGACTCACGCACCGACCCGATCTAGGTAAGTCAGATTTTCCGGATTTTTCGATTTTTTTATTATTTTTATTTTGTTTATTTATTTCGATTTTGTTATTTATTTATTTATTTGTTTGTTAGTTATTTATTTATTTACTTATGTATTAGTTATATTTCAATAAATAGAAAAATGCTAGGAATTAGATTTTTTAGGATTTAATAATAAAAATAGAAAAAAAATATATAATCAAAATAATAAATAATAAAAATGTAGAAAAATAATAAAGATATTAAAAATAATAATAATAAAACTTTAGATTTTAAAATAGGATAGATAAGAACCTAGGAGGAAAATTAAAAAAAAAATTATAAAAATAATAAAAAATATAAAAATCATGAAAACTCATAAAAAATCATAAAAATTACAAAAATTAATAAAAATTCAAGAATTATAAAAATAGAAAAAAAATGAGTTTTATCACTTAGAAAAATCATTTTCTCAAATAAATCCAAAATTGATGTTTTTCCCAAAAATTATTTTCAAAAAATCAAATTATTAAGCTTAGGTTTAGATTTTTTTAGAAATATCCCAAAAAAATGTTAAAAACATAAATCAAAAGAGATTTTCAAATTAAAATTCACAAACCCACTAAATCTTTTCAGGAAAAGCGAACTACGACTTGTTTGATCCTGAATAGCAGGTACGTAGGCACCCGTTTGGGTCAACCCATAAAATGAAATAAAAAATCATTTTTTCAAATAACTCATTCAAAAACACAAAGCAACAGAAACAAAATAAAAGACATTTCTAGATATAGATAATTTTAGGAGATTAGGTGGTAACCGTAAGGTTTTAATAGGTTAGCCTCCGAACTTAGAAACTCTGGTTTTCCTTTTTCTCTTTTCACCAAAAACGAGAAGAGGAAAATCACGACGACTAGTGGTCCAAATTAAGACTAATCCGCTCCTTTAGTCTTAATTCAATCTTTCCCAACAACAGTTGGGTGGCAACTCCAAAATTAAACGATGTTCCTAACTCAAGTCGAGGATCTATATTAGATGAGCATAGGGTCTAGTCTAGATCGGATTAGGAATGGGAAAATTCAAAAATTAGACTCGATAGATATGAAAGATCTCGGTGGGGAAGAGTATGGCTGCAAATGATATTAGGATGAAAGCGTACACCCTTCTCTGTTTGTAGCTCTTAGGATCCCCGCATAGTATATCTTTTCTATTCCCATCATCATTTCGGACTATGAACCAGGCTTCTAATTCATCCATTCGAAGGCAGTATCCATTGCAGTATGCCAAAGCCTAATTGATCGCTGTCCTGTGAATACCTAGCAGTTTACTGAAAATACCAGCTAGCCCAGCCTTAAGATCTAGCACATATATCTCGCTGGTAAGTGATGGAGCCTGCAGAAGTTGGGTATATTCTTCTAGGGTTAGTGTAATCTCATGTGGCTTAATAAAGAAAGCTGCGAGCTTAATTTCCCAGAGGTGTAAGATAGCCCGAATCAGAGGTAGGTTCATTTCCATCTTCATTAGTAACAGAATGGGCCCTATCTTTTCTTGGATGAAGGCCTGCTCCTTAGGGTCATATAAAGTGAACCAGTGGTCCAATACCAATTTTGGATCCAGAGGTTTGCAGACTTGAATTTCTTTGCGGAGGAGACGGTTGATTGCGGGACTGGCCATTTATTACAATAGAAATTTCTAATTACACACAAAATTTTTACAAAGTACAAATGATGCTGTTATAAGTAAATGTATCTGAACTCCAAAAATGAACAAAGGAATTACACCATTAATCAATTGTTAGCCCATGACTTCATGTATGTAGATAGGTGGGTTCTAATAGGTCCATAAGCTCTATGGATCTTAAGCCATATCGAAGCATTGGGTAGGGTAGCCTAATCAGCCCCCAACAGTGATCATATCACTTTGCCCGGAACCTACACAATGGCCCCCCGTCCTAGGGTCCTAAGACGGCCTGAGTCTGACCGTATCTACTCACACAATTACATGCATGCAAACTCATCAGTAATACAAATAAATAAATCATAAACTTTATTAGATCCCTAAAAGGTTAGTATCGGTAATATTTCATAGTGTAACAGTTAAAAGATGTCTACAAATGGTGATTTCAGAATGTTCAGGTGGCTAGCCTACTGTAGGTCCCCAATGGAGTTGTCATCCTGTCGAGTTTAATTTTTAATTTTTATTTACATTCCTTATCCGATTTACATTAGATCATATGTTTACCTAATATAAATCATCAACTTGAACTAGGAATTTTATTATTTGCTTAGAGTCGCCACCCAACTGAAGTTGGAAAAAATTATTGAATTAGAATTAATTAAGTGGATTAATTCTAATTTGGATAACTACTAAAAAAAATCTCCTCTTTTTATTAAAAAAGAAAGAAAAACTAGAGATTTTTGACTCGGGGGGCTAACCTATTAAAACCCTAAAGTTACCACCTTATCCTTTTGAAACTTACACCATATTCTAATATATTTTCTTTATTATTATTTTATTTCATTTTTATTTTTATTATTTATTATTTTTTTTCTTATTTTGGATACATATTAAAAGAAGGGATATTAAAACAACTCATACTAATTTGAAAAATGATTTTTTATTTCTTTTTAGAGTTGCCTCATAAGGGTGCCTACGTACCCACTATTCAGGATCAAATAAGCCATAGTTCACTTTTTATAAAAAAGCTTTAGTGGATTGGTTTAAGTTTTAATTATGAAAATACACCGGGTTTACCTTTTTTATCATTTTCAAAGTTTTTGGAAAAAATCTAAACCTAAGTTTTATTATCTTATTTTCTAAAAGAAATTTGAAAAAATAATTTCGGATTTATTTTTTTTTAAAAAGAATTTTTCTAAGTAATAAAACAATTCATATTATTATCCTAGATTATTTACTTCTATTTTTTTCCTATTTTTATTTTTTTATGATTATTATTCTTTTTCTTTTTCTTTCTTATTTATTTATTTATTTATTTTTCATTTTTTGTATTTTTTATCTCTTATATATTATTATTTATTTATATATATTAAACTAAGAATATCTAAATAAAATCCTAAAAATTTTATTTATTTTTTGGGATTATAAATAAAGATCTAAATAAATAAATAAAATAAAAAATAAGAAAAATCGACTTACCTGAATGTGGGTCGTGGTTCGTAGGTCAGGTCGAACCGGGTTGGGTGGGATCACAGCGAGTTAGATCACAACGGCTGGAAGGTTTTTTACGGTGGCTTTCTGGTGGTCCTTCTCGTCGACTAGTGGGTGTTTCTAAGCTTTCCGAAGGTGGGGAAGCTAATGGTGGTGCTAGATTTTACCAAAAACACCTCCTGGTGTGGTTCTTGGTTTGATCGGCGGTCGCGGCTTGGGAGGAACTCTAGCGACTCTCAAAACCTCTAACTTTTCACTCTTTTCTCACTTTTAATTGGTGCTTTGGCTTCCCCACGTCGAGCTCTATTTACAGGCATTAGAAATCGAGCGGGATAAGCTTGGATTTCCTCCGATTAGGACGAATCGTATCTCGGTTGAAAAACCCATCTTCGATTTGCTTTGCTTTGTGCAAATATTTGATTTTATTACGATTTTATGCTAATTGGATGATGTTTATCTCATTTTAGTTAAAGATTTAGTCGATTTGTGCAAAAAAATCGCATCAAAATGCCGAGTTCTGATTTTCTGCAGCTAGCGACCGTTTTGGATAGAGGTTGAAGATAATCATGCGTTCGGTGCGTGCGCTCCCTCAGTCCAATTAGGTGTTGACACGTGTCCTAAGTAAATACGAAAAATTGCAAAATGCGAAAAATGCCTCCCTCGCGATTCGAACCCGCGTCTTCACACCCCCTACACATGCATGAAGCCATGGACCAGTTGGGCTAGCTCACTTCTTAGTTTTTTATTTAATGCAAATTACATATATGCGATGTAATTTTTATTATTTTTATATTATTTCGAAATTTAAAAAATTTACAAAAAATATTTAACCTCTTTTGTTGTTATTTCTATCATTATTTTCTAAAAATGATATACTTTTCCTATTTATTTTATTTTTTTGAATATTTTTTCTTTATTTGTGCTAAATTAGAAGAAAAATTGTAAATTAACCATTATTAATGATTAGGGGAAAAATGGAGTGTTTACAATGTCAGTAGCTGATTAGACGACACAAGCGCACACGCCTAGCGCATGCTCGTCTTCAACTTCCGTCTGAGATCGATGTTGACGCGAGAAGAACAAAATCCAACTGTTTTGATTCTAATTTTTACATAAATCCAACAAATCTTTAACTAAAAGAGGATAAATATCATCAAATTAACACTAATCCTAATAAAAAATCAAGGATTAACACGAATCAAAAAGAAAAAAAGAGAGGATGAAGATAGGTCTAAACCGTAAGTCTGATCTGAGCATATCAGGAGGACTTTCGTGAGTCTATAAATAGAATTTGATAAGAGGAGGAAGAACAAGTAATTGGAAGGAAAAGAAGTAGAAGAATACATGACAAAAACCTTCGTCGAAGTTCTCTCTCTCTCTAACCCCTACTATAGCCA
The DNA here is from genome assembly GCA_037954665.1 of Laguncularia racemosa. Taxonomy (NCBI): domain Eukaryota; kingdom Viridiplantae; phylum Streptophyta; class Magnoliopsida; order Myrtales; family Combretaceae; genus Laguncularia; species Laguncularia racemosa. Next base: position 298,647 of record JBBMOL010000347.1, on the reverse strand, counting down.
CTTGAACTGTTGCCTAGGGTGGTTCTTGACGAAAACCACTACCACCATTAGATTTCTCACCCTCGAAAGCTTTAGAAACACCTATTAATCGCCGCCAATTGCCATAGGAAAGTCATTGTCAAAGAGCTCCAATCGTTGTGTGCTTGCCTGACCCGATTCGACCTGAATCGCGATCCGCGTCCAGGTTAGTTGGATCTCTCCATTATATATATATATATAAAGATATAATAGAATAGAAAATAAAAAAATAAATAAAGATGTATGTTTTTTTAGGAATGTATTAATAGGACCAGGTTTAGAGTTTTTTTAAAAAATAAATATATATGTTTATTATAATTAATAAAAAAAAATTAATAAAATAATAACAAATATTTTTATCACTTAGAAAACTTCTTTTCATGAAAAAAATGAATGAAAATAATTGATTTTTTCAAAAATAGAAGTTTTAGTTTTTAGAAATTTCTTTAAATAAATTTAAATGGTAATAAACGTAAACCTGGCATGTTTTCATAATTAAAATTAACTAATCTACTAAAGTTTTATAAAAAGCGAACTACGGCTTGTTTGATCTCAGATAGTAGGTACGTAGGCACTCATGGGGTAACTCCAAAAAGAATAAAAAAATATTTTTTAAATCATTATTAGTATAATCCTTATATCAGTTTTTTTCTAATATTTTCTTTTTATGCTAAAGAAGATATTATAACATAATTCGGATTTTAGAAGAATAAGGTAGTAACTTAAGGTTTTAATAGAATAGCTCTCGAGTTGAGAATCTCTTATTTTTCTTTCTTCTTCTTTTTTCTTTCATCAGATTAAAAAGAAGAGATTTCGTCGACTAGTTGTTTAGATTATAATTAATTCTAATTCCATAATTTTTTCCTAACTCCAGTTAGGTGGCGACTCCATAAAATTCGTAATTCAAGTCAATGATTTATATTTGGTGAGTATAGGATTTAATATGAATCAGATTATGGAGAATATAAATTTTTAAAATTAGACTTGATAATGGTAGATAGTATTAGCAACATGAATGATGGCTAAGGTTTTTAAGGAAGAAGAAGAAGAAAGGTGTCATTAGTTATTAAAGAAAAACAAAGTCAATTCTCAGCATTTTACTACTTTTTAATTTAAGTCATTAACCTTTTTTTTTTTTTTTTGGGTGAGTCTTCAATGTTTTAATTCTTCTTTTATTTGAGTCATTTGGTTAACTCTAGTAAATAGGTACGATTGGACATGTATCCCCTCCCTATCGACTTAAAGTAAATGAAACAATATAAAATTCAAAATTAAATGAAAAAAATAGAAACCCTAAGTAGCTAGCATGGCTAACTCATACCTATATATGAAAGGCACCGTCTAAGAAAGATACTCTAAGAAATCATGAACATATGTGTCTAGAGAGATAAAATCCTCTTTAATAAATCACAACATACAATACCAACACCTTCGGTTGTCATGTTGTTGATTACATACAAAAGATGTTCTCAAAGTTATGTCTTTATCTATCTTATGAGTAAGTTCCATTAATTATTTCTCAATTGGGAAAATTTTCATTCTTTCTTAGGGAAAGAAGTAGAGTTTTGTAAGAAAATGTTAGGAACAAGGCAAAGTCAAGATGAAAATTGCATTGAATTGGTTTTTAGAAAGTTAAAGAAGATTTTGAAAAAAATTTAGGATTCACATTTGCAATGTTTATTTCATATATTATGAAGTTTTCATTTTCTCTCCATTAGAAGAAAGACTTCAATGGTACTAACATACCATGTGGATTAATTAGTAATGTGTAAATATTAATAAAATTTTAATACAAAAAGATATAAATGGTACTTGTACATTACTAATCAATCCATATGCTGTGTTAATACCGTTAAAACCTTTATCCTTTATTAAAGGGATTGCTACTTCTTATGGAATATCACTTATATTAAAAAAGTATCTTTAACCATCAAATGAAATGACATTAAATAAATTGTCATTCCTTTTGGACTTCATTTCATTCTAATGAAAGCATGCCCATGCATGCTTATGGTAGACAAGCTACTAAGCTTCTTGATGAAGCTTTTGGTACCTAGCTTCAAGGAGTAATATGAAAGTTAGAATTACTATGATAAGGGTTAATATCATATTAGGTATTTGAAATTTATACCTAGCTTCAAGGAGTAATATGAAAGTCGTAATTATTATGATAAGAGTTAACATCATATTGGGTATTTGAATTTTACTTATTTTTACAATTAATTATTTGAAATTTAAAAGTATCAATTTATTACTTATTAACTTTTCAAAGTCATTTATAATACTTGAACCAAATAGTTAATTATAAAAATAAGCGAAGTTGAGGTAGTTAATTGCAAAAATGAGTAAATTTCAAATAGTTAATTACAAAAATATGTAAAGTTTAGGTATTAAATTGACATTTTTAAATTTTAGATAGTTAATTACAAAAATGTTCAAAATTCAAGTATCAAATTTAATATTTATCCTTATGATAATAAACACGGTTGCATTGAGGACTAATTATACATGATCTTTATTTAAATCTATGCAATTTTTTATATTGACATGAGTACCGCATGAAAATAAATACGAGTCTAACCCGTCAATACAAATCATCACCCTTTTACAAACACCTCAACATTTATTGACTCAAATAATGTTATTATTGATGAGATTTTTGTAGCCTAATGGCATGAATAGTGGTTTACTAGCAAGATGATAAGGTTTAATTTCTCCGTCTTCAGTTGTAAAAGTAATTGAAAAAAGAAAAAAGTTATTGCTCGAGTCTTTATAGATGCCTCCCCTCAAGTTTTTATTCGATAATGACCTAAGAAGCCTCAATTTGATTCAGCCTTCTTACCATTGAGTGCAAATCCTTATTATTATCAATGTTAGATTGGGCAATTTTACTATATCATCACCGTCAATAGCTTTTTTTTTTTTTACTATTAATGAGTTTTATTTTTACTGTTATTTAGGATGATTCATTATTATAAAAAGTTATTGATAATGATTCATAAAGGTTGTTAATAGCCCTTTTACTACTAATAAATTTTATTTTATTATAATTCGAAAGATTTTATTATAATCAAAAAGTGATAATATTGTAAAATTTCCCATACTAGATTGCTTGGCTTGAGTCTCATCACCATGGTAAAGCGTGGATTCGTGAACATCATTGGAAATTCATGGTTCTCGATTTTATAACAACTTAAAGAACATACTCATATTGAGCTGAGCAGATGATCCACCAAGCCTAATTGTTGGCGGTTCGAGTTCATCTTTAAATTGCCACCATGACTCGAGAATGCCCATCTCAAACTCAAATGTACATAAGCTTAAAGAATCCCCTATGGTTTCAACCCTCCCTTCATTCTAATCTTGATCTCTTACAGTTTCCAGCGCGAAGAGTTAGAGTCAAGCCCTGAGGGGAACTGCATAATTTCCTTATTACAATCGAAACTCATCAGCAAAAGTCACCATGCTTGAGCTTTAGACTACTGGCCTGGTTTGGTCGAATGGCAGCAGCTTCGGCCATACCTTGTCTAGTTCTGCTCTTCACATCAGTCTATCAATCTAGGTCAATTTTTGTGATCCAACTTCATTTGGCCACAAACTCCACATATCACTAGTCATCTGAACATGCCAAAAGAACTTCAAAATTTGATCATCTTGTATGAAGAACACGAAAGAAAGGTGTTATTAAGTATTGAAGAAAAACAAAGTTAGTCCTCAATGTGTAACTGTATTTTTAGCTTAAGTGATTTTTTTTTAATTTTTTTATTTAATTCATTTGGTTAACTCTTATAAAATTCGATAAAGTTCGACATGTGTTACCTCTTTATTGGCTTATATTAAATGAAATGATAAAAAATAGAAACCCTAGGTAGCCACCACGGCTACTTCAATGTACGTTTAAAAGGCATCAGCTGTCTTATTACTAATTATATACAGGAGGTTTTCTTAAAATTACGTATCTATCTGTTTTATGAAGTTCCATTTAGGTTAGAGCATCATCTTCAAATCGAAGCATTTCTCAATTGGAAAATTTTCATTATTTCTTAAGGAAAGAAGATGGAGTTTCCCTAAAGAAGAAGAAGAAGAAACAGATGCATGCAAAGACAAGAGGAGAATTACCTCTAGCTGGTATTAAGAAGGTTAGGAAGATTTTGAGAAAATGTAAGATTCACATATGCGGTCTCAATTTCATCATCTTGTGGCATTTTAATTAATTATGATTGAACATCTAATAGTTTACATAATAAATACTCATGTTTGGTTGTTTAATACGCTTGCATGTTAAATCATGATTGATAGAGATAAAATTGAGACCTCTGGAAAATGAATTACTATCCATTTCAAATTCGTATTTGCTATTTTGATTTTTTTGCCTCAATAGTATCTTGGTTAATCATGATTAAACATCTAGCAATTTAAACTATAAGTACTTATGTTTGGTTGTTTAATTTACCCCGGTGCTCAATTGTAACTGGTAGAAACACAAATGGTGATACCAACTTTGAGATAGCAAATTTATATGCAATTCGGATTCACATCTAGTGCCTTAATGGTATTATGACCAATTCCGATTAATAGCTGGGAGTTTAAATAATAAATATAGGTGTTAAATTATAATTGGTGGAAATATAATTGAGAGACCAAGTTTGGGATAGTAAATTTCTCTCCATATATTTCAATGAAAAATGAAATGTACACTTCGAAAATTATAACAAAACAAAAAGGTTCAAAATGTTTTGGTTTGTCCTTGGTTGCCTTAAACGGTCTTGGGCTCTTTTTACAATTGATGTCGCACCTGAAAGCTACTCCAACTTGGCATTCCTTCATGCATTTAAGGGTTTGTTTGGATTTTTTTTTTATTTTCTATGTTGAAATTTAATATTTGGAAATATTTTATCTATATCTGTTTTAAAAATATAATGGTGGTGATTGAAACATCAAAATTAGAAAGTGAAACTTGACGTGCTTCTAAGAAAAAGAATTTAATAAATATATTTTACGTATTGGAAACGGATATTTAATTGAATTTTTTGTAAAAGTAAATAGAGTAAATGATAAATAAGTTTAATTTTATAGAAATTTTTTAAATATTTAATTTTATATCAACAATATATATATATATATATATTTCCATCCTTTTGGTATCTTATTCTTGTCAAATATAAGATTTGACAAGATACTAAATAAATGAAAAAAAAAAAATGAAACAATGGACCCTAAATTCATATCACATATATAGGATTTGAATCTAAATGGTGTTTGTTCGTGTAAAGAAATTAAAAATCGTGTCTCCTTATTTGAATTTAAATCACATATCTTCAATTAAAGTTCAAATCATCACCACTGACTTGAGTGTATTTGATTTCTAGAAAATTATAAAACATGATATGTATTTTAACACTTTTGAACTATATATTTTCTTTTATTAAACTCATGACATTACTATCTATTAATGTTAGTTTAGGACACATATTAATTTTTGATTGGCCAACAATAATTATTTATAAAATAATATTATTAAATAATATGATAAACATAATAAAGAACTTATAGAAAATAAAAAGTTGCAAAAGTATAAAATAAAATTCATGATGCAATCCTAAGAGATGTGGCCTGATACGTGGCCAACAACTTTGGTGGGTCAACATGAACTTTCTTTTATTTTTTTATAATTTTATTTTTTATTATATTATTTAATTAATTTTATTTAATAATATTATTTTATTAAATTAATTCTTATGAATCAATCGAAGAGATAATACATATCTCTGATCCTAATTAATATAAGCAAATAGTAATAAAATACAAATTATAATTTAAAAAAAAAAACTACGGGTTATTTTCGTTCAAATTCTTTGATAGGTGTCTACATTATTTTGGACTAGTCATTGAATATTAATTATTGAAACCTTATACGGGACTTTAAAAAATTCCATATTAAATGGACTATCTTCGATGCATCATTAAAAAATTCCATATTAAAAAATTCAAGGACATTGGACTCTGGAAAGAAAAAGGAAAGAACACTTTCAAATCCAAAATATGAACAAAGAAATGAAGGGTGTGAGGCTTATTGCTAAGGCACAGAATGAATTAGTAATATACTGTGTAAAACCATGTGAATCCACTCTACAGAAAGTCATCATTGCAGTTGGTCAGTGGAGAGTTATAATCAATAATAAGCAAATTGGTAGATCCATCTGTCTAAAAATGACCACGAGAAAGGAAAAAGAACACAATGCTAACAATTAGATACCACTGTTTTCTGGATTTTTCGCCCATAATCTAATAAAATCGTGCTTGAATCACTGAAATTCCTGTGTGGAGTTGAAATGGATTAGCCAACAAGATTATGTTTGCTTGTACTATCATTATCTCTTGTTGCTATTACAAGGCTTTATATAAACAACATGCATCCAAATCTAAGTTTCTTTATCCTCTCATGTTCAGCACTCAGGAAATGAACACAATCCACACATAAGAAAATCAACATATGCAAAGCCCCAAAAGTTTAGCAGGAAATACTTGATCATTCAATCATAAAAAATAAGGTATACAAAAGATATACAATGATGAAATTAGTCCACAACAAGTAGTTTTTGATACTCTTCTCCAGAGACGACCTGATGCATGGTGGCCTCTAGGTTAATATCCCCATTGCCATCCAAGAACAAGTTAAGCAAGTTCTTTGAAAATCCACTCACAAGAGCCACTCCCTTCTGGTTCCTCATAACCGGGGTCGATCTTGAGTTCCTCAAATTCCAAAAAACTATCCGAGGTACAACATTACCATAACCACATTCCCCGTATTTCCTAGTGATTGCTTCATAATCAGTTTCCCATGGATTTGCAGATGCTTGATCAAACTCCATGTCACTAAAAACAAACACTCTTTATCATTTCATCTTCCTTCAAATTCCCTTTCAGAGCCACTTGCAATATTAAGTCGAATATGACGCAGCGCAGAAAGCGAAACGAAACGAATCCGAATATGGATTGGTTTCACACAACAAAGAAACACTCTTTGATGCAAATCTGGTTGCGCACAACCGGAAAAAGGGAGAAAATTCTCTTATGAAATATATTTGATAATAAAACAAAACGTAACCTTAATATGTCTGACAAAAGAGTATTTATACTTCCCTGTAAAATACGTAAAAGGGGAAAATCTAAGTGTACACGTGGAAATAAATAATAATATACGCGTCTGGAATCTATCGCATACACGGCCGTGCCTCTAGCCGTGTATGTTACTGGGCATGTAACGAGCGCAGGACACGGCCGTGTCCCAAGCCGTGTCTTAACCCATGTAAGCTTCTGTGAAAGTCTTGCAAGCCGTGCCCGGAACCGTATCAGAGTCTGTGACAGTCCTTCAAGCCGTGTCTCAAGCCGTGCCCGGAGCCGTGTCAGCCTTTGTGTCCTCTACTATGTCCAGGCTGTGTCTCAAGCCATGCCTGAACCCGTGTCAGCCTCTGTCCTCCACTATGTCCGCCCTTGTGTCTCCATCATTCTCCCTCACTAATGGAGCACTCGACCCCGAGTTCTCATCCGGATATAAAGGCGTATCATCGGGGTGAAAAGGTGACAAGTCCGCAACATTAAAAGTGCAGGAGATATTCATATCTTCCGGGAGTTGTACAACATATGCATTGTCATTTATCTTATGTACAACTTCATAGGGTCCGTACTTCTTGGGTTGAAGTTTCCCATATTTCCCTACATGGAAACGCTCTTTTCGGAGGTAAACCATTACCTGATCGCCCACTGCAAAGAGCTTCTTCCGTCTATGCCTATCTGCATCCCCTTTGTATCGTGTATTGGACTCCTCTATCTTTCGTTTAACTTCCTCAGTAGTGGCTTGGTGTTGTTCCGCCATATGTTTAGTTGCCACATCACCCACCATGTCCTTGGGTAATTTGAGCAAGTCCAGCGCATGTTGTGGTGTCTTGGTGTATACCACCGAGAATGGTGACCTCCCAATAGTTCGGTAGACGGAACTATTGTAAGCGAATTCAACCTGAGCCAATGCTTGATCCCACTGTCCCGGCTTCTCGCAGCAGATGCTTCTGATGAGGTTTCCGAGGGTCCTGTTAGTTACCTCGGTCTGACCATCGGTTTGAGGATGAGCGGTGCTGCTGTAATTCAATGATGAATCAAACATACACCAAAGAGTCCTCCAAAAATGACTGAGGAATTTGCTATCCCTGTCGGAAGTAATGGATTTTGGGACTCCATGCAACCGCACCACTTCCTTGAAGAACAACCGCGCAATAGCCCGTGCATCTGCGGTCTTCTTGCAGGGAATGAAATGAGCCATCTTGGAAAACCTGTCAACTACAACAAACGCGGAGTCAGCACCTCGTTGGGTACGAGGCAAACCCAGTATAAAATCCATCGATAGGTCCTCCCAGATGTTTGATGGTACGGGAAGAGGAGTATATAGGCCCCGTGTTTTGGGATTGCCCCTTAGACACTTGGCAAATGTAGCACCTTTCCACAATCCGATACACATCTCTTCTTATCTGAGGCCAAAAGTATCTTTCAGTTACTGCGGCTAGGATCTTATCTCTACCCATATGTCCCGCCAATCCTCCACCATGTAGATCTCGGATAAGCTTTTCCCGTAAGGAAGTTTCAGGAATGCACAGTTGATTCCCTTTCATCAAATACCCCTCATGGATATGATAGTCGTCTCACGGTTCCCTGTTGGTACACTTAATCCAAGTGTCCTTAAAGTCGCTATCATTTTCATACAATTCCCTTAGCTTCTCAAACCCAACAATGTCCGCACTTAAAGTAAGTAGGACATTCACTCTTCTACTCAGGGCGTCTGCGACCTTGTTGTGCACACCCGACTTGTGCATCAATCTGAAAGGAAATCTCTACAAGAACTCAATCCATCTGGCGTGCATGTCCTTACTAATTCGGGTCTGACCACTCAAGTGTTTAAGAGCCCCACAATCCGAATACAAAATGAACTCTTTCCCAACCAAATAGTGCTCCCACACTTTAAGGGCCCTCACCACGGCGTAGAACTCCTTATCATATGTAGACCAAGTCCTCCTTGCTTCGCACAATTTTTCACTGTAAAAGGCTATTGGTCTTCTCTCTTGTGATAGTACTGCACCAACTCCAACCCCACTAGCATCGCAATCCACCTCAAACAATTTCTCAAAGTCCGGTAGCGCTAGTACAGGAGAGCTACACAATCTCTGTTTCAAGTTCATGAAGCTCGATTCAGATTCTTCGCTCCATTGGAACTTTCCCTTCTTCAAGCATTCAGTCAGAGGGGTAGCAACAGTACTAAAATGCCTGATGAATCTTCTGTAGAAACTAGCTAGGCCGAGGAAACTCCTCAATTCTGTAACAGTTCTAGGAATAGGACATTCTCTAATTGCCTTCACCTTCTCATCATCCACCATCACTCCTTCATTACTAACCACAAACCCAAGGAACAACAGTCGCCTTAACATAAATGTGCACTTTTTAAGATTAGCGAACAGCTTGTTCGCCTTTAATGCAGATAACACACACTTTAGATGCTCCAAATGTTCCTCTTCGGATTTACTGAATATTAGAATATCGTCAAAATACACAACAAGGAAACGGCCATTGAAAGGTTTCAATACCTGGTTCATTAACCTCATGAAGGTGCTCGGTGCGTTACTCAACCCAAATGGCATCACTAGCCACTCATACAGCCCCTCCTTGGTCTTAAACGCCGTCTTCCACTCATCTTCGGGACTGATCCGAATTTGGTGATATCCACTCCTCAAGTCTATCTTGGAGAAGATAGTAGCGCCACTCAAACGGTCCAACATATCCTCGATGTGGGGTATAGGGAATTTATACCCTATGGTAATCTTGTTGATAGCTCGGCTATCAACACACATCCTCCAGCTCCCATCTTTCTTGGGAGTTAACAACGCTGGAACCGCACATGGACTTAAGCTATCCCGGATGAACCCTTTGTCCAAAAGCTCTTGGACCTTCTCCTGTAGAATCCCGGCTTCCTTGGGACTCATTCTGTAATGCGGGAGGTTTGGGAGACTAGCTCCGGGCACCAGGTCTATCTGGTGTTGAATGTCCCTTAGAGGGGGTAGCCCCTCAAGTAGGTCGTCTGGAACCACTTCCTTAAACTCCTCAAGAAGATCCTTCATTGCCCCTGGCACATCTCCATCAAGTTCCTCCCCTCCTTCGGTCACACCTTTCACGATGAGGGCATGCACCACTCGCGACTCCCTTAAGTCTTCCATCACTTCCTTCTCAGATTAAGTGACAGTTAAGAATGATCGACTCTCAACCTTCTTTCCTTTAGCTCGTCCTTCCCTCTTCAACGGCAACAAGGTGTACTTCACACCCTCCTTCTCCAACCTGTAGACATTCTCTTTACCCACATGTTGCGCGTCTACGTCAAATTGCCATGGTCTCCCAAACAAGATGTGGCGGGCATCCATGTCTACAATGTCACAAAATGCTTCATCACGGTACTTCCCTATTGAGAAAGGTACCCTGCATCTCTCCTTGACCTCAATTTTCTCGGCTGCTTTAATCCAGCCGATAGTGTACGGATTTGGGTGCTTCTCGATGGGCAGCTGCAGTTGTTTCACAACCTCCCTTCCTATGATGTTCTCGCAACTGCCGCTGTCTACTATTAGCTCAAACAACTTCCCCATGATAATACACCGTGTACGAAACAACTGGTGTCTTTGCGTGATCTCTTCTTGCTTCGGGGTGAGCATCATGCGCCGAATTACATATGTTGGTTCCGCTGTTTCTTCTTCTTCCTCATAATATTCTCCCTCTCCATCGGGCTCACAGCAGATTTCCTCATCATCTTCCCTATCAAGGATGTTGACGCTCTTCCTCGATGGACATTCGTTTGACCGATGACCCGATTAGTTACATCGGAAACATTTGCCCAATATAGGTTTGGCATAGGGATTGTTCTGTCTTTAAGCTCCCTTCTGCTCCATCGGCTTCTTCCCCTCACTTTTCTCTTCCCTCCTGGACATGTCCTCAGTTGGTTTATATGGTGTAGTCCTACTTTTCTCAAATACCAGCCGACTACCACCACCCACATCTTTGCCTACATATCCCTTCCGTCCTCCTCCATATCTACTCACTTGTTCTTGCAACACAAGTTCAGCTCGGAGAGCCAAGTTCTTTGCTTCTATAAGGGTTCTCACTATCGTAACCCCAATCTTGTCTTTAATTTGGAGCTTCAGTCCTTCTATATACCTTGCAACTTGCTGACCTTCGCTCTCCCTCAAATCATTCCGCTCCGCCAACCTCATGAACTCTGCCGTATACTCATGCATGGAACGTTGTCCTTGGCGGCACCGCTGATATTGTTGGAACAATATTTGCTCATAATCCGGCGGGAGGAAATCATGTTGCAACAACTGCTTCATGCGATACCATGATCTCACTAGGTGTTTTCCTTCCCCCTGCCTCCTACTTTGTAGCCTCTCCCACCATGCCGAAGCACCACTCTTCAACCTGCATGCCACCAACCTTACACGACGGTCCTCGGGAATTTCCATGTAATCGAAGAACCGGTCCACTTCCGCAAGCCAATCAAGGAAACCTTCGATGTTGAGGCTGCCATCGAACCATGGGATGTCGACCTTCAAACGATAATCTCCCCCATCCCCTTGATCATAGCCTCCACAGTTCCTCCTATAATCACCTTCTCTAGGGTGGTTTCCATGATGAGCCATCCGATGACCACCACCACGCCCTTGCCGTGGCCTACTCCCGTACATGTCATCACTTTCTTTGCTGGACTCTTCACTCTCCACACGCCCCCACCTGTTCTTAACGACAGGTCGGATCACGTGTCCCCCGAATTCCTCCACCGCACGTGGTGGATTTCTGCCAGCGCCTCCAAACCTATTGGGGTCTACCACCAGAGCATCGAAACGCTCGATCAGTTCATCAAGACGCCGTTCCATACACCCGACCTTCTGATGCATTGCGTCGAATTCTGCCCTTGGAACCCATTGATGGTTCCCTTGAAACCTCGCCTCTTGAACACCGTCAAGAACACGACCGCTATTATCGCCTTGATGAGTTGACATCTCGACAAGAAATAGCCTTGCTCTGATACCAACTGACGCAGCGCGGAAAGCGAAACGAAACGAATCCAAATATGGATTGGTTTCACACAACAAAGAAATACTCTTTGATGCAAATCTGGTTGCGCACAACCGGGAAAAGGGAGAAAATTCTCTCACGAAATGTATTTGATAATAAAACAAAACGTAACCCTAATATGTCTGACAAAAGAGTATTTATACTTCCCCGTAAAATACCTAAAAGGGGAAAATCTAAGCGTACACGTAGAAATAAATAATAATATACGCGTCTGGAATCTATCGCATACACGGCCGTGCCTCTAGCTGTGTATGTCACTGGGCATGTAACGAGTGCAGGATACGGCCGTGTCCCAAGCCGTGTCTTAACCCGTGTAAGCTTCTGTGAAAGTCTTGCAAGCCGTGTCCCAAGCTGTGCCCGGAACCGTGTCAGAGTTTGTGACAGTCCTTCAAGCCGTGTCTCAAGCCGTGCCCGGAGCCGTGTCAGCCTCTGTGTCCTCTACTATGTCCAGGCCGTGTCTCAAGCCATGCCTGAACCCGTGTCAGCCTCTGTCCTCCACTATGTCCGCTCGTGTGTCTCCATCAGAATACCTTCTGGAAATTTGTATTGTAACCCCAATCCATGTACCTCACAAACTGAATCTTTGCACGAAGGTCATCGCCTTTGATCAAATGAAGCTGTGGATTAGCACTGAAAGATATGACTTTTCCCTTCCACGGTTCTTTGCTTAGCTCCGAAACCAAAATTCCCAAAGCAATAGAAACCTCCATCGGTACTCCAGACATACTCCCCGACACATCACAAACAGCAATACAATTCTCCAATTTGCCTCCTTTTAACAAATCATCCACCATTCTTTTCCACTGAAGCTCCGCAACTTCTCCACCGTCCTCATAGTCATTTAAGGATTGTATAATTTCGTGTGGAAGCAATGCTCCAGCAGCAATTTTTGCCTCACCCGACTTGACTTTGGCGAGATACTGCTTAAATCTCTCTTTATCGTGTTTCAAGAACTTGTCCTTGTAGAATTTCATAGCCACTGAAGCAACTCTATTGTAAGGAATAGACCCCCATTGACTTGCACCTATATATACGTCAGGCAATTCCAGGACTTTCCTCAACGGCACAAGGACTTGTTTCCTCAACCTATCACGAACTCTGTATGCATAATGTGCCTCTTCAAGCCCTTCATATTCCGGGTACAATTCACGGGGGAATACTAGCCTTGCAATGCTCTCACAAATCAACGTGGACCGGTCAAAGGAAGAATCAATGGAAGGACACCACTATGCAGCAAGGCTGATCTTTTTCAACTCATCTGAATTTAAAACTTCCATGTCTGCTTTCAAGCATTGAGCAAAATATTCTGAAGCATGATCATAGAGGAACCGGAAATCTGAATCACGGGTACATCTTTCAACATCCTTTTTAGCCATGGCAATTCTCTTATCCTGTCGCAGAGCACTTGCCTTCTCCTTTTCCTGTTTAGCCTTGGTCAGTCCATTTAATATCCTAACTTCTCTAGGCAAGGAAGACTTTTGCTTTTTCGCTTCTTTGAACCTTTTTGATGTTTTTCTCTTAATAAACGTTCTCCTGCCATTCTTATACTTCCTCTTCAACCATTCTTCTTTTTGTATGTGCCTGACATCAGGACCTTCAAGAAGCCGGTAGAGGATTTCTTACAAGTCCTTGAAGTACCCGAAATCGGCGAAAGACCCTACGTTGCACGCAAGAGTTCTAGGATGGTTCTTAAAGAGCCAAAAAGCTGCCCTGTAGAATCCTTCCTTATCAGATTTCCCATTTCCTCGAACACCTCTCAAGTTGCATATCAACTTGAGTGTTATCAAAGAGTCATGAGACCAAGCCAGCTTGAGCCTTTGTGTTAGTGACTCCGATGGTGCGTTTGGCACTACATGGAAAAAGAAGTCTAGACATGGATTTCCTGTTGAGGAAAAAGTTGCTGAATTGTTTTCCGCGCGTGTTTTTGGGGGTTGTGGGGTCACCGTGTTGAAGTTTTCCACCATGAGGTCTATGAAAGGGTGGCTGGAGATGGTGGATGTTGTGGTGGTGGTGGATGGTGGTTGTAAACGGTGGAGTTCTGGTGGTCCAAGGAGGAGATGGAGGAGCCATTTGATCAAAGAAAAATATTAAGGGTTGACTTTTTTTTGTGTGCAAGTGTTTTTATGGGACCTTGGTTGTGTTTGTGTTTGATGAAAGAAAGGCAGAATTTAATATTTATAGGATTGCATTCCTTGGAGACCAAGTACTTTTTGATTCGGGCAAGGTGTTTTTATTCGATTCTACTTGATTTTTCTTGCCGGTCACGATCCTTTTTGTGTCACGCTTGGTTCTAGATGTTTAAAATTTGTATATTAGTAGGAAGCAATCCATAGATTGATTACGTTTTTTTCTTTTTTTTCCTAAATTTGTAATTGAGTTGGACACAACACATGGAAAGATGTGGAGCATTGACGTCAAAAAGAAGAAGAAGAAGAAGAAGTCTAATTGCAATTTAAAAAGAATATAAATTTACAGCTTAATTAAATATTTCAAAAGATCTTGCTTAGCTTGTTCCGGGGCAAATTTAAATGCTTCACCACCCTTTTTTTTTTCAACTTAATATGTATACATACCATGCAAAGTATCAAAATTTAGGACAAAATTAACATTCCTCACCAATATCAATAAGCATGTACCTTGCTTTATAGTATAACCGAAGTAGCGAAGTGGGCGTATAATTTAAATTATTGATAAAAATGATAAGAATATAATATATTTGTAAATTCCCTGGAAAAATATAAAGTTATATAATATTAATAAAATATAATAACAAGGACAAACTAGTAATTTTTATAAAGAATCGAGGGTAATTCAATTATTTCATGAACATGATATATATACCCCAGTCTGACCTAACACTCCTCTTGTTATCATTTTCATAGTAGTTGATAAAGAGGTACTCTCTAAAACTCTAAAGGCGACCTAGCGAACAATTATCAAGGCCAATTTGATTTCATCAAGTAAGAGGTTCTAATGACAAACTCTAATTACATGATTTATAGAATTCAGATAAAAAAAAACAGGTTGGAGTGAGCACATAATCAAGCGACTAAGGAATTCAATTACAGAATTAGACAAGTAAATATACTAATCTGCACATTGTATTAGAATTAGCAAAATTTAGGATCTAATTAGGCTTAGGATCATAGAAATTAGGTTAAGGAAAGAATTGGAAACTAGGAAAAATGATTGGTGTAGAATAGTGTAGTACATGGTCAAGTATACACCCGTGTACCTGCCTATGTATAATTATGCACTATGTATAAAAAGGTACATAGATGAAGGAAAGTTACTTATTGGTTGTGTGTATTCCTAGGAAGTACCCCAATGATCTTTGTGTGATGTTATCCCTAATGAAGTCATGCTTAGAAATGATCTAGGCACCCCCAATGACTCATGGGTGTTGAGGCCCTGTAGTAGCAGTTCCCAACACCATATCAAGTAATTAGGTATTTTCTTATATGTGTTTGACAGGATCATGAGTACCCCCTTGGTGTTTGGTAGACTTAAGTGAAACATAAACTTGTTGTATGATGTACAATACCTATATCAATGTATGTGATTTAAGTTCTTACTTGTTCATGCATATGTGTTAGCTGGTTATATGTACTGAGCGTTAGCTCACCCTTTAAGGAGTATTTTTTTTAGATGTAGGTACAGAAGAAAACGTTACTTATGAAGAGGATTTAGGGTTAAATGTATAGGAGTGGGAGGATGAGGACTTCCATAATTATTATGGGGATTAAGTGAAGATTGATCAGCTAAAACATAAGAATTGTATTAAGACTTATTATTGAATTTGAGAATTTGAGTGTTAGAATAGTTAAACATTTTAAGTGATTTGAACTGTTATATTAAGATTGTTTTTTTGTAAGAGTTGAAAAAATATGCAGGAAATACTTGTATTATGTTGGAAGTATTGGATATATATGATTGTGATTTACAGGAATTACATGATTAAATGGCATCAAAGTAGGGTTAAAAGCCTTAATGTGTCCTTGTTTGGTAAGGGCATGTGGCGACTCGTAGTGCTCCCGGGTTTCGAGGTGTTACAGCTTAGATGATATTAGAGCTCAAGTTTGATGATTCTTAGAAACTAGGTGGTGATAAATAGGTATAGGATTCAAGTGATAGAAAGTAAGATATGATCTTTAGAGAAATTAAGTATTTGATTTGTAGGACGGTGAGATATGAAGAGAGTGGATGAAGTTATGAGACAATTATTTGATTTAGTAATTTATATTTACTTTATGATTATTTTAATTGCCATTCTTTTAATTAAGTTATTCATATATATGTATATATTATGTGTAGAAGTATATATGTATATATCGATGTATAATGACAGTAATGTTGAACTGACACTAACTTTTAAGTCTATTCGGTTGTCTCTTCTCAAACAGAATGCCTCTTAGAAGAATTACCAGAGTAGGCGTAGTAACGGGTGTTAGATGTGGCAACGCAAATGAGGAGAACATCTAGGGTCAATAGCCACAAAGGGGATAGGGTCAGATGGCAAAACAAATCGCCTAACTTTTGCAAACTGTGAGCAACTTAGTGGTGCCGTTGACACAATAACATCAAGCCTATAATGTTCCACGGAATAAAACTACAAATGAACCAGTTAGTTTTGATAAGTTTATTAAGGTAGCAAAGGAGTTTAACCCTAAGGTGGATGACCTGATTGAGGTAGAGGATTGGGTGTAGGAGATTAAGAAGACATTTGTTGTTTTCTAGATATCTTAACACAAGATGGTGAACTATGTTGTGTTTATGCTAAAGGGAACTATAGCAAAATGGTGGGCGTCGGGTCCCAAACTAGTAGGAGAGTATATGAATTGGATGGTGTTCAATGAACTGTTTTATTAAAGGTACTTCCTTAGCAGTTTTAGAGATAGGATGAAGAACGGATATTATAATCGTGAAAAAGGGAATAGGACAGTGGAAGAATATGATGCAAAATTGAATTGCTTAATTCCGTTTTTGCCTTGAGAATGTCCGTGTTGATGATAGATCTAAGGCTAGAAGATTTTTTAGGGGATTGGAGCTAGATCTCTAACATGAGGTTGGGGGCTTTTAGCTGAACACGTATGCTAAAGTGGTCAATAAGGCCAAGTACTTGGAATAGAGTAGAAGAAGGATAAAGGAGCAAAGGAACCATAAAGTAGGAATAGCTTTAGGGAAGAGATCCACCTCAAGTGTGATGAGGCAAAATAAGGGCAAGAGACCCTATATGTTCTAAGGCAGATCACAAAGTACTACAACCCCTTTTCTATAGATTAGACTTGTGCCTTTGGCACTTTTTGTAGTAGCCCCTACTATTAGATGACCTCATAAACTAAGTGAATGCAGATAGCCAGAGAGTACATGCTTCTCCTATAGAAAGGTAGGATATATCAGTAGGCATTATAATGAGAGGTCAGCCCCCCTAGTATTTTGCCATGTATGCAAATAGAGGGGACAAAAGATAGTTGACTATCTTTAGGGGTAAGTGGGAAATTAGATAGCCTCAGCTCCATAGGCAGCAAGACCTTCAACTGGAGCACATATTGGTAAACCATAGGTAGGGAGCCTTAGACAACGGGTTCCCACCAAAGTATTTACTATTTAGTAGTAGCTACACCAGGATATTCCAAACATGGACACCATTGCAAGTACGCTTTAAGTACATGCTTGCAATGCTTATGTGTTATTTGATACCGGTGCTTCTATTTCCTATGTGTCTGAAACCTTTGTATATGAATTTGAGCTAGATGTTGAGAATATAGATGATAGTTTAGCTATTAGTACTCCTTTGGGAGTTAGAGGGAAGATAGATAGAATCTGCAGAAGAGTGAGAATACAAATACAGAGAAAGGTGATGCTAGCAGATCTCTTGATTCTGGAGATGGTGGAGTTTAAAATTATATTGAGAGTCAATTAGTTGTTAGAATACCATGCCACCATTGACTGTCATAACATGGTGGTACATTTTAATATACTTGGGGAAGATTATATTGAGTATAAGCTGGAAGCTTAGAGATCAATTGGATTATCTACTTATAAGTTGTGGGGAAGGAATATGTTAGCAGCTATAACTACTGAAGCTAGTGAAGAAACAAAACTAAAAACGGTACTTATAGTGAGAGAATTTCCAAATGTGTTTCCAAAGGAACTTCCTAATTTACCCCCAGCCAGGAAGATAGAGTTTAGCATTGATTTAGTACAAGGTATTATACCAATATTAAAACCGGTATATAGGATATTTCCAGTTGAATTATAAGAGCTAAGGAAGCAATTACAAGATCTACAAGATAAAAATTTTAAAAGACCTAGTGTATCTCCTTGAGGTTCACTAGTCCTTTTTGTTAAGAAGAAAGATGGAAGTATGAGACTCTGCATCAACTACAAAAAGCTGAATCGAGTCACTATTAAAAACAAGTATCCTCTTCCCATAATAGATGACCTATTTGACCGGCTATAGGGAGCTCAGGTGTTCTCTAAAATAGACCCGAGATCAAGGTACCACCAGCTAAGAATTAAAGAAGAAAACATATAGAAGGCAGCTTTCAGGACCTGATAAAGGCACTTCGATTTCTTAGCGATACCTTTCAAGTTGACTAATACACCTGCAACATTTATGGACCTGATGAATAGAGTATTAAGAGATTTCCTGGACAAATTTGTAATCATCTTCATAGACGAAATCCTGATATATTCAAGAAGTAATGAAGAACATTTAAATTTAGTGTTGAATAGATTATAAGAAGAAAAATTGTATGCTAAATTCAATAAGTGTGAATTCTGACTAGAGTAGGTGGTTTTCTTGCGCAATGTAGTTAACAAGGATGGAATATCTATAGACTTAAAAAAGGTGAGAGTTGTAATAGATTGGCACAAGCCAAAGATAGTAACAAATATAAGAAGCTTCTTAGGTTTTACAAGTTACTACAGAAGGTTTGTTGAGGGATTCTCTAAGATAGCGACTCTTCTCACCAAGTTAACACAAAAGAATGTGAAGTTTGAGTGGGACGACAGATGTGAAGCCAGTTTTCAAACATTTAAGAAGAAGCTTGTGTCGCACCAGTTTTGGCATTACCCAAGAGTGGAGAAGAATTCACTATTTATAGTGATGCTTCAACTCAAGGGTTAGGATATGTATTAATGTAGAGCGGGCAAGTCATAGCATATGCATCCCACAAATTGAAACCATATGAGAAGAATTACCTGACTCATAACTTGGAGTTGGTAGCAATGGTATTAGCCTTAAAACTATGGAGGCACTATTTGTATAGAAAGAGATGCAGGATTGGAGCTTGAAATACATCTTCACACAAAAGGAGATAAGCATGAGGCAAAGGAGATGGTTGGAATTAATCAAGAATTATGACTTGGAAATCTAGTACTATTCAGGAAAAGCTAATGTGATAGCTGATACCCTTAGTAGAAAAAAAAAAGAAGAAGATAATGTTGCTACTCTCATCACTTCACAACAAGAGTTGTTGGATGATATGTGTAAGCTAAAATTGGATGTTTTAACTCAAAAACTGGGAGCAAAATTGGTCACTTTACACATCTAACTAACTTTGGTGGATATAATCAAGACTGCCCAAGTAAAGGACAAGGATGTCTAAGAAATCAAGAGCATGATAGAACAGGGTAAGACTCTTGAATTCAATATGGACACAAAGACAATCTTAAAACATGGAACAAGATTATGCATACTAAGGGATGTGGAACTAAAGAAGGGAATAGTGAAAGAGGTACACTACTCAACCTATAAAATTCATTCTAAGAGCACCAAAATGTACAAAGACCTGAAGAGTAACTACTAGTGGATGAACATGAAAAGAGAGATGATTGAGTATGTAGCCAAATGCCTTGCTTGCCAGTAAATTAGAATTAAACATTAAAGGGTAGCAAGAAAATTACAGTCTCTTGTAATACTATAGTGGAAATAGAAACATGTGACAATGGATCTTATTATAGCCCTCATAAATACTAAAGAGAAACAAGATGCAGTTTGGGTAATAGTAGACCAGCTAACCAAGTCTACTCATTTTCTACTTATCAGAGTGGGATACAAATTGAAGAAATTAGCCTAGATATACATTCAAGAAATAGTAAGATTACATAGAGTGATAGTAACCATAACCTTTAATAGAGATACATGGTTTATAAACAAATTTTGGAATAACTTACGTAAAGCTTTTCGCATAAAACTGCAATTCAGCATTGCATTCCACCCTTAGACGAATGGGCAATCTGAAAGGATCATCTAGACTCTAGAAGATTTGCTCAGAGTTTATATGCTAGATTTTGGAGGTAATTAGAATAAATACATGCATTTGGTTGAGTTTTCTTATAACAATAACTATTAAGTAACTATCCAAATGGCTCCTTATGAGGCTCTATATAGAAGAAGATGCAGATCCCCATTACACTGGGATAAAGTGAGAGAGAGATAGATGCTAGGACCGGAATTGGTTCAAGAGGCTATGAATAAAGTGAAATTTATAAGGCAGAGAATACAAACAGCTTAGTCCCGATAGAAGAGTTATGTAGATAAGAGACGATGCCCCTTAGAATTCCAAGTAGGAGATAAAGTGTTGTTGAGAATTTATCCAATAAAAGAGGTGATCAAGTTTGGTTTGAGAGGAAAGCTAAACCCAAGATATATAAGCCCATTTAAAATCTTGGAAAGAGTGGGTACTATGGCTTATAAGTTGGCTCTCCCACCAAGTTTGATTGGGTTATATGGTGTATTCCATGTCTCCATACTGAGAAAATGTGTACCAAACCTAGGTCAGATATTGACTTTGGAGCCTTTGAATATACAACTAAACTTGTCCTCTGTGGAAAGATTGGTTAGGATTGTGGATGTCAAGGAATAAGTGCTAAGGTGAAGAGTGTTCCTTACGTTAATATACAATGGACAAATCAAACTAATTGGGAAGTGGCATAGGAATTATAAGAGGAGATGAGGAAGAAATATCTAGGACTCTTTTAGAATTAGGTGACTTTTTAAGATGAAAGTTTTTATAGGGGGGGGGGAGCATGTAATTACTTGAAATTATTATAGATATATAAATTTTATTAAAAAAAATAATGACAAGGGTAAACATGTGATATTTACAAAGGCAAGGGATAATTTGGTTTTTTATGGACAGGGTATATATACCAATTTAACCTTAGGCTTTTCTCTTTTTGCTATTTGCGTAGTAACCCATAAAAGTTACGCTCTCTGAAACTTAGAGGCGATCAAGCAGACTACACAAAGGAGCAAATCAATTCCATTAGAATTTAGATCAAGGAAAGGGGACGAAACGAGCACAAAATCAAGTGATGTAGGAGTTCAAATCACAAATTGGGACAAGTAAGTTTACTAATCTGCACATTGTATTAGAATTAACCAAATTTAGGATCCAATTAAACTTAGGAACACAAATTCAGAATTTGGAATGAATTGAAAAAGATGAAAATAGGGTTCATACAGAATAGCGTGGTACATGGTCAAGTACATGCCCATGCAGAAACATGCATTGTGTATAGAAAGGTATACGAAGGAAATGACATGTTCGTGTACTTAAGCGTGTCAAAATATGGAAATTCACAAAAAAGTACACGACCAACTACACGACTATATACCTAGGCATGCTAAAATGCCAAAATTCACAAAAAGGTACACAACCAACTACACGATTATGTACTTAGGTATGTCAAGAATGCAAAAACATACTAAAAGATACATGGCTACTATATATAACCATGTATCTAACCGTACCAAAGTACACGACCTTAAGCAAAAATCGTATACTTAGAGACACTTTGTTTTTCGATTTAATTTCTATCTTAATGACTTTACTTGCAACCTGAAAACTAAGAATAACCTTAAGAATTTTAGTAAAGTAGGAGAAATAATCTGATAACAGTTAAGTAAATAGAAGTGAGAAATTAGATTATACTAGATTAGTACTAAGAATACACTCTTGATATTTTACATATTTCAATCTAGTCGAATAGTCCAGGACAAGTTGTGTTTAAGGCTACAATTCTAAGGACATGTAACTTTAGCTATTTCTTATGATTGTTGAGTTAATATTAAATCGAATTAAGTTGGATGGACTGGTTTAAGTGGTTAAGTTGCTTGTTGTATGTACTTAGCTCGGCCTAGGGACTCGTAGTAGCAGATCCCTAGGGGGCACCCCAAATATCCTTGTGTAACGTTGTTTGTAGTGGATTTGATAGGAATAAAAATCCGACAAGACCTATCATTAGGGCAAGAACTAAAGGAATTCGAATTTTGGCGATGAGGGCCCATTTTGAGCAGATCGATCCCAGAATTATTTATAAATTAACCTCTTTTCTATTATTCTTGTATTGTGTTTTCTAACAAGCACACTTATCATATTTTTTAGGGCAATGGACAAAGTCCCTCAGACTCAGCTTGTGGGTTATCCATGGACCGACCTAAACCGGCGATGAGCTGAGCCGATGGATCCTATAGAAGACCGGCATCTTGAAGACCAATTTCTTTTATATATTTTTCATTTGCATGGACTATTTATGTTGTAATCATTTTGGGACACTTTTATTTCCTTGTAATTGTCACTTAGGACTAGCCGCCTTAAAAGTGGCAAACTTGTAATTTTGACCACTTTCTAACCCTAGGAGTAGCAAGTATAAATACTTGCTTAAGAGAGGGTTTGAGGAGGCTAATTTTACGGATTTGAGAGGCACATTTCACGTGTAAATTGGGGTTCTTTCCTTAGTTCCAAACTCTTATTAATTTCAACCCAAGAATTGGAATTGTGACGAGTGCGATAAAGGCGAATTGTGAGTCATATCAATTCAATTTTGTTGTATGTTCATTTCTTCTCTAGTGAGTCATATCTAGGGTAGATTTGGATCTTTCTTAAACCTATTTGTGGTTCTATTTTTGTGAACAACAATCTTGTAAGATTGATTGTTTCATTGAGCACTTGAATTACATACTTCATTGTTATTGTTGGCGTGAACTAGTGATTGAAAGGGAAAGTGGATTTCGTTGGTTTATTGCTTTCTTTGATCTGATTTCTACGTGATATTTCAATCCTTATTGTGGTTATTTGGTTAATGTTATTAATAGAGATTACAATTAAATCATTTGAACAACATTTTCCATCTAAATCTCCAAGGTGTTCACATGAATTGTCTCCTTAGTGGACCGGTTTGTGATTGACTTGAGACTTGTTTTATTTGAGTCAATTGATTGTGTTTCAAAGTTCTTTTGAGCACATCATCTTTTGGTATCAGAGCACAAGTTGAGAGAAGGGATTTATGGTTGTTTGATTTTGTGATATTTATCTTCAATTAGGGTTAATCAAATTGTGAACCACAATTGTGTTGTTGTAGTTTGTGACTTGCGAAATTACCTTGGTTGGAATTTTGATTTGCTGCTTGTTGGAGTTGGATTGGGAAGGTTGTTGTATCATTTTGTGATTAATAATTTTCGTGGAAGGAAGGAAGCATTGAAGTGTTGTTAATTCAACAATTGTGTGAGCTTGAAAAATTACCTTGTTCTTGCTGTGACTAGTTGTGGCGTGAAGGAGGTTGTGAAGTTTGTTGTTGTGATTTCCATTGTGTAATTCTGAATTGGAGAAGTGCAATTTCCAGATTTGAGGTGTGAGTTAAGGAAGCAATTTGAATTTCAAAACATACATTAAGTCATTGCTTAATTGTGTGTTCATTTGAATTTGAAAGTGGCTCCTTACCATTTGTGGAATATTGCAATTAATGATCTCATTTTGAATTTGAACTTAAGTTTCCTTTTGTTGTGAGTTACGGTTTGAAACTTGTATAGAAGTGGAGAAATACAAGTGTGGAAGAGTGTGTATGTGTGTGCTGCAACGTGTATAAAAGGTATATGTGTGTGGAGTTGTGTTTTTGTAAAATTAGTGAAGGGTATGTATGCGTGGCATTATGTGTGTATGTTGATTGAAGGTGTTGCAACGTGGTGAATTGGTGTTGTGGTGAAGTGAGTGCATCGTGATTAGGTGTGTGTGGTGGTGTAAATTTGTGGAGTTATGTGTAGTATAAGGTGCTGCACATTAAGACTCATTGTGGGTATAAAAATTTAACAAGAAAGGAAGGTTGAGTAGTGAAATTTAAAATTCAAACAAATCATTAAAGTGTAAAAGTAATTGAACTAGTTACTTAAACACTTCTTGTTGAATTTAATTCTATCTACTTGAAAGTAGTTGAGTGTACTTCATTTGTGGTTTGGTTGTGTACTTGAACCTTGGAAGTGTGAAGATAATTATTGTATTGTTGGATTTGAGTACAATTATGTCTAGTGAAATGTTTCATTATGTTAACATATTGCATCGAGACATGACTTCTTTTCAAACCATTGATGAGGGACAAAGAGAAAACTTGTTCCATACTTCTTGTAGGGTACAAGGAAACTTGTGCGCAATTATTATTGATGGTGGTAGTTGTACTAATGTTGTAGCTGCATCATTAGTATTGAAGTTGAAACTTGAAACTATCCCACATCCCAAACCCTATACATTACATTGGTTGAATGATCAGGATGGTCTTTGTGTGACCCAAAGGGTTAGGGTACCCTTCAGTATAGGGGACAAGTACTATGATGAGCTTGAATGTGATATTCTTCCTCTTTATGCATCCCATATATTACTTGGTAGACCATGGTTGTATGACAGGATGGTATTACATGATGGGTATAGAAATACTTATATGTTCAAAAAAGATGGAAAACGTATAATATTAAACCCTATGTCACCATCAGAGGTCCAGGAGATGCAAAGACAGATAAAACAACCATCATAGAATCTTGAGGATCATAGCCACATGATCAAACCATCAAAGGACCAAACTGTGCGGATGCAGGTATGCTAACCTTCAAAGGTTCTTGAGGGCTCTAGTGACACGAGCCAACCCTTAGAGCATAAAATTTGTTAGACACCGATGTGCCAACCTTCAAAGGATCCTGATGATCATAGTCAGACGAGCAGACCACCAGAGAGCCAGACTGTTCAGAGACAGTTATGTTCACCTTCAGAGGTTTTAGAGGGTAATGAGCAGTTGGGCCAACCATTAGAAGACCATGAGGATCAGCAACATACAAATGAGTTAGAAAAGGAGGAAACAGTTTTAGTGGAACAGGTTGATACAGGGGTGACTTTATTGGATAATGGAGCATTATTTGTGTTGCAAATGAGATACATCCTAGAAATGGAGGAAAGAAAACAATCACCACCTATAGTATTTCAGATATTGGGATTCTGCAGAAATACTTCTTCGGATGGATTGCTAGGAGAAAACAAAGTCTCTATTGCATTTGACCTGCTAGATTTGAGGACAAATCTTTTTGAGGCCCGAGGAGATGATAGGAATAAAAATCCGACAAGACCTATCATTAGGGCAAGAACTAAAGGAATTCGAATTTTGGCGATGAGGACCCATTTTGAGCAGATCGACCCCAGAATTATTTATAAATTAACCTCTTTTCTATTATTCTTGTATTGTGTTTTCTAACAAGCACACTTATCATATTTTTTAGGGCAATGGACAAAGTCCCTCAAACTCAGCTTGTGGGTTATCCATGGACCGACCTAAACCGGCGATGAGCTGAACCAATGGATCCTATAGAAGACCGGCATCTTGAAGACCAATTTCTTTTATATATTTTTCATTTGCATGGACTATTTATGTTGTAATCATTTTGGGACACTTTTATTTCCTTGTAATTGTCATTTAGGACTAGCCACATTAAAAGTGGCAAACTTGTAATTTTGACCACTTTCTAACTCTAGGAATAGCAAGTATAAATACTTGCTTAAGAGAGGGTTTGAGGAGGCTAATTTTTACAGATTTGAGAGGCAAATTTCACGTGTGAATTAGGGTTCTTTCCTTAGTTCCAAACTCTTATCAATTTCAACCCAAGAATTGGAATTGTGGTGAGTGCAACGAAGGCGAATTGTGAGTCATATCAATTCAATTTTGTTATATGTTCATTTCTTCTCTAGTGAGTCATATCTAGGGTAGATTTGGATCTTTCTTGGACCTATTTGTGGTTCTATTTTCGTGAACAACAATCTTGTAAGATTGATTGTTTCATTGAGCACTTGGATTACACACTTCATTGTTATTGTTGACGTGAACTAGTGATTGAAAGGGAAAGTGGATTTCATGGGTTTATTGCTTTCTTTGATCTAATTTCCACGTGATATTTCAATCCTTATTGTGGTTATTTGGTTAATGTTATTAATAGAGTTTACAATTAAATCATTTGAACAACATTTTCCATCTAAATCTCCAAGGTGTTCACGTGAATTGTCTCCTTAGTGGACTGGTTTGTGATTGACTTGAGACTTGTTTTATTTGAGTCAATTGATTGTATTTCAAAGTGCTTTTGAGCACATAAGGATTCGTGCTTCAAAATGATCTGAGTTGGTTAAAATTTAAGGTTTAAGGACTCATGGATGTTGGCATCCGTAGTGACAGTTCCCAATACCATATTAAGTAATTAAGTATTTTCTTATATATGTTTGACGGGGTCATGAATACCCCCTTGGTGTCTTGTGGACTCAAGTGAAACATGAACTTGTTGTATGATATTCAATGTCTGCATAAATATATGTGATTTAAGTTTTTACTTGTTCATGCATATGTGTTTACTAGTTATACGTATTAGGCGTTAGCTCACCTTTTGAGAATTTTTTTTTTAGATGTAGGTATAAAAGGAAATGTTACTCATGAAGAGGATTTAGGGTTGAATGTAGATGAGAGGGAAAATGAAGATTTTCATCATTATTACGGGGATTAAGTGAGAATTGATTAGCTAAAAGATAAGAATTGTATTGAGATTCATTATTGAATTTGAGAATTTAAGAATTAAAATAGTTAAACATTTTAAGTAATTTGAACTGTTGTATAAAGATTGTTTTCTATAAGAGTTTAAAAATTATACAAGATGTACTTGTATCATACTGGAAGTATTAGATTCAAATGATTGTTGTTTACAAGAATTACATGATTAAATAGTATTAGAGTAGGTTAAAAGTTTTAATGTGTCCTTATTTGGTAAGGACAAGTAGCGAGTCGTAGCACTCTTAGGTTTCGGGGCGTTACACTACCCTTTGCTCCTTTCTCCTTAAAGACTACTTATTTTTATAAATTGTTAAGTTAAACGATAAAATGAAGACCAAGTAGAGCAATGCTTGTTCATAACAAAATCGTTTTAGGCTTATAATGCATGAATTTGAATTTTTTTCATATGTTTTTCTTTCTTTCCTTTGATTTTTTTCAAATACTGTAAATTAAATAATAGTAGTTTTAAGTTACTCCTATTGTTGTGGCTTTTGTTCTTAATAAAATATTGTTAACGGCCTTTTCTATTATTAGGCCTCAAGGCCTAAGGAGCTCATCCCTTGTCTCCTAAGGTAGTGTTTGGTTTCCCATATTTTGTGGTACTCAACTAATAAAATTTTTTTGTCATTCGTTTGGTTTGAAAAATTGGTTTAAATACTGGACAAAAAAAGTATTAGAGTACGAGATAAAATAGTTAAAATTTGTACCATGTCAAACACAGTACAAAAAAAGTATTGGAGTACTGGAAAAAAAAAAGTGTTGGAGTATTGAACTTTATTTGATGATGATGCTAGTTTGTTAATACTAGTTTTTATATTATCACCTATATTGAGGATATTAATTTAATTTATTTGCTATTGGAATTTAGAATATGCATCAAAATAATGTAATTTAATTAAAATTATAGCTATTAAATGTTAAGGCAAATTATTATAATTTAATATATATTATTTTTTTATAATATTAATATAATTAACATTATGGTTATTAAATATAATTTATAAATTTTTATGATAATTATTAAATATTATTAATGTAATATTTATAATGTATTATATTATTAAATATAACACATTATTGTAATTTATAATATAAATTATTAATTTTTTTAATCAATGGATTTACATTTATTATTTTATATAATTTGTTTCATTATACGAATTAAATAATCTCTTCAAATTGTATTTTTTTATAATATTAAAAATATAATTAAATAACCATAATATTATACAAATTGTATATTTGTCAAAAATATCATGTTTAGTCCAGTACTTTATAATTCCAAATTATAAACATAATAAAAATCTTTATCCAGTACTAAATATACCAAACGTGGTACAAATTTTTTTTTTTTTGGTACTATTCAATACTATAAACCAAATGCTACCTAAGAGATAAATTAGGACAACAAACAAAAGGAAGGGAAGGGTAGGTGCTACATCAAGCACTGTCTGACGGCTTCCACCTCCAATTTTGCCTACAATCATTAGGAAGAGTGCACCAAACATTAATGTGCCCGTTATGCGTTAAATATTGATAGCCTTAGGGACATGGGAAGAGATCAATCAAGTGACCATCCCTTTCATCCATCATATACAAAAGAAGGTTGGTATATCTGACAATAAGACAACCCTCTTATACTCTATTTCCAGCTTATTTCTTAGTTGTTGCGGTGACTTCTCTATCCTTTCATTGAATCTTTATCACTTTAAGCATGGAGTAACAACATCAAAGTAATCTTAGGCACCTTTCCTTAGTTTATGTGTGTTCATTTTATAGACCCATTTCTCATTTTAAAGACCCACATTTCCCTTAGAGCTAACAAATATCGTGTGGGCGATTTATAGCTGAATGTAACACGTTATGCACTAATTTCCCAATTGATCCCTTATGTAGCTTATCTGGGTAAATTCCGTAGCGGGTATCCTTGGTCGCGGTGGTGGTGGCGGTGGCAATGGCAGTAGCGTTTGTCACTGAGCCACCAATTATTCAATCAATCGATGCGTAAGCTCCCTGCGGATTGACGGTACACGGACAGATGATAGGAGTTTGTTGATCTGAGGGAGTTGGATGAATATAGCGGTTTAATAAGGGAAATCCTTGTGTTTCAAGCTACTTCCAGTTGATATTTGGACGTTATCATTGATTCGAGAAGCTTTTTGAAGATCAAATCTATTATTGCTCTGATCCCCTAGCTAAGAAATTTTCGAAATCTATTAACATGTTTCTCGACTATTTTGAGTGCTCGGCATGTTTTTCTAGTGAATTATTAAACTCTTCAAATTAAGAATCATGCCGTAAAAGCTGTAGAAATTCAAGATGATGGCCATTTCCAGTATTTGTTTTGTTTCTGTAAAATTTTCTGTCTTCGCTATAGGCTTCAGCTGTTTTTGTTCAGACCAAGATATAGAATATAATAAAAGCTACAAAAATAAGTTTAAGGTACGTTCTAATTATCAGGTCAAAGCTCTATAATTTGATAGTATGAATGCAAGTTTTTAATGAAAATAATCAGATTCGGGGGGAAAAAAAAAAAACTCTGATTGATATGTCGTGTTACAAACAAATTCTTGGAATTTTCAACCAAATGTAGTAAGTGGAACACAAC
The DNA here is from genome assembly GCA_037954665.1 of Laguncularia racemosa. Lineage (NCBI taxonomy): Eukaryota > Viridiplantae > Streptophyta > Magnoliopsida > Myrtales > Combretaceae > Laguncularia > Laguncularia racemosa. Next base: position 269,006 of record JBBMOL010000347.1, on the reverse strand, counting down.
TAATTCGGTTTTACAAATTTGGAAAAATCTGCAGGCCTATAATATTAATTCTCCCAAAATATATGCCCTCTGGCCCTTCAAGGTGTTAATTAATCAGTTTTGCTCTCATAAATCAGGTCATTGCTGCTTAAAGTACATTACTTTGATTCTACTGTTTCTTCAGATAATCTCTTACTAAATTTGCTTGTCAGGTTATCATCATTTTCTTTCTTGGGCCTGTCTTTTGCTCGATGAGACTAAAACTGAAGTAATGGAATGGATAGATCAATATGAAAAAAGATATGGAGTAGCAAATACCCTTTTCTACCAACCACTATCCAGTTGGCCTCTGACATTTGTCAGAAAGCTTATACCTTTCCCAAGTTGAAAGTCAAATATATTTAAGGAACATCCCGCTAGTATAAAATAAGTGGGGTTGAATCACCATTATCCTTTCCATTTTATTAATACGTCCACCATTCAAGTTGTATCTGGTTAAACCTTGTAAAATGAAACTTCTGGCACATATTCCTGTAGTCGCATCGAACCAACTTCAAGAGTTACTGAATCGAATCAAACTAAACAGCGTTCATGGAGAATCAGGGTGAAAGAATCAATGATCTACAGCACTTAACAAGCAATAGTTTGCTAACATTTTCTCCAATCAAGGATTAATTACCATGACGTAGGGGATATACATCATTATGTCTTCGTAGGCAGGGATTTGCTTACTCATCAAAGAGCATTCCTACATCTATTTTCCATTGCAACAGGGGAAACGAAACAACAGGGTTCATCAATTGCAATAAATTCAATAATGTAAACAAATTTGAGTAGATTTTCAGGTACAATTTTACTTAAAGCATAAAGAACAACAGTAGCCTGTGAAGCAAGTTCCACAGTATCCCAATCTCAACATCGCCTACTACAATTTTCTTGTAGATACCACTTTTCAAAATGAGGTACAGACAATCTCTTTTACAAGCTTATCAGCTGTAAGTATAATCACACTATCAGATGACCAAACTCGAGTGTAAACAGTTTCTTTCTCAAATTTCATTTAGCATGTTACAACAAGACATCCTAACTTCAAGAAGAGGAAAGACAGTAAGGGAAGATACAGTTCATGACGACAAATCGCCACCACTTTGTTGCCACAAGTTGATAATGTCAGTAGCCTGATTAAGAAGAATTATCATCTGCTTCTGGGAAATCCAGGGTTTGCTCTCCAGCAAGACCTTGAGCTCCTCCCATGCATCTTTCCTCGGCCAGAAGTAGTAGGGACTCAAAGGAATTGTGCCATGTCCAGGTATCATCTGATCCAGGGCAATCCCGATGTTTTTCTCCATCCAGATAAACTTCAACACAAGTCTTGGTTTCTCCATTGGCTTCACAACCACTCCAAGCTTCTGTTTATACATGGCAGTAAAATGGGAAAGAAAATCAGCATGGAAAGAGTTCATTCAAGCAATGTTCTGCTCTGTAATTAAGAAAATCTAGCTATAAGGAGACTGCTAACCAGAGCTTGGACTAACATTTAGGACTTGGATTATCTAACTTGTCTATGTTATCTAAATGGAAAAAATATGCTAGGCTAATGTACTTAGAATTTGGCTTCCAAATTTCTTCCATCAAGCTTTAACATTCAAATTTCTGCCCATTTCCTTCTTCTAACTCAACCATCTGACTGGCAATAAACCCGAATGACTACAATCTTCTTTTGCTCAGAATCCTTTCCTTAAAATAGTCCTAAAATACTAAACCTATAAAGCTAGATGACATTCCAAATCTCGCTATAAAGAAGCTTCATAGTTCATCCCTTTAAGAACTTGATTTTGGGTAGCATCTCATCATGCAAACCCAGTTCTTTCCTCGAAACCCTTTTTCTACTATGTAAGAATTTTAACGCAAGGTAATGAAGACAAAAGATACCCTGCATCCCGCTACAGAGAAGTTTGATCCTTCTAAGAATATGATTCTATCACCGTTTACAGTCAACATGGAAAACACTAGAAAATGTAGTTCTAAACAATGGTATACGGATTCGAACAGAGCAAATAGTATATATGCAAGTTTCGGCATAACGTTTAAGATAAGTATATAAACCACTTTGAAATCATAAACCAAAACGTCAAATAGTCATTCTTAGCCATTTCTAGTTCTCACTCACCACAAAGAAATCATGATAGTCCCAAAAGGCCAAAATTCTCTTGAAAAACGAACCAACAAAGCAAAGATATGAATTTCAATTAAAATTACAAGAAGAAGGCAATAACCCATTTTCTAGGAACTCAAAACAAGTACGCAGACATCATTCAAATAACCACAAACCCTAAAAACCTATTTCTCATAGTGCACAAAAAATTATGATAACACCCAAATTCATAAAAAAACGAACGGAGATATGAACTTTTAATCATAAAAGGAAAAAACGACGACAACCCATTTTCTGAGAACATATAACAACATAGAAAAACATAAAAAAGCTAAACCACCAAGCACTAAAATTTACAAACTTTTTTTAACATTCACTACCTTTACCTCAGAGGAAGGAGTCTCTGAAGGAGTTTCCTCTTCAACAATATCTGCTGCCGCTGCTTCAGCTGTTGCAGCAGCAGAAACTGATACCTTAATAATCTCTCGCTTTGTTTGAAACCACCCAAAACCGGATGACAACTTTGAGGAAGTTGCTTTTGGTTTAATAAAGGTTGAAACTTTAATAAAGGGTTTTGGAATAACAGTGTTTTGGTGAGGAGGTAACAATGTTAAGGGCGTCATGGAAGATGTGTTGATAGTGGGTTGTAATTGTACTGCCACTGATAGCATTTTCAGAGAAAGATTGTGAAGAATATAAAAAGGAAGAGGAACCGGGGAAGGTCTTTTACGTTTGGCGCTGCTGATTTTGCTGGGGAGTGTTTTCTGGATAAGGAAGTACGGGTCGGGTTTCTTAATGATTTGATAAGGGAAAATTGGATCGGGTATGTTCTGGGTTAGACTTAGTCAAGAGTCAAACAAGAATTAGCATTTGAAAGTAGATAGAAAAATCAACGTTCGACCGAGATTTTTAGGACTTTTATATGGTCTAATCTGTATTTTGGTGGATCAATGATGGAGATTTAATGTATATAATTAAATTGATTTATTTAAAATAATGAATAATATAATAAATACATTTTGGATAAATTATAAATTTTAGCTTACTATGTTTTAGTAATATCAATTTTATTGGAAGTTTGATATATATAAAAAGTATCAACATACAAATTTTATGTATGAGCATTTTTCTATGTATTATAATCTCAATTGATAGTATTGTAATATAGCTAAATTAAGGTCTTACTTACTATTTACTTGGGGTTTGGTATCTTACATTTGTATTTTCTAAATAGAGCAATTATTTATAACCATTATATATATATAAAGGAATTATTTAGGGTAGTTGATATGCCAAATCTTTTGAAAGAAAAAGAAAAAAGAAATTAAGCAATTTTAGATGTGATTATTTTATTTAATTATTTACATCTTCTTATCATTGGCAATATCATAACGTGTTTGTAGTTTTTAATTAAGAGGAGAATCTCCTAATCTAATGTGAATAAAGATACATAAAAGTAGGGGTGGACATAGAAACATGAGACTAGAGGTCTAATTTTATCATATTTAAATTGAAATTAAAATTACTTATATGCATCTTATATATATAATAAGATTTTAAAAGTTATCAATGAAAATATAATATAAAAATATTTATATGGAAAATTATAAATAGAGCAAAAAAAAGCAATATGATACAAATATGAGTATTCTTCAAAAAAAAATTTCAACAATGGCTCTATAAAATTGTATAATTAACAATATTACAAAAATTATCAATTTCATATGATTAATTAGATAATCAATTATTCAATAGTCTACATTCATTTTCATAATATTAATTGTAAGAAAAAATACATGAGGTAATATGATTGTTATTATTTAATAATATTTTATATAATAGGGTCAAAATATTTATAGTATCAACGTAATTATTATTTATGCTATACGACTAATAAATAAATAGCAACTTAAAATAATTTAGTTAGTTTGCTATAATTTTATAATGAATAAATTTAATACTATTAGTTATTGTGAATAAATAGAAGAAAAAAGTTAAAAGAGAATGCCATTCAAGAATCTATATTCATTTTCATGATATTATTATAAAAAAAAATCAAGTAATATGATTATTATTATTATTTACTAATATTTTATGTAATAAGGTTGAAATATTTGTAATATCAATATAATTATTATTTATAATATACTATTAATAAATAAATAGTAATTTAAGATAATTTATTTAGTTTTCTATAATTTTATAATGAATAAAATTTAATGCTATTGGTTATTGTAGAAAAAAAAGATATAAGTAAAAAGAAAATACCATTAAAATAATAAATATAACTTGAAAAAGAAAACTAAAATGATTATAATAGAATTAAACCCATAATAGGGGCTAAACCCCATTTTTCCATTATTTATATTATTTTTATCTATATTCAATTGTAATATTTATTGGACCAATTAGGCACTGCCATATTCTTGACTAGTGTTATTTGAAATCCTAGTCCTAGGCAAACTAGAGTTGGAGGCTTGATTTGCTATATTCTCGACTATTTATTGTGGCTTATCTAATGACAAGTACAAGGAATGTTTGAGAAATGCATTCGCTAGGGACTAATTGCAATAAAGCCTTGAACAAATGATTTTGTTAAATTTTGATAGAGATTTTTTTATTGAGTTTAAGGGTATCTTCTCCTTGGCTTTGTTATAGATTGTTTTGAATTTGTTAATTACCAGTGCAGAATCAAATTATCTATTGATTACCGGACTAATTAAACAAAATACTAAATAGTTCACAATAAAAACCTCAAGTTTGCAACAGTAAATAACAATCTACTTCATATATGTACAATTTATGCTTGTTTCTACCGAAAAATGAAAAAAAAAAAACAGTAAATAACAATCAATGAAATTTATGGATATTGAGAAAGAGGGATATGGCAGTTTTTTTTTTGGTGTGGTTGGAAAAAAAGAAAGGCTAATTAGATAAAACCTAAAATAAAATATGTTATACATAACATAACACTTAGTAAATATATAGATGTTGTGATCCGTAGCCAAAAAAATAAAATATAAAAAACATTGAAAATTAAGGAAGGAATTATGTCCAAGTAATGACATTCTAGTTTAAAATGAGCTCAAGATAATTAAAATAGATGAAGATCAGTAAAAGTGAAAAGGTCAATTAAACACAATAATTTTATGTAATATTGAATATCGAATAAAACTATTAGTTTCAAAACTTCAAATATACTACTCTTGATCTAGTTATATAATTTAGTGTAATTCTATCCTCATAAATATAGACAGCTTAACCAAGTTGCACAAATGAATCTCCTTAACTGTTGAATGCATATATATAAGTTTTCTTGCTTTTATTATTATTTAAAAAACCAACAGTAAATGTCCATGACAAATTTTAATATATGATCTTGGAAGAAAGGAGAAATACATAAAATAGTACATGAAACCATAATAGTATTTATTTAAAGATTAAACCTACTTCAACGAAGAAAAAAAATCCATATTGTCTTAAAAATTTAACTTATGTTTTCAAAAAATATTACAAAGATAAACTTTGTAACTTCTAATACATCAAATTTATTGTCGTCTAGGATATCTTCCGTAAGGGTGGGGAAAAAAAATTGAATTGAATCAATCCGCAAACCACATCGCAAGTTTATGGTTGGTTAAATCGAACAAAATCGTAAAACTTGAACCAAAATATTTAAAAATATATATAATAATATTTTACTTACAATTAATTTTTTTATTGTAATATAATATTTAAAAGAAATTTTAGTTTATATTTATTAAAACGAATATATTGTTAAATCTTATGATATAATTTAATAAATATATATAAATTATCTCAAAATTTATATTATATGCTAACTTTATGAATAGAATTAGTTGTTAATATATATTTGAAGTTTTTTAGTTACTTGATTATCGATTTCATCAATTTCTTATATGATATTAAAACATATTATTGTTAAATGAATTTACTACTTATATGAGATTATATGTTAAACAAGTATATTTTCTTAGATACCAAATATGGTTCAATTTGTAAATCAAGCTAAACCAAATCAAAGTTTCATAGTTTGAAAACGTTTCTAAATTGAATTGCATGGTGAGGTTTGAAGTAATAAAAAATCAAATTTTATTTCTGCAGTTTGGTTTGATTTGAAGAAAAAACCAAACTAAAATGAATCATACCCACCCTTAATCTTTTTTCTTTTTTTTTTTTTACCATGTTGGATTGTCTTTGAACTTCACCTACAAGAAAATAAAATAAATAAGAAAACTGAAAGTTATTGGAAATTATTTAGACTTTAATTTAATGATAATTTATGACTAAAAAGAATTCAAAATAATTAGCCTAAATTTAATGATTTGTTTAGCTCAATGGATATATACTTTGATATTTTGAAGAAAGGGAAACTATGAGAAATCTTGTGTTGTGTTTTCAAAGAACATTAGTGAGAGTACAGAAAAAGAAGTGTGTGAAGTGTTGAAAATTAATTGGTAAAATAATGTGGGAAGATACTTAGGTATACCAATAAAAGATGGAGAGAATTTATTGGGGAAATGATCTCAATTTCATCATTCACAAGGTTAGAGGGAAACTCACAGGATGGAAGGCAAAGACTCTGAAGTATGGCTGTTCACTAGAGAGCATTGGAAACTATTACATGCAAGCATTACCTATGCCAATCAACCTGGTCAAGAAATTGGAGAAGATGAATAAGGATTTTTTATGGGGTTCTACAGAGGATAAAAGGAATATCCACTGGATCTTCTGGGAAAAATTGAAGAGGCTATAACCTTATGTTGGCTCAACTTATCAGACGAAAGTACAAGTTTAGTAGGTTGAGCTTTGATATTAAAGGTGGTTCCAAGATGGTAAAGGTGCTCTAGGAGGGTAGCGATTGGCTGTTATCACAACAATTGGCTATTATCACAACGATATTTTGGGAAGAAAGTTGAAAATCATATGAGGATTAAGTAGGCATTCCTTCTTTCAAGTATACAGCCGTAAATCACAATCAAGTCTTAGAAAAAGAAAACACAACATTAGCCCAACTCAGTTGAGGCATTACAATCATCTATTATCAAAATAGAAAGGTCTCTCAACATAACAGCATGAACATCCTCGAGTTGTTGTTCCCAAAAAACTAGGTCTTCCTGTCCTGTTTTGGTGAGAATATTAGCTGCTGCATTCCCTTCTCTAGGGACCATGTAAAAAGGGATATAATCAAAATGACAGCATTTGTCTACATAATTCAAGCACAGGCAAGCAAATAAACTCATCCATAGGTGAATATATGATCTAGTTCAAGGCCTCAGCAGAGTCAATTTCCACAATTACTTTGTTTAGATTTAGACTTTTTGCCATTTTCAAAGCTTCAACAGCACTCCATGACTTTGTTTCTAAGGGGGACTCAGTTTCTGTCCTCCACGGAACAGACACAAGTTCGATATTTGGATTCCGATTCTCTTTAGATTAACTCTCATAGCTAAGACATTATGCAATATTCTCTAAATGAAAGGTTGGACCTTCAGGGTTAGTTTAGTCTCGTCCCCAGTTATCCCTCCTCTGCATCAACAACTGATACATAGATTTGCTAGTTTCTTCCCCATTTGATTCATAACTTCAAATAGAGTGGTCTTCTTCCTCACTATCTACATCTAACCAAATAGTTGTTTACTTTTTTTTTTTTTTTTTTTGAAAGGTACTTCTTGATCAATATATATATTAAAAAATAATGCAAATCTCTTTCTTCTATCTTTTCTCATTCGTCTCTCCCCCGCTCCCACGAATCCACAATTGTTTTCATTCTCTCTCTCCCAAGTTGGAAGAAAAAACAAATCTGGGTACAATTCTATTCATTAAATCATAAGGATATCTTTCCATATACTATTTTCTATCTGCACTAACAAAAGTTTCCAATTTTTTTTTTTTTTAATTTACCATATCTCTCTTCTTCTTTTTTTTCTATTATATGTAATAAAAAAATATGTTGAATAAGCTTATCCTCCTAGTGACAGTTCTTAAACATTGTTGAGTTGCAATGCACTGGCCACCACATCCCAACCAAAAATGAAATTATCTTGGTCTTCCACATGGAAGCAAGTTTTCCGATGGTTATAGGTTTTCCTTTCTTTTATTTTTTTGCATAGCATTATTAATATTATTATTATTATGTTGTCTAATATTTTATGAAAGATTTTATAAGTTATTATTTTAAAATTTTATTTTTCAATGTTTATGTTCCTTGTTTTAATATTCAATAGTGTTCCTCCTGTTGGAATAGTGGAAGTATGGTGGTCCTATTTTTAGGAACCACAAACCACAACTTCATCAACTACAACTCCCATGTTCCCACTAACCACTTAATCCTAATCAACCACATTACCCACTAACCCATTAACCCATTAGCATGATTTTAGGAAACTTTGATGGAAAGTTTCTCTATAAATAGCTAATGGATTCAAGGTCCCAGAGCACGAAAATTCTATTAAAAACACATTACCATCTTGTGAGTTTTTTTGAGTGCTCTGAAGATCTTGAAGGTTCCGGGGCTTGACGTTTTGTTCCTCTCCGGATTAAGCAATGGCAAGAGGTTAGTGATTTTCCTAATTCCGCTGCATTTTATGTGTTTGTATTTAGTTACGGCTTTCATTTGGTATCAGAGCCGTAATTAAACCTTTGCCTTGCGATTTCGAAAAAATTAATTTTCTCCCTTTTCAATTCAATTTTAATTTAAATTGGTTTTGATAAATTTTTATCAAATTTATGATACATTTATTTGTATCAATTTTTCTGGAGAAAATTAATTTTTAAAATTAGAGTTTTATGGTGCAAATTAATTTTTTATTAATTTTGTACTTAATTTTACTCAATTTTCAAGTATAATAATTGAGTAATAATGTTGGATTTTATTTGCCAACATCAAGTATTATCCTTTTTTTTTAAAATAAAAATTTATGACATGTTAAATTGGAAATAAAGTAAATTATTTAGTATTTTTCTTAAATAATTTTTTCTTGAAATTTAACATGTCAATTTTATTTAACATTTTCACTTACAGTTTTGTGAAAAACTTTTGTGGAATTTTATTTTTTATTAAATTCCGTATTTATTTTAAATAATTTGTGTATATATAAATTTATGATTTATATACACTAGCTTGTTAATTATTTAAAATATCGTTAATGAAATTGCATTAGGATTTTGCAATTTTAGTATTTGTTCAAGGTGCTTAAATTGGTATGTGATTGTATGTATGTTTCGAATTTATTATGCATGCAATATATTGTTCATGTTTAAGTACATTTAGAGTTATTGCATGATGTTTAGCAATAGCAATTGTCTTGTGATTAAATAATTCTAATAAATTTTGGCGTAGCCACAGCAGCCTTATTTAGATTGGATTATTTATTAGAAATCACATTTAGTATTATAGACATTAAATAACTTCATAAAACATTAAGTTAAAAGTCTAAATTGAGTTAGATTAATTTTGTCTAAGGAGACATTATCGTGGGACAAATGTGACCCCTCCACGTCTTTCTTGGGAATTCGTTCGAATTCTGTCTAAGGAGGCTGGATTTTAAGTGGGACCTTTTGTTTAACCTATGCGTCTTTCCTGGAAATTTATCTGATCTCAAATGATAAAAATAATTTTGTTTGACTGAGGTTTAGCCAAAGCAGCCTCTATTGAACGAAGTTATTTATACGGTATCACATAAGAAATGTTTAGACTTTACATTTATTTTGTTTGATAATCCATAAAGCAATGAGGTATAGCCACAGCAGCCTTATTAAGGACGGATCTCATAAAGTGATTATGAAGTAAAAGAAATATAATGTCTATTATAAGGAATGAATCTTATTGAATTAAAAATTTAGCTCACAGGCAATTTTTATGTCGCTAGATTCATTATTGCATGATTTGCATTGGTAAATTATGATTTATGTTATAGTCTCAAATTAAGAATTAAGCATGTTTGTGTTTGCAGCTATGCAACCTTTGACTGATACTAAAGTAGAAATCCCTATTTTAACAAGTGAAAACTTTAAGACTTGGAGAGATAATATACTTCTTCATTTGGGGTGTTTGGACATTGACTATGCCACTATTAAGGATGAGCCACTTCTGAGTGAAGAAAGCACTCAAGCTGAGTTTGATCTTCATGAGAAATGGGAACGGTCTAACCGACTTAGTATCATGTTCATTAAGAGCAAACTCACTGCGGATGTCCGTGGCTCAGTGGATCAATATAAAAATGTCAAAGAGTTGCTAGATGCCCTTGAAAGGCAATTTAAGACTTCTAAGAAGTCTCTAGCTAGCACCCTGATTATGAAGTTCACATCTGCTAAGTTGACTTCTGTGAAAGGCGTTAGAGAACACATCAACAAAATGCGTGATTTAGCAAATCGCTTGAAGGCTCTAGAGATTGAGATGTCGGATGCTTTCCTAGTGCACTTTATTCTGACGACCCTTCCATCACAGTATGGACCTTTTAAGATCTCTTACAACACACATAAGGACAAATGGACAATAGATGATCTATTGACCATGTGTGAAGAAGAGGAGGCCCGATTAACTCTGGAGATGGGAGAAAATGCAATGATGGTTACTCAAGGAAGGAAAACCGGCAAAGTCAAAGGAAAAGGGAAGGGTAAAATCCAACCCAATGCTGACATCAAGAAAGAGTCCAAGGGTGTTTTTCTGTAAAAAGAAGGGACACATAAAGAAAGACTGTGTCAAGCATAAAAATTGGCTTGAAAAGAAAGGTAACTTAGTCTCATATGTTTGTTTTGAGTCTAACATGGTTGATGTGAATTGTAACACATGGTGGATTGATTCTGGATCTACAATCCATATTTCTAATTCCATGCAGGGTTTACAAAACCTGCGGAAACCAGTAGGAGCTGAGCGATTTATCTATTCTGGAAACAAGATAGAATCGCATGTGGAAGCTATTGGGACATGTATATTAGTACTTAAGAGTGGCTTTAATTTAATTCTTGAAAAGACCTTCTATGTTCCTAGTTTTTCTAGGAATTTGATTTCAGTTTCAAAACTTGTACCTTTAGAATTCACTTTTAACTTTTCAAACAATGGTTTTGATTTATTTTATAAATCCAATCATATTGGTGATGGTTCTTCATTGGATGGTCTTTATTTATTAAATTTACATAATAATGCCACTCATGATGTTATGCATGTACAAGCTGGTACTAAACGATGTGTTATGAATGAGGATTCTTTTACCTTATGGCACCGTAGACTAGGTCATATCTCTATAGAGAGAGTTAAAAGATTGGTGAATGATGGTATACTTAGTCATTTAGATTTCACTGATTTTGATACTTGTATAGACTGCATAAAGGGAAAGCAGACTAACAAGTCAAAGAAAGGTGCCAAAAGGAGTTCGGCCATATTAGAAATTATCCATTCTGATATTTGTTGTCCAGATATGGATAATCAAGGTCAGAAATACTTTATCACATTTATAGACGATTACTCACGATACATGTATCTCTACATGCTTCATCATAAAAGTGAAGCGTTGGAAGCCTTTAAGGTTTTCAAAGCTGAAGTAGAGAAACAATGCGGTAAGCAAATCAAGATTGTGAGAACCGATAGAGGTGGTGAGTATTATGGTAGATACACTGAAGATGGACAAGCATCAGGTCCTTTTGCTAAGTTTCTTCAAGATAACGGTATAGTTGCCCAATACACCATGCCAGGTTCACCTGATCAGAATGGTGTTGCGGAAAGAAGAAACCGAACATTAATGGAAATGGTGCGAAGTATGTTTAGTAGCTCTAAAATGCCTAAATCCTTATGGATTGAAGCATTAAAGACGTCTGCGTATATATTAAACAGAGTTCCAACCAAGGCTGTTTCTAAAACACCATTTGAGTTGTTCAAAGGTTGGAAACCGAGTTTGCGTCATATGCGTGTATGGGGATGCCCGTCTGAAGTTAGAGTTTACAACCCACAAGAAAAGAAACTGGATCCTCGGACTATAAGTGGGTATTTCATTGGATATGCCGAAAAGTCCAAAGGATACAGATTTTATTGTCCATCTCACACTACTAGGATTGTGGAATCAAGAAATGCAAAATTTCTTGAAAATGACTCAATAAGTGGGAGTGATCTATCTCAAGACATAGTTCATGAGCAAGATCTACCTTCCACATCAGGTGAGAGATTGGTCGTTGTTCACAACACTCCTCGAGTTCAAATAGGTGTTGAACAACCAATCAATGAAAATCCACAAATTACTGAGGAAATCATAGTAGATCAAAATCAAGAAATGATTGAGCAACATGATCCACAAGAAAATGTTGTCCCAATTTTAAGGAGATCTACTAGAGAAAGGAGATCAGCAATCCCTAGTGATTATATTGTGTATTTACAAGAATCTGAGTACAATATTGGAGCTGAAAATGATCCTGAGTCTTTCAAGGAAGCTATGAATTGTGATGAGTCAAATTTATGGTATAATGCTATGTTAGATGAGATGAATTCTATGAAGAGTAATGAAGTCTGGGATCTTGTCCCGTTGCCCAACGGTGTAAAGGCCATAGGTAATAAATGGGTCTTTAAAACTAAAAGAGACTCATTGGGCAACATTGAAAGATATAAGGCTAGACTTGTTGCTAAAGGGTTCACTCAGCGTGAAGGAATTGATTACACAGAGACCTTCAGTCCTGTATCCAGGAAAGACTCCTTACGCATAATATTAGCATTAGTAGCTCAATTTGATCTTGAGTTACAACAAATGGATGTGAAAACAGCTTTCCTAAATGGTAATCTAGAGGAAGAGGTTTATATGAAACAACCTGAAGGATTTTCCTCTAGTGATGGTGATCACTTGGTTTGCAAGCTAAAGAAATCCATTTATGGATTAAAACAAGCCTCCCGTCAATGGTATTTAAAATTTCATGATGTTATCTCTTCATTTGGTTTCGTTGAGAATATCATGGATCAATGTATATACCAAAAGGTTAGTGGGAGTAAGATTTGTTTTCTTATCCTATATGTGGATGATATCCTACTTGCATCAAATGATAAGGGTATGTTACATGAGGTGAAACAATTTCTTTCTAAAAATTTTGATATGAAGGATATGGGTGATGCATCTCATGTCATTGGGATTAAGATTCATCGAGATAGACATAGAGGAATCTTAGGTCTATCCCAAGAAACATATATTAACAAAATTTTAGAAAGATTTCGGATGAAAAATTGTTCACCCAGCGTTGCTCCTATCGTGAAGGGTGATAAGCTCCATTTGGACCAATGCCCTAAAAACGAGTTTGAAAAAGAGCAAATGAAGAACATTCCTTATGCTTCAGTTGTTGGAAGCTTAATGTATGCTCAGGTCTGTACTAGACCTGACATTGCATTTGTTGTTGGAATGTTAGGAAGATATCAGTCAAATCCGGGACTTGACCATTGGAAAGTTGCAAAGAAAGTTTTGAGATATCTTCAAGGGACAAAAGATTACATGCTTATGTACAAACGGTCAGATGATTTAGAAGTAATTGGCTACTCTGATTCAGACTTCGCCGGATGCGTTGATTCTCGAAAATCAACATCAGGTTACGTTTTCATGTTAGCCGGTGGAGCCATTTCATGGAGAAGTGCCAAGCAGACTTTAACTGCTACTTCTACTATGGAAGCTGAGTTCGTTTCGTGTTTTGAGGCTACCTCACAAGGTGTATGGTTAAAGAGTTTCATCGAAGGGCTTAGACTTATGGATTCTATATCTAAGCCGCTGAGGATGTATTGTGACAATTCAGCTGCAGTCTTTATGGCTAAAAATAATAAGAGTGGAAGTCGAAGCAAACATATCGACATAAAGTATTTGGCCATAAGGGAACGTGTTAAAGATAACAAAGTGGTCATTCAGTATATTAACACAGAGCTGATGTTAGCCGATCCTTTGACTAAAGGCATGCCACCACAAAGATTTAAGGATCATATTGTCAATATGGGACTTGGTTCCATTATGTGTTAGTGAAACTCTATAGAGTAGATATTTCTCATATTTGTTGTGCACATTTTGTTTATTTGGAGAAATATCAATAAAGTTTGGACCTAGAATAAACGTTAGGTTTATTCATTAAGCTATTGGGAAAGAGGTTTGAAAACTTGATACATTGTAATACATGGAAGATACTACTCGAGTAATAAAGGGAAAATATCTCCATGATTCGTGTATTGAGTTTTCTTAAAGTCTAAGGATTTGTGGTATTAAAGTAAAGTATACGGACCAAGTGGGAGAATGTTGGAATAGTGGAAGTATGGTGGTCCTATTTTTAGGAACCACAAACCACAACTTCATCAACTACAACTCCCATGTTCCCACTAACCACTTAATCCTAATCAACCACATTACCCACTAACCCATTAACCCATTAGCATGATTTTAGGAAACTTTGATGGAAAGTTTCTCTATAAATAGCTAATGGATTCAAGGTCCCAGAGCACGAAAATTCTATTAAAAACACATTACCATCTTGTGAGTTTTTTTGAGTGCTCTGAAGATCTTGAAGGTTCCGGGGCTTGACGTTTTGTTCCTCTCCGGATTAAGCAATGGCAAGAGGTTAGTGATTTTCCTAATTCCGCTGCATTTTATGTGTTTGTATTTAGTTACGGCTTTCACCTCCTAATTATATTTATTTATTAAATGTTCATAAGTCGAGACTTTTAGATAATAATTAAGGTGGTGAACAAAATCACTTATTGTAGTAAGACTAGAACCGATTGAAGATGGTGATAAGACTAAAAATAACAAAATTTTTATAACAGTATTTGTACATAAGATTCAATAAAGTTTTTTCTTTTTGTTGCATTTTATTATTGATACTTTTTGGTAAAATGCATGTTCTTTATTTGTAATTGTAATACCTTTTCAATAATATCAAGAGATATTTTCTTTACGCAAAAGAAGAAGAAGAAGATATAGATGAATAAGTAATGAATAAGTGGCAACCTTTGCATGGATGAAGGATTATAATGTTTACATGATTTTAATAAAAAAAGAATAAAAATTTTAACATGATTTTATATTCTCATAATTTGAAGGGTCGTGAGTCTATTTAATAGTATAACGCTCCATATAAATATATAAAAAAATTATTAGTATGCATATTATATTATTGTATGGCAAGATGGGATTGTCACTACTCACTAGCCAAAACCATATTTTTCTTTACATTTTATTGTCCATTTTGAAACCCTGGTTACGACATAGACACCAATTACATCTTCTCCTTCTTCGGTCGAAAATACAATTGCTCTCGGACACCATCTGAGATCAACCGATCCCTAATGTCTTTCACCTTTCAGTCTCCTGTCAAACCAATCTCTTTCCCTTCCTCCAAAACCCTAAACCTAACTCCTCCAAACCCTAATAAACACTTCTTTCTCGTTAAATCCTCCCTCAAAACCCAAACATTAACCCTTCAAGGAGAACCCCAACCCCTTTTCTCCTCCCTCACCTCCTTCGCTCCCGCCACCGTCGCTAACCTCGGCCCCGGCTTCGACTTCCTCGGCTGCGCCGTCGACGGCCTCGGCGATTACGTCTCTCTCCGGGTCGACTCGGGCGTCCGTCCTGGCCAGATCGCCATATCCTCCATCTCCGGGGATAATGCTCACAAGCTTAGCAAAGACCCTCTCTTCAACTGCGCTGGAATCGCCGCCATCGACGTCATGAAGAGACTGGGCGTCCGCTCCGTTGGTCTCTCTCTCTCTCTTGAAAAGGGCCTTCCTCTAGGTAGCGGTTTGGGTTCCAGCGCTGCTAGCGCCGCCGCAGCGGCTGTCGCGGTGAATGAGATTTTTGGAGGGAAGTTAGGGTATGAGGAATTGATCTATGCAGGGCTGAAATCGGAGGAGAAAGTCTCTGGTTATCATGCCGATAACATCGCCCCCTCGATTATGGGTGGTTTCGTGTTGATTCAAAACTATGAGCCACTGGAATTGATTAAATTGAATTTTCCCAATGATAAAAACCTGTTCTTTGTGTTAGTTAGCCCCGAGTTTGAGGCCCCAACAAAGAAAATGCGCGCGGCATTGCCTAAGGAAATTGGGATGCCTCATCACGTGTGGAATTGCAGTCAGGCTGGTGCATTGGTGGCTGCGTTATTGTTGGGCGATTTAGAAGGGTTGGGGAAGGCATTGTCCTCGGATAAGATTGTTGAGCCACGACGGGCGCCATTGATACCCGGGATGGAGGGGGTTAAGAAGGCTGCTATTGAGAATGGGGCTTTCGGGTGTACGATTAGTGGGGCAGGCCCAACTGCAGTAGCAGTTACAGATGATGAGTTGAAGGGTAGAGCCATTGGGGAAAGAATGGTGGAGGCTTTCCTGAGGGATGGGAATTTGAGGGCGAAGGCGGTTGTTAGGAAGCTCGACCGGGTTGGTGCCCGGGTTGTTAGTAGTGTTCCTAGGTGAAAGCTTAAGTGGCAATTGAGATGCTGTTTGTTCTGAGTTTTCCTGGCCAGGATTTTCGGTTAAAGAAGCTTTTAGACTTTTTGGGATTTTGATTGCTGATATTTTCAATAATGCGGGGATTGATTGTTTGTTTTGCAGCTTATTTATTTGTTATAACTCAGGTTCATTTTCAGAATGTGAAGCTGCATTTTCTTCATAGCCAAGGGCAATGCTTCTTGTTTCTAGTGCAAATGCCACGTTTGATTCCTGCTATTCAGTTACTTGTTCAGTTCTTTTCAATTTGTGTGAATATCATTCATTTTTTTTCATTAATTTCTATTACTTTTATTTTATTCTTTTTTCCTATCAAAATCCCATTTTTCATAAAGTGAAGTAGCTTAAATCATTTTACTTGGGAGGGCAAGCAACTCACAAATTGGTGAGTCAACGGCAACAATATTACAGTTGATGCACACATTCTTGCTGTGCCCAAAACCGCTCACTGCTAATAGCAGTTGTCAAACTTCTTATTTTAAGTTGCATTGTGCCTAGTGTTATGTAGTTCAGTTCAGACCATGCTTTATAAAAAACACAAATGAAAGCAACCACGATTGATAACCTGATAAACGAAAAACGAAATTAAAATCAAGCTGTAGTATGCACGAGCAAGATTAACCGAAGAGAGAGAGAGAGAGCTTTTATATACCGATTCTTATGATATTTGCAATGGCCACAACAGTGACTACATGTATGTGTATGCAAAATTTGTCTCTATAATAGTATGGGATTTGAATCTTAAAATTTTTCTTTTTTCAGTTTTTCTCCATTTACAAATCTATGGTGGAGATTATATAGATTTTTGAAATACCATATGATATCATTATGATGTCATCTTCTATCTTGTAATCTTCACCGTTGATTATGCATTACATCTTGAGCGGATAAATTGAGAAAAATTGAAAAAAAAAGATAGATTTAGATGATCCATTCCTGTTAGTATGTGTATGGGTGAAATATGTGCAATGTGTGTGGGTATAGATTTTCGGGTAAAGTGTATGGGTTTATGTTGGGGTGTGTGTATTGAAATGAAGTTGGAGCTCAAAGTGTAAAGGAAAGTAAGTGGGCATGAAAGGTGGTAGAAGCAAGTAAGGAGATATGTATATAGAGCCATATAAGTGAGGTGAGTTATGTGAGCTAAGCTATTTAATTTGCAAAAAAATGCGGATTGGGGTTGAAATTTTTTATTCATTTAAAAAGCAAGTTGCCTAGGATGCCCCACTTTACTTGTTGACTCAATCTATTGTAGGTCGGATTGGCCTGTAAACTTGCAAAAACTAAAAAGGAAAAAAACAATAAGGGATTAATTGATCATTCATTTATAATCACTATATTAATTAATCAATATGGACAAAATTACTTTATGTTTCCTTTTAAACCATATATTCCTATTAAAATATACATGGATTATAAAATAAATAAAAAATTAGATTAGTATTAGAAAACCATCATACCTAGCATATAACTAATGGAAATATGAAATTAAATGCATAGCTGACTACACAAAAAGTTTATAATATATTTACTTTCTTTTTATATCAACTAAATATTACATCTTATGTATTGCATCTTAGCGAATTGGTATGTTTGAGCAAGTTGGGTGTAAAATTCTAGCTCATTTATTAAGTGATCCATTGTGGCCGACTCGTTTAACTCCTGAGTTAAAGTAGACAAAGGCGAGTTTGCCCATTTAACTCGCTTGTAACGACTCTAAATATATACAATGGCAGACATTGTACATGGGCATGTATTATAGTGGAGGTATGTAAGAAAAATGGGTATTAGAGTGATGGTGGGATCATGAGCAAACTACTTATCTACTATCTTTCTCACCCCTTATATAAGTCAATGACTTAGCTAAGCAACTAACTCTTCTAGCTTTGGAGTTTGTAGAGACTAACACCAAGTAATGCCCGCTAAGTCATACAAAATAGAAACATAGCTACTATAACAACTCTTGCTAGCTATATAATCAACGAGACTCACATAATTAAGGTATTTATCATGGAATTACTTAATCCTTCTCATATACACATTAGTAACCAAAGCTTTAACTCGAACTATATCAATGCTTGCCACTATTGCAACATATTCATATAGTACAAGGATAAAGCTTAAGGACTTAGAGCTTTCTCATGGGGCTGTCCTCCCACTTATTAAAATTTTAGTGGCCCTGTTGTACCTTTTAAGCATGTTTATCAAAGGTATCATAAGTTAAATAAGTAGGTGGTCTATGTGTTAAGCTAATTGTGGTGTTGTATGTATTTTGAGTTAATGTGTGTTTGTTTATTTATGTAATCAGGGGAGTTTATGGATATTGTATCAGGTTTGGGAGGTGTAAGTGTATTAAACAAGGATGAGTAGAGATGAGTTAGGTGTCATGGGTAGTTATTGGATGGAATTGAATGTAAGTTATATTAGAGTAGAAATTGGAGAGAAAATAGGAGGGGAAGTTACTAGTTTGAAAATCCTTTGGAATGTACTTAATTATAACAACAAAATGAAATAAAGAAGACAAGCCTATTTTCCAATCTAGTTTATATTGTTTATGAGATCTTTGGATTCTTTCAATTAGCAAGCGCAAGTTATTGCAACGATAAGAAAGAGAGGAAGAAAGCCTTTTAGAGTTACTAGTGAATTTGATGTCACTTTAAAATACCCTAAAACTAGATCCTATTCCTAGTCTTATAACAATGTGAGAAGAATTAAAAGGGGTTCAACAACAATTGGAGGTTTACCCCATGATGTACAAGGGGGACAAGGTTTAAATGGAGGTTTGGCATTAGCAACGAGCAATCTAACTTGATGTAGGTGATTAATAGTTGAAGTGCTTTCCTTGACACTTGAAAGCATATCTTACCTTGAAAATAAGGCAATAACTCTTTAAAGACACCAAAGTTGTAGTATATTAAACAATATGAGTTGAAAGGTGAAGGGAGCATCTTTAAGGTGAGTTTAGAGAGAATGGTGGATGTGACATCAAATGTGAATCATAAAGTGTTATATTTTAAAGCAAGGGCGAATGTAAATACTATATAATATTTAATAAAAAATTTTATCAATAAAAATATAACATGGAAGTATTTAAATAAAAAATTATAAGTAGAGCTAAAAAAGTAACATGATATAAATATAAATATTTTTTAATTTTTTTTCTAAATCAATGGCTTTACAAAATTATATGTTTAGCAATACTATAAAAATTATCAATTTTATATAATTAATTATGTGATTAATCATTAAAAAATCCAAATTCATTTTTATAATATTAATTGTAAGAAAAATATATCAAGTAATATGACTATTATTATTTACTAATATTTTATGAAATAAGGCTAAAATATTTATAATATTAATATAATTGTTATTTATGATATACCACTAATAAATAAATGGCAATGTAAGATAATTTAGTTAGTTTATTATAATTTAATAATGAATGAAATTTAATACTATTAGTTATTGTGAAGGAAAAAAATAAAAGAAAGAAGTAAAAAGAGAATACCATTAAAGTAATAAATGCAACTTGAGAAAAATTAACACGACTATTATGAGAATTGTACCCATGATCTCCAATATAAAAAATTTTATATTTACCACTAAACTATACACCATATTTTATTAATAATTGCTCTTAAAATATACATATTATATATATAGTTTTTAATTTAAAAAATTACAATTAATTATAATAATTCTTTTTTGGAGCTTGGAGGGGTCGGGCCCCCTTTGGCCACCTATAAAATCTGCCCCTGTTTCTAAGCAATTTACTTTAGGTCATCAATGAGAAGCTTGCCCAAGTTGAGGCTCGTATTCTAGGATAAAGGCAATGTTAGTGCTTGAACTTTGATTTTGAGTAATTAAGCATCTAAACTTTTATTTTTAATAATTTAGTATCTATACTTTTAAAAACTGGTCATTTAAGTATTTTTGTTGCAAACGGACGTTAATTTTGCTAATGTCAATAGTCACATATTAATTTTTTATTAATTATTTTAAATAATATATAAATGTAATGTTTAAAGAAATTAATTATTATAGTTGGATTTTTTTCTTTCATTTTTTTATTTTTTCTATTTTTTTTGTAAAATTTTTATTTTTTTATTAATTTTATTTTTTAATATTATATTATTTATTTAAAATAATTACATTAACCAATTAGGAAGTGACATGTGTAAAAAAATAACACATAACTATTGATATTAGCATAATTAACGTTCATTTATAATGGAGATGTTTAAATGATCGGTCTTTGAAAGTATAGGTAATAAGTTACCAAAAATAAAAGTTTAGACACTTAATTGTCAAAAATCAAGAGTTGAGGCATTGAAAATGTCTTTAATTCCTTGTATCCCTTTAGCACCCTAGCTGCAATCTCATGAATTAGGTAGAATAAAGGATTGCCTTCCTAAAGTGGGTTGCTAGAATATGATGAACAAGAAAATGGTTAATGGAGGAAGTATAGACAATTGGTTATGCATCAAAATTTCTCACGATGTTGAGGACATTGTGGCACAAGATTTCTGTAATGAGCTTAATCATATGTGTTACATCTCTGGCATAGCTTTCAACCTAAACCTGTTGTTCCACCAATTAATGCTCGTCCTAATCAAGTAAGGAAGGTCTTGAAAGCCCACTATCATGAGGCCATGTCCAAACTCCAAAAGAGGGATATGAACATTATATTAATACTAATAAAACTTGATTTCTAATATCTTAACCTCTTCCACTACCAATACACACCACTTGAATGAAAATTAAGGTGTGTTTGTCTCATGAAAAACCTTTTGTTTTTTTTTTTTCGGATTTTTCTATCCAAAATTTGTTATAATCAAAGCTTTATAATTGTAAAATTTTTTATAATAATATCAACTATTGTAAAAAATTGTGACTTTTAACAGTAAATGATAATGTAAGGTGATGATAGTGGTTATCTAACGATAGTAGTGATTAATAATTATGGAAGATACTAGTAAAAAATAAGGAAAATGATTTCCTCATCTAATTGCCATTTTTCTTATATTTTATTGGTTTTTTGTGCCTTTTGTGTGTGTGTGTAATAGTTAACTATTCTTAAAGCTGGTCATTAGTTGTTATATTAACTACTAACATCATATAAGCAGCTAATAGATTATTAATTATTACCATAATTATTTAGCAATTTTAAAGTTTTGATTATAACCACTATTGAATAAACATGCTAAATGTTATTTCTTCAAGAACTCTAATGTACTAAAATTGTAGATATGAATAGAATGCAATAAAAATTGAAGAAAAAGAAATTGGGATGAAGAAGAGGACCGAACACAGCAATAAAATTGGTACACTAAACACAAAATGAAGTGAGGATAACCTGTGGGCATGACTATAAGGTGATATGATGCATTTCTTGAGCTTAACTCTATGATTACTTGTTGCACTAAGAGAAAGCAAAATCCTAGAGTAAATACTATAATGACTTCCATCTCTAGATAGTTCTTGAAGCTCTTCTTGACTACTACACATGGACACGCTAAGTGCTCCTCTTCCTTTGTTTCAAATGTTGGTGCCCAACATTGTTTCAAACTACCAAGAGAAAAGAGAAGACAAGCTAAAAGCAAAATAGTCTTTGTGTTCTATGGTAAGTTAATTTGTTACATGTAGAAATTTTGTGCTTATACATGCATTATGTTATGTATCATCACTTGTTCCAATCACAATCACATTCATAAATATTATGTGATAAGCATTTCTCCCCATAGATAATCATTTGTCACACGCACAAAGTTAACACCTATCAGTAAAATCAAAACAATCTCTATAATGACACTATGGATATGGCTATAAAAATTCTCACAAGTTCAGCAAAGACCCTCTCTTCAATTGCACTAGAATCGCCATCATCAACATCATGAAGCGGTTGGGCATCTGCTATGTTAGTCTCTCTCTTTCTCTCTCGACAAGGGCCTTCCTCTAGGAAGTGGTTTGGGTTTCAACACCAACAGTGGCCGTTGCAGTGATTGTCACAGTGAATGAGATTTTCAAAAGGAAGTTAGGGTATGAGGAATTGATCTATGTAGGGCTGAAATTGAAGGAGAAAGTCTTTGGTTATCATGCCGATAACATCACCCCTACAATTATGAGTGGTTTCATGTTGGTTCAAAACTATAAGCCATTGGAATTGATTAAATTGAATTTTCCCAATGATACAAATCTATTCTTTATGTTAGTTAACCTCGAGTTTGAGGCCTTAGCAAAGAAAATGAGCACAGCATTGCCTATGGAAATTGGGATGGCTCATCTTATGTGGAAATGTAGTTAGGCTAGTGCGTTGGTGGCTATAGTTTTATTAAGTGATTTAGAAGGGTTGGTGAAGGCATTGTTCTTGGATAAGATTGTTGAGCCACGATGAGCTTCATTAATACCTAAGATGGAGGGGCTTAAGAAGGTTGCTATTGAGAGTGGGGCTTTTAAGTGTACGATTAATGGGGCAGGCCCAATTAAAGTAGCAGTTACAAATGATGAGTTAAAGGGTAGAGCTATTGGAGAAAGAATGGTAGAAGCTTTCCTAAAGGATGGAAATTTGAGGGTGAAGGCAATTGTTAGGAAGCTAAACTAGGTTGGTGCTCAAGTTATTAGTAATGTTCCTAGGTGAAGTTTAAGTGGTCGAGATGCTGTTTGTTTTGAGTTTTCCTGGTCAGGAGACTTAAGGATTTTAATTACTAATATTTTCAATAATGCAAGGATTAGTTGTTGTTTTATAGCTTATTTGTTGTAATTTAGGTTCATTTTCAAGATGTGAAGCTGCATTTTCTTCATAACCATGGGTGTTGCTATTTGCTTCTAGTGCAAATGCCAAGTTTGATTCTTCTGATTCAGTTACTTATTTGGTTCTCTTCAATTTGTGTGAATATCATTTATTTTTATTAATTTTGATTACTTTTATTTTTTTTCCCTATCAAAATCCCATCTTTCATAAGGTGAAGTAGCTTAAATAATTTAACTTGAAGGGAAAGCAAATCGTCACAAATTGATGTGTTAACGGCTACAACATTACAATTGATGCACACATTCTTGCTGTCTAAAATTGCTCACCGCTAATAGCAATTGTCAAAATTATTATTTTAAGTTACATTGTGCTTAATGTTATGTAGCTTAGACCATGCTTGATAAAAAATGAAAGTGAAAGCAAGCACAATTGATAGCCTTATAAATGAACTTAAAATCTAGCTATAGTATGCACAAACAAGGTTAACTAAAGAGCGAAGGAGAGAGAGAGAACTTTATTTACTTATTGTTATGACATTTACAATGGACTCAATAGTGACAATGTGTATGTGTATGTAAAATTTGTGTGTATATATAAGTATGGGATTTTGATCTTGAAATTTTTCTCCTCTCTACTTTCTTCAATTTAAAAATTAATAGTTGAGACTACCTAAAATTTTAAAATATCATGTGATATCATCTTCTTTCTTGTAATCTTCACCACTGATTATATATAACATCTTAAGAAGGTAAATTGAGAAATGATAAATTTAGGCAATCTACTTTCGTAAGTATGTGTATGGGTAAAATACATGCAGTGTTTGCGGGTATAGATTTTAGGTAAAGCGTATGGGTCTATATTGGGGTATTTGTATGAGAATGAAAACAGAGCTCAAAGTGTAAAGGGAAGTAAGTGGGCATGTAAGGTGGTGGCAAGAAGTAAGGGAATACATATATAGAGCCGTGTAAGCAAAGTGAGCTATGCGAGCCAGCCTATTTAACCTATAGAAAAATGTAGGTTAAGATTGAAATTTTCAACCTATTTAAAAAGTGAGTTGCCTAATCTACCTTACTTAACCTATTGGCTCAACTCGTTATGGGTCAAGTTGACCCGCAAAAACTAAAAAAAAAAAAAAGAAAAGAAAAAAAGTACAAAGGATTAATTAATCATTCATTTATATCCACTATATTAATTAGTCAATATGGATGAAGTTATTCTATATTTCCTTTTAAACTCTATATTCCTATTAAACTATACATGAATTATAAAATTAAAAAAAAATCAAATTGGCATTAGAAAAACACCATGCCTAGCTTTTAATTAATGGAAATACAAAATTAAATGCATTGCTAATTATACATAAAAGTTTACAATATATTTACTTTCTTTTTATATTAACTAAATATATTACATTTTATGTATTACATAGTAGATTGAGTGAGTTGGGCCTAAAATTCTAACCCACTTATCAAGCAGTCTATTGTGGACTAACTCATTTAACCCATGAGTTAAAGTGGACAAGGTAGGTTAGTTAATTTAACTCACTTGCAGAACTTTAAATATGCATTGTGGCAAACATAATACCTAGGTATGTACTATAATGGAGGTAAGTATGTAAGAAAATGGGTATCAAAGTAATGGTGAGGTCATAAGCAAACTACTTATCTGCTAACTCTCCCTCCTTATGTACAACTCAATTACTTGACTAAGCAACTAACTCTACTAGCTTTGGAGTCTTTGTAGGGACTAACACCAAGTAATGCTCAGTAAGTCATACAAAATAGAAATATAGCTACTGTAACAACTCCTACCAGCTACATAACCAACTAGACTCACATAATTAAAGTATTTATAGTGGAATTACTCAATCCTTCTCATATACACATTAGTAATCTAAGCTTTAACCCGAACTATATCAATGTTTGCTACTATTGTGACATGTTAATATAGTACAAGGATAAAGCCTAAGGACTTAGAGCTTTCTCATGGGGTTGTCTTCCCTCTTATCAGAATTTTAGTAGCCTTGTTGCACCTTTTAAGCATGTTTATCAAAGGTGTTATAAGTTAAATAAGCAGTAAAAGAGTGTAGTGTTCTATGTGTTAAGTTAATTGTTGTGTTGTATGTATGTTGAGCTAATGTGTGTTTGTTTATTTATGTAATAAGGGGAGTTCATGGATATTGTGTCGATTTAGGAGGTGTAAGTGTATCAAATAAGGATAAGTAGACATTAGCCAAGTGTCATGGGTAGTTATTTGATAGAATTGAATGTAAGTTATATTAGAGCAAAAATTGGAGAGAAAATATGAGGGGAAGTTACAAGTTTGAAAATGCTCTTGAATGTACTTAATTATAATGGTAGAAAGAAATAAAGAAGACAAGCCTATTTTCCAATCTAATTTATATTGTTTATGAGATCTTTAGTTTCTTTTAATTAACCATCCCAAGTTATTGCAACCATAGGGAAGAAAGGAAGAAAACCTTTTAGAACTACTGGTGAATCTAATTTCACTTGGCAATACCCTAAAACTAGATCCTATTCCCGATCCTATAACAATATGAAAAGAATTAAGAGGGTATAACATCAATTGGAGGTTTGCCCTTCGATGTACATTGAGGACAAGGTTTAAATAGAGGCTTAATATGAGTAACTAGTAGTCTAGGTGTAGACTTGACATAAACAATTAATGATCAAAGTGCTTTTCTTGACGTAAGAAGTGATAGCACAAAAGAGGGTTGAGCACATCATAGAGGAGGTTAGTGACAATCTAAACTATGGAGGAGTTGGTAGCAATTACTGAACAAAGAAGGGATTTGTGCGGAAGTATGCCGAACTTAATTTTCCAAAGTTTAAAGGATCCATGGATATCTTCGGTAGATTAACAAATGTGAATATTTTTTTAGACATTAGCATGTCTAGGAGAAAGAAAAAGTAGGGTCGGCAACATATCACTTAAACGATGATGTATAGTTGTGGTTTTTTAAAATTAAACGTGAACATCCTTACTTATGCTTATCATAATTCAAATCCTTATGTAACATTCAAACCATCAATTTGCAATAACAAGTTAAGAGAATTTTCCAAGTTGCATTAGTTAGGTTTGGTGGAGAGTAATTAGAGGAGATCCAAATAATTATTAGTCTAGGTAACTTCTTTGATGCTAAAACAAGAGATTTCCATCTTTATAGGTGGCTTCAAGGACTATATTATGATTAAAGTGGAACTTCATTAACTTGCTAGCTTTACTTAAGCCATGAGCTTAGCTAGGCTTTATGAATGGCTCGATGTATATGTGAAGGAAAGAAAAATTAAGAGGCATCCTATCATAGCCATTATAAGTAGTACTTGACCATTGTTCATTAAAAAGCCGAGTATAATGGAATTGGAGGAGAGAAAATCTAAGGAGTTGTGTTTCAACTATGATGAACCTTTCATGGTAGGATACAAATATAAGGCTGTTTTAAGTGGAATGTGAGGAAGAAAAGAACATAACTTGGTGGACAAAGACAGCAACAAGGATGTCAATGGTGATGGTAAACTACAAATTCCCCTTCATGCAATGGCTAGATTACTTTAAACACAAACTATGAAGGTGTAAGGCTCCCTAGATAACCATCATATTCTTATACTAATCGACTCTAGAAGCACTCGTAGTTTTATTAACACTACCTTGGTGTCGGAACTGAATGTAGAAGTTGAGGCTAAGATTAAGCTAAGGGTTGTAGTAGCAAATGGAGAATGTATTAATAGTGGAGGGGTTTGTCAGAAATTGTCATTGAAATTGGGTGGAAATCTATTCATTATCAATTTGTACTCTTCACAACTATGTGGAGTCAAAATAGTATTGGGTGTCCACTCGTTGAAATCGATGCAACCAATTGCATGGGTTTTTTTTTTTATCTATGAGAATGAAATTTATACAAGATGGGGAAGAAATGATATTGTAAGGAGCAACAAGAGGGAAATTACTTCAAGTATTGTTGCAACTATTTAGGAAGTTAACAAGAAGCAAGATTTGCAATAACTATTGATGAAGTTCACTGATATATTCCAGCCAAATCTAGGATTATCGTCATCAAGGCACTATAACCATGCTATACAATTGCAACCAAGCACACCACCAATGGTGGTTCCTCTATATAGCTAGTCTCATAACCAAAAGGATGAGATTGAGTAGCAATGTGAAGATATGCTCATTAAGGGAACAATTCGACCTAACCAATCACCCTACTCATCATCAATTTTGTTGGTGAAGAAGGTAGTTAAAACTTGGCATTTTGTGTGGATTACTACATCTTAAAAGAAAAAATATTAAAGATAAGTTTCTTATTCCAATGATTGAAGAGTTCTTGGAAGAATTGTTTGGTGCATGTTACTTTTTCAAGTAGATATGTGTTTCAGATATCACTAAGTACGAATGATTGAGTTGAATGTAGAGAAGATGACTTTTTTGCATACATCATGAGCATTTTGAATTTCTTATCATGTCCTTTGGACTCATAAATGCTCCAGTGACATTCTAAGTCATTTTGAGTGAGGTACTTAAGATATTTAAGGAAATTTGTCTAAGTGTTTTTTGATGATATTTTAATTTACAGTAAGTCTTAGGTAGAACACTTGCAACATCTTCATATGGTCTTTTCAATCTTAAGACAAAACAAGCTATATCTTAAACACTCAAAATATGCTTTTGCATAACCACAAGTGTTAGATTAAGGACACTTGATTTCCCCCAAGCGTGTGGAAGTTAATCCACAAAAAGTGAAGACCATGCTTTCTTGGCCGAAACTTACCATGGTTAAGGGGTTTTTTAGGCCTTAGTGGATATTATCAGAAACTTGTTTAGGGTTATGAAGTTATGGTTGAACCACTAACATGCATGTTGCATAAAAATAGTTTAAGTGGTTGGAATAAGCTAACAACACATTCATAGCACTAAGAGATGCTATGACTAACTCACTAATATTCACCCTACCATATTTTTCTCAACCTTTTTTTTGTGAAATGCGATGCATTTGAATTTGATATTGGGTCTACTCTACAACAACACAATAGATCCATATCATTTTTTAGTCGCCCAATTACTTAGCGGCATTTAAAGCTTCTGACATTAAAAAAAAAAAAGAAAGTTAATTGGATTATCAAAAGTTATTCGCCATTAGAGAGCCTATCTATGGGGTTGCAAATTTTTGGTGAAAATGGATCATTATAGCCTAAAATTTCTATTAGAGTAGTTGATTATTATGTCCCCTCAATGAAATTGGATTAGTAAGCTCCTTGGGGTTGGATTTTGATATGGAATACAAGCTCGGACATAAGAATAAAGTTGCTAATGCTTTTTCCAAGCACAATGAATTACTTGCTAAAACTTATGCAACCGCAACCCCTTAATTACAGTTGTTTGAATTGGTGCACCAAGAGACTTTATCTTCACCATAATTACTAGTTCTAAAGACGAAAATACACATCTAGGAAATGGGCATCGAACAACAAGATGTGGTAGTCTACAATAATAAGGTGTGTTGGATTCCTCTTTAGCATTATATGCAACAATAATTTAAGCCATTCATGATCAATTTCATGAGGGATATCGAAATACCCCATATAGAGTCACGTGAAATTTCTATTGGAAAGGATTGAAGCACTAAGCAACTTATATGTTCATGTTCCATTTGTCAAAGGAATAAGGCTAAACATCTCCACCCAACAGGTGTTTTACAACCTCTTTTCATTCCAACCCAAATAGGTCTAATATCTCCATGACTTCATTGACAACCTTCCTAATTTAAATGGCAAATTAGTACTTATGGTCGTGGTTGATTGCTTCTCCAAATATACTCATTTTATTCGTATGAATCATCCTTATATTATTGTTATGGTTGCTAAAATCTTTTTTGATGTGGTTTTGAAACTACATGAGTTGCTAGAGTCCATTGTAAGTGGCCATGATGCCACTTTCACTAATGTGTTTTATAAGAAATCTTCAAATTAAATGGCACATGACTTTCATTTTGCTCAGCCTATCGTCCCAAGTGATGGTTAAATGAAAGTTGTTAACTATACTATTGAAACATATTTGAGATGTTTTACAGGTGAATGACTCAAGTGTGGACTAAATGAATGGATTGCATGGTTGGAGTATTGCTATAACATTGTTTATCATTTATCTCTACAGTCTACTCCTTTCCAAGTGGTTCACGATAGGGCTCCCCCTTGACTTCTATCGTATTCTTTAGGAAGCACTAAACTAGAAGCAGTAGAAAAGGTGCTGTAGGACAAAGTTCCAGTTGTAGCAAAATCGTGTGCCCAACTTCTTCACGCCTAGCAGCTGATGAAGAACCAGTATGATGCCAAACACAGGAAGTCTCTTTCAACGTTGGTGACTTGATATTACTCAAACTCTGCCTCATACCATCAAATGTCAATTACTTGCACAAGATTCAACAAGCTAGCGCCTCGATTCTATAGCCAATTTCCAATTGCTACGCTCATTAGATCTATTGCTTATCACTTCCATCTTCCTAATTCAGTCAAAATTCATCCCGTCCTCCATCTCTCGTGTCTCAAGAAATTCGTAGGAGAAGCTCCTGCTCAACCAACCTTGTCCATCACAAATCATAGCCAGACAATTCCAACCCCACATGTTGTATTGGATGTGCACAACATCAAGACAAATCCAGAAGTTCTAATCCATTGGGAACCTTATTAACCAACGAAAGCCTTTCGGGGAGTTGCAAAATGATATGTCAATAATATAAGGTCAGGCGCATTGTTGAAGTGGGCGAGAGATGTTAGCAGCCCTATAACATTTTTCAAGCATGCTTATCAAAGGCATAATGGGTTAAATATGCAGTAGAGGAGTCAGCGGTCTATGTGTTATACTGATTGTGTTGTTGTATGTATGTTATGTTACCGTTTGTTTGTTTATTTATGTAACAAGGGGAGTTCATAAATATTGTGTCGGGTCTGGGAGAGGAGATGCTGGCCAAGTGTCATGGGCACTTACCGGATAGAGTTGAATGTCAGCTATGTTAAGATAAAAAATTGGAGAGAAAATAGGGGGGTAGATACTAGTTTGTAATCGCTCTTGGATGTACTTAATTATATTGGTAGAAAGAAATAAGGAAGAAAAGCCTATTTTCAATCCAAATTATATTATTTATGAGAGATATTTGGGTCCTATCAATTAACGAGCCCTAGCTATCGCAATCAGAGAAAAGAAAGGAAGAAAACAATCCAAAATTACTGGTGAATCTGATTTCACTATAGAATACCCTAAAACCAGATCCTATACCCGGAACTGCATCTCCAACAGCTCACAGTGTCTGCTAATAAGTAAGTAAAAATCTGCATAAAGAAATTCAAATGCAACCAATTGATAGTGAAACCGATATGTTACACTCCATGTTCATCATATTTCATTCCCAGAAAAAAAAAAAGAAAAAAGAAAAAAAGCAAGACACCTCCCAAAACTGGCAAGTCAAGCACCTTTATCCACCGGTGACCCTCAAATCAGTCGGTCTTAGCAGCTTCAACCTGCTTTGCCCCAACGGAGAAGAATTCCGTAATAACTTCAAGCGGCATGCCCTTGGTTTCAGGAACTTTCAAGAAGACAAATACCCATGAAATGATGCAAACAACTGCATACATACCAAAAACACCAGCAAGGCCTATGGATTTGAGCATTACTGGTAACGTGTAGGTGACAATGATGTCGCCTGTCCAAAATGTAAGAGCACATATCGCAATGCAGAGCCCACGGACGCGAGTTGGAAATATTTCTGCACAGAGAATGTTAGGGACGGGACCAAATCCCATAACGAAGAAACAGAAGTAAAGGACAACGCTGACTGTAGAGATTATTGCATTGATAACTGAGCCTAGATTAACCATGCTGCCAAGAACTAGAACAACCAGCGATAGGATCAAGACTGGAATGGTATAAAGCAGCAGGCTCCTGCAGACACAGAAGACACAGATAAGAATATAGTTACACAAACCAAAAAGCTGAAAGCCATCTAAACATACGAATGAGCATAAGTTTATAGCAGCCATTAAATAGAAACACAGTTATGTGTTCTAGTAATATCCTCTTCTAATTAGTGATAACATATTTTAACAAGCAGTAAAGCTAGAAAACCCAATAATTGGAAGATACTAAAACTCAGCGTCTTAAATGTCTGAGAGATTTTGGGATCAGAAATTCCTAAATGCATTGCATATGACTTCTAGAACCTGTGGTGGAGATAAAGAAAGCAGCCACTCCCTCCCTATGCAGCAATATACATTTAAAAGGAAGAAATCACCATGAGATTCAGTCATTATAAATCAAGAGCATAAAGCAACTTCCATTCAATGAATTAGACATTCAGGATAATAAGAGATATACATATTGGAAAACAGATTCATTAATAAACTCATAATATTACAGAGGGAAAATTCTCTCCTTTATCTCGTATTATGTATCACAAATCTGCATAGAATTAGGGGAAAAAAATTACTTATATTACATTGTGTGAAATATAGCTGACAAGGCAAACTTTCCTTCACTGTTAATATTGATACGACATGGAACAAGATTTTCTGCCAAGGGCCACGTTTAACAGAATAACAAAATTTCAGTACCATGTGAAACGAAATGAACATTAATCAAAATAGAGTGAACATGATGAGGGAGAGGTAAAGGATTGTTTGAATTGTATGCATTAGGTTTTTTTTTTTTTTTTAATTAATTACATATCTTTTTCCTTTTTTTTTTTTTGGTTGATTATAACAGAGATGGGGATTCAAACTTATACCATTCCTATGGAAGGACATTCATGCCATCTGGGTCATCACAAGGCTTTGGCAAATAGCATGTATTTTTTGTCATCAAAGAGAGGACCACTATGATATTAAAACAATGTTACTTGACAAATAAAACAATGAGACTTTTCTAGAAAATTACCTTCTGCCAGCAATATCCATAAGCCTCATCGCAATAGCAATGGAGGGAAGCATCAAGAGAGTTGTTATGGCACTAATAAGCAGAGAAGAAGATGCTGCACTCATACCCATGTTTGAAAGAAGAACTCCAACCCCTGCTTGCTCGAGAATTTGAGGAGTGTAGTAGAGAACCCCACTTATTCCAGAAAACTGCACAAATCATAATGTATTAATCGGTCATAAAGTATTGCAGCAAGCAATATCTTCATGTCCCTATCATGCTCTACATAAAACACAAAGTCCTACATCACACAACTAAAATTTATTGAAAAAATGGTGGCTGCAGTTCTATATAATGACAATCAGGTTTCATTCAAGTGAGTTGTTTCTCTGAAAGCAACTAAATAAACAATTAAGCAACATAATTGTCACAATAGCAGCATTGATATTGTCGAATATACTGTATGTCAGCCTCCTATGAACCAAATAGCAGTTCTTAATTGAACACCGAAAAAGACATTTCACAGATGAACTAGCTGTTTTCTTTGAACATTTTCTTCTTTTATTTTGATAATTTATTTTCTTGCAACATACCTGCTGTAGTATCTGAATTCCCACTCCAACAGCTAACGCATGCTTGACTCCTGGTTCGAAGAAATCTCTCCAGCTTGGTCCTTTAGCAGCAGTTTCAGATGGATGAACCATAGCTGGACCAACAGGATGCTGCTCCAAAAGCTCCTTGGAGTAGAGTGCCGGTTGGCTAACCAAAGCTGCAGCTTGAATGAATTCTCCATCTGCAGGAACATCATCGCCAGGAAGAGAAACAATCGATCCTCGATGAGATCCAGGAATGCCTTCTTGGTGCAAGTAAATTCTTTTGAAAGCCCCTTCTTTCTTCCCATCAGGGCCTTCTTTTTCAGACCACTTCCATGCCAATTGCCATCCACCACCTATTCCCATGCTTCCCACAGATTCTCCAGCCGCCTGCGCAAGACTACTTTGTCTAATGTTATAATTGCTGCCATGCATATGTGGTGTCATGTCCTTATCCATAGTTGTCGCCTGACGTGAGATTAATGGACTTTCCAAATTGTCATCAGAATCACCAGCTCCACCATCAGCAGGGTATTCCTCACCCTCCCTCATTACGCTCTCCTCATCCCATTCATCGTTCCTCCCTTGATTACCGCCTACACTGAACATGCTTCCAAAGTGAGGAAATAGTACACTGCCACGCATGCTTCCTGTTTCCGGAAGTCTCTCATGCACACTGCCAAAAAGAGTGACAAGAGGATCCATGAGAGGTACATTCTGGCTTGTAATGCTTCCATGACGAGATACGAGGCCGAGAGCACTCTGGCCAGTGACCGGCCTGGCAATCCATGAAAGACCTTGCTCAGCTCCATATAACTTAATTCGATCCTTCACATTTGATAAATCCTGCTCATCAGTAAACTCATTGGCTGGGCCAACTATATACTCCTCTATTGATGTTTCACCCCCAACTCCCAAACCTTCCACCAGCAGAGCCATCTCGCCTGTTCATCCGAAGATAATCAGTACAATTTTCATCAATTTGTCCTAATCAAGCTTCAAGCTTGTTGGCCACAATGATCCTGACATATATACTATGCACATATCACTTTAACAAGGACAATCGATATCAAAAGATTGTAGAGATGAGATGACTAACTTGAAGTATTTAAGAGTGCACAAGATCCAGTCTAATCGATATGAACAAGGTCCCAAAGCAGTTTCAAATAAGAAAAGCACTATAAACCAACATTGGATGTTCAAGCTGCACTTACCTGGTAAAAATTGAATGTCTCTCACACTGTTTTCTTGATACTGGTTGAGATTTATCTAGATAATAGTAGTTCTAGTCTAGATACAGAACGTAAATAAAAAATTTACACCTAAGAAGGACCTAGAAATATCACATGGGATTTTGGAGAAAGCAAAAAATTCGTAAATTCACGACTTGAAAAAATTGAATCATGCAAAGCAGTGAGGACTAACCAGATACATCTTCTCGGCCACATAGCATCTGCAGAACTTTCTTAGCCTCGCTCATTCGCCCTTTGCTCACAAGCCAGCGAGGGGACTCAGGCAAGAAGAAAACAGTCAAACCAAAGTAAATGAGGGAGGGAATGGAAAGTACTCCAAGCATCAACCTCCAGTTCGGTGATTGCATTAGAGACATTCCAAATACCATGCAATACGAGATGAACATTCCACCAGAACCAGTAAACTGTGGCAAGGTGTTCAATGAACCCCTTATCTCTGGTGGGGCTGTCTCGGATATGTAAAGGGGAACAAGAGTAACAACCAGACCAACACCGACTCCATCTAACAACCTCGCAAAGAGCAGTACATAAACATTTGGAGACCACAACATTATGAGACGCTAATGAAATAAAACATAGATGAAATTATCATCATAGGACGACGGCCCAGCCAGTCTGCCACAGCACCGGAGCAAAAAGTGACAATAGTGGCCCCAATAAGAGACATGGCCACAATTAGACCTTCAATTGCAGGTGCACTTTCCAAATTGAACTCCCTCTTTATATAAAGAACAGCCCCTGCAGCAGAAACAGGATTCACGTCTATAGCTTTACAAGTGAGTGCTTCAAGAAATTCAAATTTTTAGATTCCAACAGATCAAGAACAGAACTTTCAAGAAGCATATACATGCCCTCGAACCAGATGAAATGAATGGTCTTTAAGCTCAACCGTCAATTTCTAATTTTCGAAACAGCTAATATTCTAGAAATAAATAAAAAGAAAATTGGCTTGCACCGTCAGATTTCAGTCTGAAGAAGAAAATCAACTTTTTATTTTCTAACAAAATGGAATTCTCGAGAATTAAGCACTTGAGCCAAAAATAAGTGAAAGACACGGTTTGAAGTATTACACTACTAAAATCTGAAATCCCATTTATCAAAAGAAACCAACTTTTTAATTCTAATAGTTTGAATCTAAAGGATCATTCACTTGATAGCAAAATAAAGTTGAAAGAAAAATGAAAAATGGCATAAAGTGAGTATTTTGGAAGAGTAAATTACCAGCAATAGTAGCATTATCCCATCCTTGAAGCAAATTACCAACAGCAGCAGCAACAGCAACAAGAACAGCACCACTCATCGTCACCGGATGCAGATCAAATCAAACACCACAGATCAAGCAACGAAACCACTAGAGTTTCACTTCATACAGTACAATCTGCCCTTTTATCTTGACCCAGTTGAGCAATTTCAATAACAAAAGGAACCCATATAACCTTTTCAACCTTTATGCAATCTATCAAGCAACTAGGATCCTTTCCTGGACAATAAACGAAACCCAAGTTTCAATTTTCCTTAGTATCCACATGCAACCACAACATCAGTATCAAATCTTAATTCAAAAAATGTCATAGAACATAGTCCTATTTTTTTTTTAAAAAAAAAAGGTACATAGGGTATGAATAAAAAACAATACCTCAGAAGTGTCAAGGAATCATAACCGTTTGATGAGTTAATGTAATGTTTTATATGGCAGAAACAGCCATGGAATTGTCCAAAACTGTTTGTTATCACCTGGCATCAAGAGCTTGGTTTCCTGGGTTGATGTATTTTTTTATACTACTTCGGAAAGCGAAATGGAAAATATTATATTGTATAATATAGACAGACATGTATATGATATTGATGAAAAAAAAAAAGGTTAAAGGTGAGAAGGCTATTTGTTGTAAATAAAAGTAAAGACTATAAGACAAAAAACTTGAATAGAGGAACAGCCTGCTACCTGTGTAATGGAGACACTTTGCTACTATACTTCCCTGTTGAACTTGCACGTCAACTATACTCTTATTTGCAGACCGGTTACGTTGTCGCAGGCTCTGTTAAAACTCACGGTCACGGACACAGTTTCCAGTTCCCTTTGCCAACAATCGTCGATCAATGCAGCACCTTCCCTTTTATAGGGACTGTCAACGGAGATACACAATGCTAGTACCTAGGGTTATATGAAGTTAGCACCAAGGTTATCCGTAGAAGTAGCTTTTTTTTTTTTCTTTCTTTTTTTAGTTTAATAGGATAATCGAATCATGTATTTTTCATTGGAAGTTTTAAAATCCATTGTTTTTTATCTGAATTTTATCAATATTTTATCTAAATCTGATTTTATATTTACTTAAAATTGGATATTTGAATCATTATTTACTTTATATTTAATCTATTTATGTTTTTATAAGGATTTAGTCTTTTAATAGAAGTATATATAATTTTTGTTTTTATTTATTTTAAACCAAATACTAATATTCGAGTAAAATCAAACGGATGTTACAAAAAAAGATGAATCAAATAAGTCAATAGAATATACACTAAGTACCAATTAAGTGGCTACACCGATCTCTTCTGCCCTATTAATCATTTCCAGAGAAAACGAGTATACATAAAAAATTAAAAGGTTTTTCACATATATTGTCGTTTCTAAAATATATAGAATAGGTAGTTGTTAACAAAATTTCTTTAATGTTAAAGGGTTTTTTTAAATAAGTACTTGGATTATTTCTTAAAATATTTTTTGAAATTATAAATAAATATTTAATTGAAAATTTTACTCACAAATTTAAAGTCATAATCTTTAATAATTTTTTTTCTTCTAAATTGTAAGAGAAAAATAATAATTTTATACTGGTTATTTGAAAGATGTACGAATCCAATGATCCATTGGTTATATGTGACAAATCAATAGATGGCACGTCTAGTAGTTGGTTTATAGGTGATAGGAAGTTCCAAAAATAGTAGTTGTCAACAAAACTCCGTTTCCTTCTTTGTTTTTCTTGTTTTTGGGTAATATCGAAAATTAATGAGCTTTTTAATGAATGCTTGGATGATCTCTTAATGGCATTTTGTTGAATCATAATTGCGCATATGATTGACATTACTAGGGTGTAATAGGTCTATTTTTTCGTTTGATTGTCATAACAGTTACTTATCACTAGTTCCAGGTTGTAAATTATTGGATGACACCAATAGTAGCTGGTTTGTTGGTGGTTGCCAATTCCCAAATTCATTATTGTTAACAAAACTCAATTTTTTGGATAATACAAAAAATTAATGAGTTCTATAATGAATGCTTCGATGATCTCTTAATGTTATTTTGTTAAATTATAACTATGTGATAGTTGCTATTATAAAAGTTTAATAGAATAATTATTTCTTTTTAATAAACTTATTATTGCATTTAGTTGGCAAACTCTCATAGAGATGAATCATAGCCAACTAGTGGGTATCGGATTCTTGATTTTAATGAAGCGTTCCAAGCCCTTGTGATTGACCATTTAGCTTGTGCTGCTAGGGTAGATCTAGGTTGGTTGGCTCGGGGACCTTACTTTACTTCTTCTTACTTAATGTGTAGGGCTAACAGGTTTCCTTTAATTTTTTTCCTTCCAGTTGTATGGCTAGGTGATCCACTCTACTCTCATCGAGCTTTTCGACACAAGATGATAATATTGAGATCTCTTCAAACGAGAATAGAAGGAAATAGTAGAAATGTTGAGATCTAATTCGAAAGCCAAAGTAACCAACTCCCTTGTGATTTTCATCCACAATTAGCATTTATTTTATGGTTTTGTTCTCTTCTAATTTTATATAGAATCATTGAGTTTCAGAATTACTAGTCCATGAAGGTTATTAATACTATAGATATTAAAATACCAAAAAAATAAAATAAAAATTGAAACTTTAAGTTGGCAAAAATGGCCATATACCTTTTGCAACCAAACTCATGCATACATGGGTTGGTTTCTCCGAATACCAACTCAATCTTGTATTGATTTGTTGTCTTCATATTTCTTTATTTTTTCTTCTTTTTTTGTTTTTATTTCTTCATGTTGGCTTCTATGTAGATGCACAACTAAATATACTGCCATAAATAAAACCAATTAACATAGACTTAATTTATTTGTATCTACAATATAGGTGATAATATAATTTGTCTAATGCAGCCGGGCCACTAACATGGACAATATGATAGGACAACTTCCTAGGAAACTGAAATCAGCCAAGGAAGAAAAGTTTGTATAGGTTTGCTTTCCGAGAAGAAAAGTTCTAATAATAGAAAGTTGCAATAAATGTCCAAATTACCTACCTTAGGTTTTGCATTATGCATGATATAGGTCACACTGTCACATGCATCATGGAGGGACATTCACCTTGGATTCATGTGTGTTACTATCTGTAATTGGAAACAGTACAGCTCTTGACGGTCTTAATTTCTTGACCTAAGAAAGTAAGAAATCATGGAAAGAATCTTAGAAAGAAATCACATTTATTTTAAGGTCACTAGCATGAAAAAAACATTGATGCTGACAATAAATGGTTTTCAAATTCAACCAAAAGTAAAATATGTGGGTTGGCAAAACATGGGTAAATTATAAATATATATTATTGTACTTATTTTATGTGAGCCTTTGATTTTTATATATTTTAGAACCAAGTGTTTATACTAAAATATTTGGGAAAAAAAAGGCCCCCTATAAGATAATTTTAGCCTTGTTTTATGGATTTTTGTTTAATTTTAGTTTTTTTTTTTTTTTGCTACCTTATGGTAAAATAAGATCTAAAAATATGTTTTTTTAAAGATTATAAGTATAATAAATCAATGTAAAAATAAGGGAGTTAAACTTACATTAAATAAATATAAGGAAGTATATTTAAATTTACCCCAAATAATACAGTGCAAGCATATTGTTTCTGCATTTTGCTAGTAGCAATTTTTCTTTTTCTTTTTGGGAAAACTTATCCATTGAAACTTTTTTTTTTTTTAAGATAGATATTTTCCATAAGGAATGACATATAAAAGTATACAAACTCCGCTCCAATATGATTTGTCCTAAACAAGTATGGAGAAATGCACAAGTATGATATTACCTTTTCATGCGTCAAGTATGATGCTTGGCATACAATTTGCCAATATTTTGAAATATTTAAGTTAAGTTAAAAAAAAAAAAAAAGACAAATCCTATTCTACCCTCACTAGAAATATTATATTCTTAATTTTCTTATAAATTATTTAAGGTTAGATAAGGAAAAAGAAAATAAAGATATGGCTACGAATAAATATACCTTTTGTTTTTCAAGCCACTCCCCGTAGAAGGAGAAGGGCTATCTTAGTCTTAGTTCGTAAAAGTAAAGGTTATTGTTTTAAATGTGAATTCTTTATTTATTTGGCCGGAGTGAATCTTGATTTGAATAGTATGATTTTTGGAGATATTCATTGGGATGTACTCCATATACATATATATAAAGATACCTTACTCAGAATTTCTTATGCGCAGATCTTGGACCTATGTAAGTCAATGATCTTCTACATTAATATACCTATTGTGACCTAAAAGACAAAAACCTCACCAACCACCATTCATGTTATTACATACACAAGCTTTTAAAAAATTAGAGATAAAAAACATCAATATTCTTATTCATAGATACTAACATAGCATGTATAAATAAATAGTGATCAAATACTAATAATATAATTTATTAATATTTATATATTAATAATAAATCTAAGTAATATATTAATAGCACTAAAATTTTTCACTTTTTGATAAAAAACTCAATATTATTTGTTTAATACTTTATTTAATATGAATAAAAATTCAGACTTTCATGCTTATATAGTTGTACTCATGTATATCAAATCATTATTATTAATTAATATTTGTAAAGCTTAAGCATGACTAAATTCAAGGGTATATACTTCTTTTTTCTATCGATTAAATTTCTTATATAAAATGATATTTCAAGCTAGCCAAACGTATGAAATTCTCCTTCTTTCTGTTTCTTTCCTTTTCTTTTCTTTTCTTTTCTTTCTT
The DNA here is from genome assembly GCA_037954665.1 of Laguncularia racemosa. Classification (NCBI taxonomy): domain Eukaryota; kingdom Viridiplantae; phylum Streptophyta; class Magnoliopsida; order Myrtales; family Combretaceae; genus Laguncularia; species Laguncularia racemosa. The sequence continues at coordinate 228,863 of JBBMOL010000347.1, read as the reverse complement.
TCTTTTTATTTCAACTGCAATCTGTAAAGTGTGAATGAGAAAACTTTGGTTACATTAAATTATACAATAATATGTCATGGAATCTTATTTTGTGGGTTGCAACTTCGTGGTGGGGGCTACTATTGATGGAATAAGAGCTGTAGGTCCGTGCATAATGATGATATTGAACTAATGGCTTGTTTATTTGTTTGCTTCTTTTTTTTTTCCAAAATTGTTGGTTACTTCATTTCTACATTTTGCTAATGAAGGAAGGTATCACTTGTGGGTCCTTGCAGATGCAAGGAAAAAGGTGCTAATTTTTCAATTGTACCCAACTGGAACTGACTCTTTTATCCCCCTTTTTCCAGATAAAACAAAAATTCATTCACATAAATTCAATACAATGAGAAGTTGACAGTTAAACAAAGAGATGGGAGTGTCTAATTTACAATAAAAATTATAAATTCTCCAATGAAAATGAAAAAACCAATCATTTGACTGACAAAAAAAAAAAAAAAAACCCCACATGAGGGTGAACACTAAACTAAAAATATGAAGGAAAAAAAAAACACCAAATAGATTGCATTAGAGATGAGATGGAGATGGAAATGAAGGTTGTAGATCTGCAATAGTGACACGCAGTAGTAATGTTCAATGATAACGTGTGGCAATCATATGCAGGCCATCTTGAGCGAGGCGATGAGAATGGTATATAGAGGAGATGGAGATGGGGATATAGATAGAGGTGCTAACAATAGAGATGAGGTGCTTTATTAGATTTACTAAGAGTGAAATAGAGATGAAAGGGGGGAGAGATGAAAATAGATGGGTACATGTAGTTAGCATAGAGTTGGGGGCAACAGGCAGCAAAGACAATCGTCCCTTAGGTTACTCTAATTCTAATCAAGGTTTGTTTGTCTTGGAGAGAGAGGGGTAGGAGAGAGAGCAAAGAGCAAGGATTTATTTCCAATGACGAGTGTAATGGAAGCTGGCTCATTTATTGGTGGTTTCAAGTATAATGTCAAGTGATTCCAAACACATTTGTAATGGTCGATTTAAGATTAACATTAGTCATTTATTTGAGAGGATCTCTTATATGTAAGGGGACCTCTTCCTTAGTTAAAAACATCGAAACTTTAAGTAAATATACATGCTTTCTAGAGCTTTTCTCTACTTTCTCTCTCTAGTGCGATATCTATTTGCTTTCTATATTAACTCTTACCTCATCAAGAAGTCCACTACTGCATAGGGACTATTTTAATTTTTTTTTCCATGATAAGTGGTATAAGAGCAATGTTCACAAAGGGCAAGCAAGAATGTCAGTGTGGAGAAAAATGATAGGCCATTGGAGAAGAGATCAACCATGAGAAATGCCCCTTTACTAAATAAAAGGCTCGGTTGAAGGATTTGTTGACAGTGCATGATACTAGGTTTATCTTATAGAGTCACATTTTGCTAATGTGAAAGAAGGGTTCAAAAGAGTTTCATGGCCATATAGTGAAGATAGTAGGAGAGTTACAATAGGAGATACAAGGCACTTTGAATTACACCATAGATAGCCTAGTTGAGCAAGACAACAAGCTTAAAGGGAACCTCAAAGATCCAAGGTTAGGACTAGTCTAGTGGAGGCTAAGACCAAGGCGCATAAAGAGAGGATTGATGATGCCAATAAGGCCTTGAGGAAAAAGGTCTAGGAACTTTAAGTGCAATTGGCTACTTGTAGGGTAGCTATGAGGGGCCATTAAGCTAACGTTAATGATTCGTTTACTTTTTAGAATGGAATAAGCAAGAAATAGAAAATTTATTTCTTAGGAATGACTATTACCAAAAATAGGTTAGGAATTTTTATTTTAATGTTCACTTTATAATTTTTTATTATAAAAAATACATATTCCAGTGTTTAAAGATTCCTATCACTTACCCAATTTAAAGATCCTTGCATGGATCGGTTTTCAATGTGTTTTCTCATATGGAAAATTAAATTTAGGTTATTTAATACTCTAATTTCATTATTATAAAGCCAAATTTTCAAAAGCAATTAATTTGATTTATTTGTCATGTTGGATTCAAATTTTTACGTAGGAGGGTGCTTGAAGGTTTTGAGTATGCAATTGAATATTTAGTGTTCTTAGGATGTTATTTACACTAATATTAAATTTGACTTTGAAATTTTGAAGATTGAGGGCTACTTTAAAGTTTATGAGAATTTTAGGTCAAATTGAAAAATCTATTAAAAAAATGGTGATGGGTTGGATAGCTAATATGATGTTGGATTCGAGTAAATTGTAGGTTTTACATTTAGAAAATTACAAGTGAAAAAATCAATATTTTGGATCAAATTTAAATAGATAATCAAATTTTCAAGTGATTAAAATAGAATATTAACTTTATACTAAGTAGTTCAAATAAGAAATCCTATTATGACGCCATTATTGATAATAATGGATTTTTATTTGAACCACTTAGTATATTTATGGGACAATAATAGATATTCTATTTAAATCACTTAGAATAACATTAATCATCTATTTTAACCATTTAAAAGTTTGATACTTTATTTGTCGAGTCTAATTTGAAAATTTTATATTGTTTCCTAGTTTGATTCATATTAGATCCTGTGCTCATCCAATATAAATCATCAACTTGAACTAGGAATTTTATTATTTATTTGGAGTCGCTACCTAACTAAAGTTAGGAAAAATTATTGAATTTAATTAATTGAGTTGATTAATTCTAATCTAGACAATTAGTCGATGAAATCTCTCCTTTTTAAAAAAAAAAAAAAAGAAAAGAAAAACCAGAGATTCTCGACTCGAGGGTAGTCCTATTAAAGCCCTAAAGTTAACACTTTATCTTTCTAAAATCTGAATTATGTATTTATGTTATGATACCCTTTTTTAGTATAAGAAGAAAATATTAGAAAAAATGATGCAACTATGATACTAATAATGGTTTAAAAATATATTTTTTATTTTTTTTAAGTTGCCTCATAAGGGTGCCTACGTATCTACTATTCAAGATCATACAAGTTGTAGTTCTCTTTTCATAAAACTTTAGTGGATTGATTAATTTTAATTATAAAAACAGTTGGACTTACGTTTATTATCATTTTAATTTTTTAAAGAAAAATTCTAAACCTAAACTTTATTTCTCAATTTTGAAAAAAAAAAAAAAACTAAAACCCTCTAGTTTTGAAAACATCAATTAAAATTTTATTTCATAAAAATCATTTTTCTATGTGAGAAAACATTATATACACATATATGTTTTTTTTAAATAAAAACTCACATCTTTAATTAAGAAAATTTTAAAAGAAACACAAAAGAGAAATTCTAAACCTAATTTTATCAATAAGAAAAGAAAAAAATTCATAAAACATACGTCTTTTATCATTTTTTGTTATTTTGTAATATTTTTATTTATTATTTATTTTTTTCTTTTTATTTACTAATATTATTATCAATTAAGACTAATAATAATAATAACATAAATATAACATGAAAACCACTAACCTGGATGCGGGTCAGGGCAATTCACTTCGGGTCGAGTTAGATCTAGGTCGATGCGGTTCGGTGAACTTGTCACGGACTCAAATAGCTAGTTGTACTCCGATGAATGGCGACGAGAGGCAAGGAGTCAAGATGCTTCCTGGGCGCAGGCCGGCATGGAAATCAACCATGTTCAAACAGTTCGTGGTGTTAACGACGGCTAGGATTGGTAGTCGTGGGGGTTGTGACATAGCAATGGGTGTTTGTTTCTTTTTTTTTTCTATAATCTTCTCCTCTCTTTACTTTCCTTACTCTCTGATTTCCTTACTTTCCGACCTCTTCCTCTCTCCAAAAATCGAGCTTTTTTTATAGGCATGTGGGATCGAATTTAATAAGTTTAAATCTAAACCATGATCGGAATTTGTTTTTATCTTCTCCCGATTTGAAAAAATGATGTAAATCCCTTATATTAGAGTTTTTTTTGGGATTTATCCAGTTTTTTTTATTTATTTTGTTTTTGGATTTAATTCGAAAAATAAATCTTTTCGTTGTATCTTGTTGATTCACAGCAAAACTTGATAAACTTCAATCTTTTTTCATTTTGAATTGTTATCATGTTTGTTTTTTTCTTTTTTTTTTTTTGGTTTGGTTTTGGCTATGCTTGGGGAAGAAGAAGATCACGTGCAATGCACGTGATTTCCCCGAACTTGATTTAGAGACCCATATTTTCTTAATCTTGTTACAAATTTTATTATTTTTATTTTTTATTACTTGTTTATTTTTTTATTTTTACTAATTCATAAACCAAATATTTTTATTACTATTATTTTTTATCATTTTTATTTATTTATTTATTATTAAAAAAATCTAGATAGGGGCAAAAAAAAGGTGTCTACAATATTTTAATCACTTAGCATAATATTGATAATCTATTTTAATTACTTGAAAGTCTGAATTTCTATTTGAACATTATCCCAAACGTTGATTATCTTACTTGTAAGTTTCCTATTTTGCATTACTTTGGATAATTGCTTGTTGAATTTTGTAGTTGATTGCTTATAGCATGAACTTTCCTAAAGGCTAAGGGTAGTTTGGTCTTTTATACATATAACTTTGTGTTTCAATGTAATAAACATGTTCTACATAAAATTAAAATTCTAAAGAAATTGACTCATGAATTTTGGACTCTTGTGTAAAAATTCATGTAATTAGTAAGAGCTTAGGGCATTTTTGTTATTTGGCAATTACCTAGAAATTTAAATCTAAGAGTATGACTAAAAACCATATAAAATTAGGATCTTAATAATATAGTTTGTAATTTTTGGACAACAATGTTGAAAGTCAAGTAGGAATAAACTTAGTAAGGGCATCTTGTCCATTATACCACCACTAGATCCTATTGCGACACTTATGTAGATTTTTACTAAGAATAACGCCTATAGGTACCTAATTTTTAGGTGATGTTTACTTATATTTCCTTTATTTTTATAAGAACAATCTCATAATAAATAAATATGCTAATTTATTAAGTACAAATTCATAAATTTTGGAAGATATAGACACATTGTATAATATATATAAGTAATATAGTATACCTACATATAGTATTATTATAATTATCTATTATATTAAGTCAATACTCCTTTTTTGGTTGTATACCCTTGGAACACATATTGCTATCTAGAATATTAGAATAATTATTTACTATCTATTTTTCCTCAATGATTCATTAAGCATTTTCAAGTAATTTCCTATTCCCACCTATAATATTTTAAAACAAACGTCTCTCTCTACGATCAAATTATAGTAATACACATTAATATATAATGATATATCCTATATAGTCACGATATAATGATATATATTAATACAATAATAATGACAGTGTAAAATGACTATTATATTATATTGTATCATATGATAAAAATGACTATTATATTGCAAAAGGGTATATTTGATTCTTAGCATAACTAGTACATAGATTAAGGTGATTGAGAAGAAAGCGAGTAAAAAATCTAATTGCAAACCATTAGACAAAAGAGGGATTGAGAATAAAGAGAAGACAAATCTTATTTTCTATTTGATGTATGTTTTAGGGTTTCGTTAAATACATAAAATTGAGAAACATCTCCAACTTCGAGTTAGGGGCCAAACCAACCTAGCTTAGGCAATGGCTTAGCCCAAAGATAGAGCTTTAATTAAATTGGTAGCTAGCCACAAGTAGGGATCAATGTTGCTCACCAAGTTAAAGGACTAGAGGCTAGTGCCAATTCTATACTGGAACTTTTGCTATGCAATATCTTATTACTTCCATCTTGTCACCACCATTAAACTTGAAAGTGTGCATGCATCCTCACCTGAAACAGGAACACAAGAGGAAGATAGGATTACATATATAAGCATAGTTATCGATACAAGTATACTAGAACAAATTATCGAATTGCTATAGTAAAAAGATTGCGTTGTATGGGACTATTCTATAAGCATTAGGTTTAGTTTATAGGTCCCTTTCAACTTTTTCTTTTTCTTTTAAATTAGGCATAATTGCATTCATATTCAATATAGCTATAAAGTTTGTATTTTTCTTTTTTTATATTAGTATTCTATATTTTAATTTCTACAATTTAGGTGTCCATTTCTTTTGTTTTTGGTTTTAATTTAGATGATGCTTCAAAGTATAATTTTTATATATAAGGTTTATATATCTATGGGATATTTGTTACATTTTAAGTTTCACATACATGTATTATTCATTTCTTTTGTCATACCAAAATTCTAAATTTCTTTTAATTAATAAGTTAGTTTTCATTTTCAGTAGTTTGCTAAAGAAGAATGGATATTATCTTATTTTCTTTTTAATTTTATCCAAGACTATATATCCTCTCTATGCCTTATTTACAAAACATTTAAATTTACAATCACATAAATATCTTAGATTCAATTTTTTCAAAAAGTTAGCAATTGATTAAAACTACTAAACATTTTTAATGTAATTTACTTATATCTTAGCAACCACGGCCTTTTAAGTAGCATTCATATAAGTAACATGTACAAATTGGTTTTTACTTTTGTTGTTTATAGTTGTTAGGACATAGAGTCAAGTAGATGATTAAAAACTTTAGCCCACAATGTGATTAGAGATTATATTCATGTACTGCCACACTCCCTTTTGATGTAGGCAACCTTAGGAATTTATTAAGTGCACTAGACACTTAACTTGTATATTCATTGTGGTAATATACAGTGTTTACTTTTCTTTTTTTCCTTGATTGATTTGTTTTAGGGCAACCTATTTGGTGGTTGGCCTATGTATGCCATGAGTGTGATAGTAGCTAATAGTTAACTAATATCATACTAGCATATGGCAGTAGGTTGTTATAATTGTAGAAGGTGAGATTCATAAGAAGCCCAATACAAATAACTTGTGCATTCATGGTTTCAAACTAGGTCCACTTAGAAGCCCCATTTTTGTAATTGTATAGATTTAATACATATTAGTAGGTAAAGTAATGAAACTAGATGAATATATTTATGATAATAGTAAGTGAGATTCATTTGTAATCATTAGACTAGACTAATCTTGACTAATTATTTGAAAAGGTTTCCTATTATATATTGAAGACTTACCATTAGTAGTAAAGCAAATAGATTTTGAGTGAAAGCACATTCTTCCATAACTTCTCTCTATATTATCTTTCTCTAAGTTATTGGGGAGCACCTAAATGCTACATGTTGTTGACCTTTTCTTTCATAACTATTAAGTCTAATTTTAATCTTATTTTTTTCTTAATTTGATTCACATCAAATCTTATGCTCATTTAATACGAACCCTCAAGTTGAGAAAAAATCATCGAGTATAGGATTAATCGAGTGGATTAATTCTAACTTGAACACTAGTCAATGAAACCATTTCTTTTTATAAAAAAGAAAAGAAAAACCAGAGATTCTTGATTCGGAGGCTAACCTATTAAAATCCTAAAGTTATCACGTTAACTTTCTAAAATTTGAATCATATTTTTTTTGCGATAGCCATTTTAGCATTTATATAAAAAAATACTTAAAAATAAAATAAAATAATAACAATTACACTAATAATGATTTGAAAAAAAAATTAGAGTTGCCTCATAAGAGTGCCTTTGTACCTGTTATTCGGGATCAAACAGGTCATAGTTTGCTTCTTTATAAACAAATTTAGTGTTTTTATTTAATTTTAATTAAGAAAAAGGAACCGGCCAGATTTACGTTTATTACCATATTTTATTTATTATTATTTTTTAAAAAACAAAGAAAAATTCTAAACCTAATTTTCAATTACCAATTAAAAAAACTATAAAAAAAACTCTAATTTTTTTTTTAAAAAAGACATCAATTAAATTTTATTTCAAGAAATTAATTTTTCTATGTGACAAGACATTTTATATATATATATATATATGTGATTAAACTTTATTAACTAAAGTTGTTAAATCAATTTAAAACTCACTTCATTAATCATATTTACTTGATTAAATTCCAATCGCCATAAGAAAATAAAATCAAATATATCAATTAATATAATAATAATAATGCTAATAACAATAAGGACACCACTTACCTGGATGTAGGTCGGATGTAGGCAAGTCGGGTCAGATTCAGGTTGGAACTTAGGTTGGGTCATATGCGTGCGCAGTAGTTGGAACCTCCGTTGACGGCTGTCTCCAATGATTGTTGAAGTGTGAGGAAGTGTCAACTTAACTACGCAATGGTCTTAAACTCGAATGCGGACTTCGCCTTGCACCTAAGTCTCTCTAAGTTGCGGTGCTCAAATGCTCGTTGATGGCCACTATCCACCCTCTCTGGCCCGATCGATTAACAAGCGATTGAAGGTGAAGGAGGGGTTTTTCTTATTCTACACAACCTGAAGAACCTATTAATACCTACAGTTGGCTTCGAGGTTGTGTTTGTGAGGAGGGAATTTAGAGAGAAAGGAAGTTGCGGTAGCTTTGTTAGAGAGAGAAAGCTCCGGCCAAGGCTTATGAGTGTGTGTTTGTTGGTGATTCTTAGTTCCACCATGTTCATGAAGCTGAGCTCTATTTATAGGCTCGCAAAGATCGACTTGATAAGCTCGGATTAAGCTCGCAGTTGAGACCCATTTTTATCCATTTAAGATTCAAATTAATCTTGAAAACCCGATGCCAATCCATTAAATTAAGTTCATTTTTGTGAATTATCATGTTTGTTTTTGTTATAAATCGATAATAATCTGAAAAGATTTAAAAAAAAAAGGGTTTCGGTGTGCCGGATTTACTCTGGCTTCTTTTCCCTTCTGTTCATGGTCGCCATCTTGCTGGAGAAGATGATCACGTGGCTGGCACGTGATTTTATGCCCAATAGGTTGCTGCTATGTGGCAACCTGGTCTGAGTAAGAAGGAAAAAATTTCACGGTGCTTCCAAGATTCAAACTCGTGACCTTTCACTTCTTTTGCTTGTTTGGGATGCATAGGTAGACTAACTGAGTTAGCCCTTTTCTCATTTATTTTATGCAATTGATTTGTATATAAGCTAACAGGCCTAATTGCTTTTTTATTGATTTGAAATTCCCGAGCTTGATTTAGAGACCCATAATTTCTTAATATTGTTGAAAATTTTATTATTATTATTATTATTATTTTAATTTCATTTTCACTATCTTGTAAACCAGGGTCTCCCTTTTTTATTATTTTTATTTATTTATCTAAATGGGGGGGTATGGAGTGTTTACAATTGCTCCGCTTTGTAGTAAAGTTTGGGAAAAGTTGACTACAAAGACGAAAAAGACACCATTTTTGCCTAGGAGAAAGGACGGATAACGCTATATTCAGTTGACTATCCGAACTCGGATCCACTATAGGGTTATCTGACCAAATGGTCGAGCAAGGAAGATGTTCCACGACCTAGCTATCCTATGTTGCAAAGGAGAACAGTGGTCTTAGATAAGAAGTATCTCATTAGGCTAGCATCCTTTAAAAAGAGATTATTTAGAAAAGTGTCCTCACGAGCTAACTAACCGATGATAGGAAGCATCTCATGAGGCTAGCAACTTTAAAGAAGAGATTGTTTAGGAAAGAGCTCTTACGAGCTAACTAATTGATGATAGGAAACGTCTTACAAGACTAGCAACCTTAGGGTAATTGTCTAGAAAAGCGCTCTTATGAGCTGATTAATTGACAATAGGAAGCATCTCACCAAACTAGCAACCTTAAAAAAAAAATTATCTAGAAGAGTGCTCTTATGAACTGACTAATCAATAATAGAAAGTTTCTTATTAGACTAGCAAAAAAAAAAATTATCTGAAAAAGTGCTCTTAATGAGCTGACTAATCGATAACAAGAAGTGTCTCACTAGATTAGCAACCTTAAAAGGGAAGTGACTCATCATTGTGAGCCTAATGGAATGGTTGAAAGAAATTATTATTGTTATGATTTCAATTTTATCTTGACACATGGATGCCTACCTAATCACCATTGATAACAACCAAACCCTCATGATAGTCTAACCTTCACTTGCTTGTCTTTGTCTTGACTTGAGCAAAAAATTTTGATGTAAGCTTTCTTCTGAAATTTTTCCATTTTTCTACGAGTTTAGCTCTTATGATTTTGGTCTTATCCTGAAACAATACCAAACTTGCTATTCGAGAAGGGTAAGATCATAACACAATATTTAATGAGTTTTACTCTCTGTATATGAGGTGGAATGTGGATAAGATGGGAGAGTGACATAAGAATTTGTTGATGTGGCGGTTGGTCGAGACTGCTCCATCATTTGATGACCGCCAAGGGATATCAACTTTGCTTGTAGAAAAATGAAAATTAAACTACAAAGTTGTAACAATTGCTAGCATTCATGAACTTTCGGCAAAATTTTCATTATTCTTGTTTGGGGATAATACATCTTAACCACATCTGCATTTATGAGGTCCTTCCAATCTGGATCGTCAATTTGAGCTAATATTAATGTCCTACCTGATAATACCCTTTTCACAACATATGGACCCTCATAATTTAGTGTGAATTTGCTTCTCGAATCTTGTATGTTAGGTAGAATCTTCTTTAGTACCAAGTCGCTTTCCTTAAAATGCCCAGGCCACACTTTTTTATTAAATGCACGGGCCATCCTTTGTTGGTAACATTGGCCATGGCATAATGCTGTGAATCTTCTTTTGTCAATCAAGTTTAATTGATCGATCCTTTTCTTCACCTAGTCAACTTTATCTAGTTGTGTATCTGATAAAGCCCTGAAGGATAGGATCTCAACCTCGACCAGTAATACTGCCTCAACACCATACACCAAGGAGTAACTCCGGTAGATATTTGAATGGAGTTTCTGTAGGCCATGAGTGCAAATGGTAGCATCTCGTGCCAATCTTTGTAGGTGATAGTCATTTTCTCAACAATTCTCTTAATGTTCTTGTCTGCTACTTCCACTGCCCCGTTCATTTGAAGTCGATATGGAGTTAAGTTTCTATGATTTATCTTAAATCGTTGACATAATTCCATCATCAATTTTTTGTTGAGGTTGGTGCCATTATCAATGATAATCAATTCAGGAACTCCATACTAAGTTATTATGTCTTTCTTCATGAACCGGACTACCACTCCTTTAGTGACACCGGCATATAATGAGGCTTCAACCCACTTAGTGAAATAATCAATGGCTATCAGTATAAACCTATGACCGTTGGATGCCTTTGGGGTGATTAGTCCGATAACGTCGATTCCCCACATAGAGAAAGGCCATGGCGCGGAAAGTGAATGGAGTTCTTTAGGTGGAGCATTTATCTTGTTGACATAAACTTAGCACATGTGGCAATGCTTGACGTATTTAATGCAGTCCGACTCCATTGAACCAATAGTAGCCCATCCTCATAATCTTCCAAGCAAACATGTGTCCATTCATGTGGGGGGGCACATACCCCCTTGTATGTTTTTTTCATTAGCTTATCTACCTTTTCTTTGCCTACGCATCTCAACAGCGTAGTGTCAAATGACCTTCAATAAAATATAGACCCACTTAATAGGAAATGGCTTGCTAATCTCCTGAGTGTTTTTTAGTCATTTTTGTTAGCCATTTCAAAATATCTACCTTCTTGGAGGAATGTTTTGATATCTTAGTACTAAGGCTTGTCATCTTGTGTTTCTTCGATGGCCAAACAATAGGCAGGCCCGTCCTTCATGTCTATCTTCAAAGGCTACGCTCCGGTCCCTCTTGTTACTTGAATCAAAGATGCTAATGTGGCGAAGGCATCCGCGAACTAATTTTGAGTTCTTAAGATGTATGTGAAGGTGACCACCTCAAATTCTTCAATTAATTCTATCAGGTGTTGGTGGTATGGCACTAATTTAGGGTCTTTAGTTTTTTATTCTCTTTGTATTTGTAATATGATAAGTGAGGAGTCTCCGTATATATCTAACTCCTGGATTTCCATATAGCAGGCCATTTTGAGGCCGAGGATGAATGCTTCATACTCTGAAATATTATTGGTATATGGGAATGTAAATCTCGTTGCTGTGGGGAACTACATTCCTTTTGGTGATACCAACACTACCTCAATTCAACATCCAAATACATTGGCGGCTCCATCAAAATACATCTTCCATTTGGGATCCTTTTCTACCTTAGATTCTTCTTCTGACGCACCCTTTGCCATCAATATATTTTCATATAGGAATTGAGCTTGTGATTCTCGGGAATCATTTTCAATTGGGTGCTTTGCCAATTGACCTACTAACGTCTACCCCTTCGTTAAATTTTGAGTTACATGTGTAACACCAAATTCTAATAGGAGCATCTGCCATTCGAAAATCCTTCATAATAAAACAAGTTTGTCCGCTAAGTATTTTAGGGGATCATGTCTTGTTAACAGTTCGATGGGATAATAGAGAGTATACTATCTTAGTCGATGCATGGCCCAAACCAATATGCAGCAGGTTCTTTCTATCTCAGAGTACCTTTGTTCTCCTTCCGTGAATTTCTTACTCAAGTAGTATATAGCCCGTTCCCTTCCTCTTTCTATCTAATTTAACCTTTTTAATAAACCTCTTACCTCTTTGATGGTTCATGGGGAAGGCATTTCTAGTATAGCTTTTACTTTATTAGGACCGATTTTAATGCCTTCTCGACTTACAATAAACCCTAACAACTTACCAAATGTGACCCTAAAAGTGCATTTTTCTAGATTTAACTTCAATTGAAACTTCTTTAATTGCTTAAATAGTTTCCTTAAGACAACCACATGGTTTTCCTCTTCTTTGGATTTAGCAATCATCTGGTCAACATATACTTCGACCTCTCAATGCATCATGTCACGAAGTATTGCGACCATTGTTCTCTAGTATGTCGTTCCAGCATTTTTTAAATCCAAGGGCATGACTTTATAACAGAATGTACCCTAAATCGTGATAAAGGTCGTCTTGGTCTTATCCTCTTCTGCCGTTTTTATCTGATTATATCCCAAGAAGCCATCCATGAAGGAAAAGAGATGACTTCCAGTCATATTGTCTACCAAGACATCTATGTAGGGTAGAGGAAAGTTGTCTTTAAGTGTAGCTTGGTTCAAATCTCGGAAGTCTACACATACCCGAGCCCTTCCATTTTTCTTCAAAACCAAGACTATGTTCACTACCTATTCTTGATAGTCTGATACTTTAAAGAACCTGACTTCTAGTAGCTTCTTAACCTCTTCTTTAACTTTTAGTAAGATGCTAGGCTTAAATCTTCTTAACTTTTGTTTTTTAGGCTTGACATCTTCTCTCATAGGCAGCTTGTGAACCACTATTGATTGATCAAGTCCTAGCATGTCTCCATATGACCATGCGAATACATCTGAATATTCAAACAGTAGCTTGATTATCTCGCACTTTTACTCATTACTCGAATTACCTCCAATCTTAAGGTTTTTGGGGTTTTCTTCGGTTCCTAAATTAACTATCTCTATCGATTCATTAATCAAAATTCTACCTTATTCATATTTTTGCCAACTCTCTTATACTACTTCATGGCCATCAATATCATTTCCAATGGCTGACTTAATAGTGTTGGAAGTGATATCAATATTTTCATTTACATGCACGAGATATCACTGGTGTTCATCAAGAATATTGAGTTTGTGTGGAAATGAAGCGAAAGAGAAAAGTGTATAAGTAAAGGAAAGAAGTATGATTGAAATAACTTGTAATTTTATTGATCAACTTGTCAAAGAGTTCTATTTATTTTTGAACAATGATGGTTGTAAACTCAAAAAATATTAATTAAAATTACTCCATATTCTAAAGCAAACATAGTGTTATTAAGAGGATAGGAAAACCAATTATCGAGAGCCAGAGATGAGCTGGAGATGTGAGGAGCCGAAGTCTCTGTTGATAAGTTATCTCTATTGAAGTTGGCTTGGATTGCTTTCGGATCTTGAGTGCTAACAGGCCGAGAAAAAGTCTAAGGAAGGGGTGGGAAATCCATTAAGGTATCATATAGTCTTCCTCCCCTCTTACCCTTAGTGCATATTGCTTGAATTTTTTCTTCAAGAGTAAGAATATATTCTAACTCGAATGTCCCTTGCTGTCCTTTCTTGAATTAGGGCCTTACTTCACTCATCTCTTCTTTAATGACCATGCATGCTTCGTTAAGTATTTGGAGCCCAAAGTCCTTGGGGCCATCCTCCCTAATGTAAGGTATGGCCGTCTCCTTATAGATAGAGTAGTCTTGTTCACCTAGTACAGTGATTATTTGGCCATTTGATATGAATTTAACCTTTTGGTGAAGGTTGGAGGGTATAGTTCCTGCCATTTGTATCCAAAGCCTCCCTAACAATAGGTTAAAGGACCTCGGGATATTGAGGACTTGGAATAAGATGTTGAAAACCTGCGGGCCAATCTCTATTGGCAGGCTAATCTCGCCTACGATTTCCCTCTCAAAACCGTCAAAGGCCCTGATTACCTTTGAGCTTGGTTTAATGTTGCTCATATTGACCCCTAGCAAGTTAAGGGTAGCTAAAGGGCATACATTAAGAGATGATCCATTGTCTATGAAGACCTAGGATACTATTGTATTGTTGCATTTTACCACTATAAAAAGTGGCTTGGTGTGCTGATCACCATCTTCTCCCAATTCATTGGGTGATAAGGATATCTAATCCACGGTGAAGATTGAGTCAGTGACGTGGTTCAATTTTTCCGTTGTAATACCCTCTAGTACCTTAACCTGTCTGAGTACTTTGAAGATTGCCTCTCGATGTGGTTCGGATGATATAAGAAGGCCCATGAGTGATATTTGGGCGGGGACTTTAGTGAGTTGCTCCATAATCTTTTACTCATTTGATTTAATCATTTTTGTGAATGTAGGAAGTCTTTCTTCCTCTTCCTTTTCTGCCTCAATGGTGGGCTCTTCAATGTAAACCTTATTCTTAAGATCATAGACTCTTCCCGAGTGGGTGATCTCTCCTATTATTGAAGCTTTCACTTGATTGACCGCTTGGTAGTTGAATGGTGCTGCTTTATATTTTTCGGGGGAGATTGGGACATGGAACACATACTTCTTCTTTGGAACCTTCACCTCTACCTTTAGTTCCTTGTAAGACTTTATAATTACTGGCTTTGGGTTAGATCCAATCATATTTATGGACCTATCTTTCCGGTATGGACGGTTGTCTTCTTCTTCAAATTTAGGTCCCCAACTGGTAGACGACACATAGATCGTTGGTGTAAATGAGTAATCCACCAGGTATTCGAACTTTCTAGATGATTCGCCTAAGGTGCCAACTGTCGGATCTCCCACCAACCACCTCTTTCTTAACTCCCTTTATATGTGACTCTTGTATGGCTTAGGAGCTTTATTCTTGTTCTTTCCTTCTTTAAACGGCTGGTAAATAGCACGCTTAACCTGAGTTTTGTCTTTTGGGTTCATACACTATAAATGGTCCACTTGTTGCGCTGTTTGTTCAGTTGAAGTAGGGAGTTCATTCAGTCTAGGCTCTGGCACTTCAACTGTGATCATGTTGATTGTAGGACTGTGATTGGGTAGTAGATTGTTGCTAATATTCGGGGTTAGTGCATTAATGAAATCTAACTGCACTACTCTTGCATCAATCAAGTCTTGGATTTTGTTTCGAAGTCTCCAACACTTATCGATCGAGTGTCCTTCCTACCCCATGTAATACTCACATTTGAGGTTGGGGTCAAAATTCCTTGGCCTGTATCGATCGTTAGGGATCTTAAAGCTGATCAGATTATCTGCTCGTAGCCGAGCAAAAACTTGACTAAGTAGGACAAAGATTGAAGTGAACTACCTTGGAGCCCTGGTGACTTAAGTCTGATATACTGGTGGTTGTTGGATTAGAGTCGTTGTTGTCTAGAAAGTCATGTGAGACCCTAATCTGTTGTTCTTGCTTGAGTTAATCATATTGACCATAGCTTCTTTACCTTTATTGCTCCCCATGAGTCATGGAAATGATGCGATCCTGGAAGAGTCAATAGCTTGGAGTTTTCCGGATGTGATGGCATTCTCTATCCTACATCCTGCCGCCACTACCTCTATAAAGCTGAATGAGGTATGCCCAACCAAATGTGTGAAATAGGGCTTCTTCATTGTGTTAGTGAAAATAAAAGTTAGCTCTTTATGTGAAATTGGAGTAGAAACCCTAATAGCTTGAACCCTCCAATGCTAAGCATATTCTTTGAAAGATTTGTTGTGCTTCTTTCAAAGGCTCCCCGAATCCAGTACCCAAGGGGTAACCTTGATGTTGAATTTGTATTGCTTATAAAATACGCAGGCTAATTTATCTCATGTATTGACTTGACTGAGATCTAATTGTGCATACCATGTTAAAGTGGGGCCTATAAGGCTGTCTTGGAAGGTTCGAACCATGAGCTGGTTATATTGTGCATATTTACTCATTTTTCGCACGGATAGCCTCGTGTGCATCTTGGGACAACCGGTGCCATTATATTTCTCAAACTTCGGTACCTTGGATTTTTTTAAATAGGCACTTGCACTATATACCAATAGATTAGTGAGGTCGATTTGATCAAAACTGTTGGGGCCTTCAAAGTCCTTATTTTATTAGCCAGTTGCTGGAAGAGTTTCCTCTCTATTTCTTTCTGCCTATCTTCCAATTCACTTTTTATGTCATTAGAAGTTAGCCCTATATTGATTGTTGTTTTGGGCTCATACACAATGCAGGATTGAGTCAGGAGTTGATTTCCTCATATTCAAGTGGCTGGATTTCAACTGCCTTTCCTTTTTGAGCCCTCAAATGTTCCTCTTGAGCAAGCTGGGTGGCACAAAGGAGACCAATGCTTTTGGTCAAGAAACGAACTTGAGTGATCAACTATTAGATTGTTTATTCCAATGAGACAATCCTTAGGTTAGGGGAGGTGTCAACGTTGTTGCTATTGCCACTATTAACATGACTATTGCCGTTGCTAGCCATTTTAGTCCCAAAGCGGGTGTTGATTGGACTTCTTGGGGGCTTTGGTTATTTAGTAGCTATCTTTGATACCTGAAAAGCCAGACTTAACTCCTATTAGTGAGTATTTATTTACCATTTTGTTTTGTTATTTATTGTTATATATACTTTATATGTAAAAAGGGTGAGTAAATATGTTGCATGTTGTTGAATGTATCGCAATCACACAAATTAAAATCCTTTGTACTCCGACTCTTCCTTGCGATCAATTAGGCAAGTGCACCTATCGATTACAATAGTATAGAGTTGAGTTCAGGTATCGTCTCCTCAAGGATCAGCAAGTACTAATACTAACCTCAAGCCGACTATTTAACCGCACAATTTCGAGGTGAATTGATTTAACCAAATTACCTAAATTAAACTAAAATATCTAATAGAAATGAAATCAATGGATATCAAACAATGAGTTAAATTATCAAATTCAACATTCCAACGCATACCCCACTCTTACTTCTCATCTAATTACTATGCGACTTCAATCCTTAGAAAACTAATTAATGAATACTGATTATCTCTGATCCGCGGAGCATCTAACACTAAGTTAATGTTTCTTCCAAAATCACTAACTCCTAATCCTAACCGTATTAACAAAGATCCCTCTTTTATTAACAACAATCAGAATTGCATGATTATACCACAACCCTCAATTAGATTAAATCATTACATTCAATCTAATACGGAAGACTTACGCTTTCTATCCCTAGATTGCATACAAGCCTTTTCATCCGATGTATGATCTATTCAAACAAGAGATTTTCCAATCAACTTATCCGAAATCAATGTAATCTAATGCTGACCAAACATCAAATCAACAAATAATAATAAATAACATGGATGAAATCAGATATGCTCAATCGTCATTAATTTTGCAATAAACTCATTGTCACATAGTAATCAGACTTTCGTAAGATTCGGGTACGATATAATTAGCTACACATGGTTCTCAAAGAATAACAAAACGAAATAATCAAATCCATGCGTGAAACACTTCTAGAATTAAAGCTCGAAAATTCCTTTGGTTGCTGTTGTTCTCCCAAAATTCCAGTACGTATTTTCTGCCTTCTCTCTCCTCTTTCTCTCTCTTCAAAGACGACTATTTATACCTAGGGTAGCTTCCTCTCTGGCGTGTAGAAGATATCCTTCAAATATGGACGAAAGATTTAAAGATATCTTTCCCTCGATAGATACACGGTCATACTACACGGGCGTGTAGATAAACCGTGTATGTCTCTGAGTCAGTGAACTCTGGGCGTGTATATCCCACACGGCCGTTTGCAATAACCGTGTATATCTCTGTCTTCTTTTCGTACACGGTTGATTACACGGTTGTGTATTCCAACCGTGTGTCCTCCTCAATGCACGGTTGGCTTACACGGGTGTGTATTCCAACCGTGTACTAGTCTGTCCTGAAAACTTCTTCCACGCTGATACACGGTCTGATACACGGGCGTGTATCCGAACCGTGTAATCTCCTGATTCCTTCACACGGCCGTTTATAAAACCGTGTGACTTCCCCTTTTTACTTGCTTTTATCTCCGATTCGTCTTGAATTAAATATTTTTCATCAAATCATCCTTTTCCACACCTGAACATGAAATATAAATCAATCAAGCATCATAATCTTATATTTTCACGCCCAATTATCTCAAAAATTGACTTAATCATCTCCAATTATAAGAGTTAAAATAGATTTATCACATGTACCACACACAGATGCAAAATAACCAACAATTAATTAACGATGTGATAATACTGAAATTTTATTAATATTGCAAACTTTGGAGTTCAACCACTTTATTCAAAACATCTAAAAAAATCCTATAATCTAATTTCTTCTAACTTCCGCACTTCCTCTTCTTTTGTTGGGTGGGTGTTGAATCTTTCCTTTTCTCCTTAGCATCCATGGCAACTTCCAGTGTCTTAATCTTTGCCTAGGTTTTCCTTAGCTGGGCTTCAAGTGCCTTATTCCTCTGGTTAGACTCTTTGAATCTATTCTTCCATACATCTTTCTTGCTTTCCGTGGTTTCAAAATGGACTTCCATTCGAGCTCTCACCTGCTCCATGTAAGTTTTCATTTCTGGGCTTGGATTGTTTGGTGTAGGCTAAGTAACATCAGGATCCTGGTATATCTTTTCCCCCATCTTGTATAAATGGTTGATGATAAAATCCCTAATAGCTCAGTGTTTTCCTACTTCACCATCCAATTCCCTGAGGTCGATATTAGGGCTCTCAATTCGGGCTTCCCATATGGCCCTTACCTCTGTTAACTTAGCAATCTTATCAACTAGTAACATGTTTGGATCTTGAAATTCCACTATAACCATCCTTAATGAGAGCCTACGAACTATGTCTTGAATGGTGCCAAATTGACAAACCATTGAATTTGGATGATAACCTGTGCACCAGTTAAGCCCAATTAATAAAACAACTTGAAAGTTTCTACACATCAGAATAACCTTATTGTAGCAGCTCCATTTGGTAGTCCACAGGATGTCTTCAGCATTGAAACTCTTGAGCACTTCAACCTAGCTATGGTTAGGAATGTCATATAGTAACTCCATCCTATCTACACATGAATCTATGAGGTCCACCTGTTGGGCTAGTGATCTTCTAATCATGTTTAGCCTAAAACACTTGAGATGGCTCATGAACCAGATCAAAATAAGATTAATGTTAGAGTGGAGGATTCCATGACCCTTTTTCTTCACAAAATTCAAATTTCGGATCTGTTTAACTAGAAAGGCTGAGATGTAGGACTTTCCTTTTAAAAACTAAGTTACCAATTCTGTAACTCTGTAATGAATATGGAAGACCCTAGTAAGGAAAAGAATAATTGCAAATGCTGTTAAAATGAAGGCATGAATTTAACTCTGTCTGTAATTTTTAGGGTTTCCACATAGGATATCTTTCTTACTTCCATTGTCGAATTGTGCTACAAACCATGTCTCCAAGTCATCCATTCGAAGGTAATACCTGTTGCTATTTTCCAGTGCTTGGTTGATCACCGATCTGTAAACCCCTAGAAGTTTGCTGAATATGCTGGCTATCCCAGCCTCTAAATCTGTCACATATATCCCATTGGAAAGTGGAGGTGCCTAAAGAAGTTGGGTATACTCTTCCATGTTTGGGTTGATCTCATGTGGCCCGATAAAGAAAGTCATGGGCTCGAGCTCCTAGAAGTGTAATACGACCCAAATCAAAGGTAGGTTGACGTCAATCTTCATTAGTGAAAGGATGGGCCCTACTTTGTCTTGGATGACGGTATGTTCTTCTGGATTATATAGAGTGAGCCAATGATCCAGTATCAACTTGAGGTTTGGGGCTTGCAAACACGGATCTCTTTGCGAAGAAGACGATCGGTCAAAGTGCTAGCCATCTAACAGAGTTACAAAATTTCTTCATTACAAACAAATATCTCATTTTACATATTTGTATGGAAAAATACATAACCATCATGATAACAATCTCTTTATAGGAAATGCTTACAAAAAGAAATTGTCTTGAAACTCCAAGGTGCAATTTTTACAAAGTGCCACATCATTAATTATTTGCTAATTCATGATTTCATGTATGCAAAGAAGTGGGTTCTAAAGGTTTCCAAGCTCTATGGCCTCCCACATTTTTGAAGAAATAGATCTTTAGCCATATCGAAGCATTGAGTGAGGTAGCCTAATCGGCCACGAGCAGTGGTTACCTCACTTCACCCAAAACTTACACAATGGCTTCCCGTCCTAGGGTCCTAAACGGCTTGAGTCTGACCATATCTAATCACACGTATGAAAACTTGCTCAAGACTAAGTTTATCAAATCCCTAGGTTACACTAAAACACAAACATTAGTATAACTAAACATTTACAAAAAAAAAATGCAAATAAAGGATATCTTAAAATAAGTTGTAATCTCAGAAGGCTTAGGTAGCTAGCCCACTTTTTAAGAATATCCTTAGTGGAGTTACCATCCTATCGAGTCTATTTTTAATCTTATTTTTTTCCTAATTCAATTCACATTAAACCCTATGTTCATTTAATACAAACCTTCGACTTAAATTAGGAAAAATTTTGATTTTTAACCTATTTGGAGTCGCTACCTAATTGGAGTTAGGAAAAAAATCATCGAGTTTAGGATTAATCGAGTGGACTAATTCTAACTTGAACGCTAGTCAGTGAAACAATTTCTTTTTATAAAAAAGAAAAGAAAAAACATATATTTTCAATTCAGAGGCTAACCTATTAAAACCCTAAACTTACCACCTTAACCTTCTAAAATTTGAATCATATTTTTTTTGTGATATCCTTTTTAGCATTTATATAAAAAATACTTAAAAATAAAATAAAATAATAGTGCTTACACTAATAATGATTTGAAAAAAAAAATTAGAGTTGTCCCATAAGGGTACCTACGTACCTGCTATTCAAGATCAAACAGGTCGTAATTCGCTTCTTTATAAAAACTTTAATGTTTTTATTTAATTTTAATTAAGAAAAAGGGACCATCCAGATTTACGTTTATTACCATATTTCATTTATTTTTTTTAAAAAAGAAAAATTATAAACCTAATTTTCATTTACCAATTTAAAAAAAAAAAAAAAAACTCTAATTTTTTTTAAAAAAAAAAACAAGACATCAATTAAATTTTTATTTCAAGAAATTATTTTTTCTACGTGACAAAACATTTATATATATATATATATATATAATTAACCTTTATTAACTAAAGTTGTTAAATCAATTTAAAACTCACTTCATTAATCATATTTACTTGATTAAATTCTAATCACCATAAGAAAATAAAATCAAATATATCAATTAATAAAATAATAATAATGCTAATAACAATAAGGAGCAGGCGGGTTGAGTCGAATTCAGGTTAGAACTTAGGTTAGGTCACGTGTATGGGTAGCAATTGGAACCTCCGTTGGTGGCTGTCTCCAACAGTTGTTGAAGCACGGGGAAGTGTCAGCTTAGCTATGCAATGGCCTTGGACTCAAATGCTGACTTCGCCTTGCGCCTAGGTCTCTCCAAGTCACGATGCTTGAGTGCTCGTCGACAACTACTATCCACCCTCTTCAACCCTATCGATTTACAAGCAATTAAAGGCAAAGAAGGGGTTTTTCTTAGTCTACACGGCCTAAGAAACTTATTGATATCTATAGTTGACTTCGAGGTTGTGCTTGTGAGGAGGAAATTTAGGGAAAAGGTGGAGCTACGGTAGCTTTGTTAGAGAGAGAAAGCTCCGGCCAAGGCTTATAAGTGTGTGTTTTTTGGTGATTCTCAATTTTGTCATTTTCACGAAGTCGAGCTTTATTTATAGGCTCGCAAAGATTGACTTGATAAGCTCGGGTTGAGACCCATTTTTATCTGTTTAAGATTCGAATTAATCTCGGAAATCTAATGTCAATCCATTAGATTAAGTTCTTTTTTGTTAATTATCAAGTTTGTTTTTGTTATAAATCGATAATAATCCCAAAAGATTTTAAAAAAAAAAGGGTTTCGATGTGCCCAGATTTGCTTCGGCTTTTTCTCCCTTTTGTTCACAGTCACCATCTCGTTGAAGATGATCACGTGGCTAACACGTGATTTTTTGCCCGATGGGTTGATGCCACGTGGCAGCCTGGTTTGAGCAAGAAGGAAAAGATTTCACAATGCTTCTAAGATTCAAACTTGTGACCTTTTCGCTTTTGTTGCTTGTTTGGGGCACATGGGTGGACCAACTAGCCTAGCCCTTTTCTCATTTATTTTATGCAATTGATTTGTGTATAAGCTAACGATCTTAATTAATTTTTATTAATTCAAAATTCCTGAGCTTGATTTAGAGACCCATACTTCCTTAATATTGTTGAAAATTTTATTATTATTTATTTATTTATTTTCATTTTCACTATCTTGTAAACCAGGGCCCCTCTTTTTTATTATTATTTTATTTTTATTTATTTATCTATATAGGGGGAAAAATAAGGTGTTTACAATAACACATACTTAACGTAAATTAACCCTTAACTCTAATTCATTATAGTAGGCTAAAACTAAAAATGTAAATGCAACGAGTCGATTGGCAAGCTATTTGAATTTGGCTTGCCATTTACTCAAATTCAACTCAGTCATAGTTGAGTCGAGTTTGAGCTCAAGTTATTCAAATAGTTTGTCAAGTTGAGCCAAGCTTCATGATTTTTAACTTGACTAACCCACAAACCAAATCAAACTTGAATTATGTTTAAATATTATTTTAATTAAATTAATAAAATTCTTTTTATAGTTATTAAGTTAAAACAAGCTTAATAAAGTGGAATTTGAACTTGTTGAGTATTACTTTTAGTTGAGCTTGAGTTCAAAATTATAAATTCAATTGAGTTCAAGCTCAAATTGAAGTTTGAATTTTCAAATTGAGCTCAATACCATATTGTCTTGATGAAACTCGTTTACAACCCCAATTATAATGTTGACCCTAATGTATTTTTTTTTTAACCAAGCCTTAACTTATTAGTAGAGGTGTACATCATTTCATGCTTAAGAAATTATTTTATTTTTCAAAGCATATATATATACATATAGAATACAAGATCTAATATATTTTCCACAAAGAAAGTTGATTAAATTCATTCTTTTAGATGGTATTGTTCTTGATAGCGCTTGAAACATTAAAATTTTAAAACTTTTCAAAATGGTATTTAAAACTAAAAATTTCATATAAATTTTAATAGTTTTCATAATTACATACTATCATGTATAAAGATTATTTAATACAATTAATAGTTTTACACTTCAAATTTTAGAAATGATATTTTCATTCTATCACTTTGTTAATCATATACTAATCCATATAAATAATATTTTATGCAATTTTATTATACACTTTTTTAATTTATGTAATAACATATGATCTACAAGACTAGAAAATGTTTTCCAAAAAATTAAAAAAATGTGTTTGGCAATTTTTAATGGTACACTTGAAGCCAATCATGGATACAACTATCATATAGTATTTACAATATTTATTGTATCGCTAATGCTAATTATTCTCATACACTGACATGGCATGAAAGGGATTTTAAGATAATTGGGGAATCCAACAAAGTATGTGCCGATTTTGCTGAATCAATTATTGAAGAACGTTGATAAGACTCTGTTAGGTGTATAACATTAGGGTTTCCTATTTCTTCATCATACTGTGGGACATGACAGCCCATGTCAAGCATCAAAAAATAATGTCCGACCAGGTGCCAGAGGAAAATATTAGAATAACCCTTGAAAAGGTCCTTTTAGTCACACTCCCATAGACTTTGGTCATTAATGTATCATTAGAGCCATTTTGTAAACCCACTTGGCTGGTGAGTTGAAATTATAATTCCTTGGATTTTATTTTCATTAAATATTTTTAAAGAATAGATTATCTTTTTCTTTCTTTCTTTTATTAATAATTGTTGATTAGTGGCCAAAAGTGGGTATCTAGTTGTCATAGACGTGGTATCTTTTTTTGTATCATTGTTCTTACATTAACTTGCAGAATTGATTATGAATTACCAATAGTTACGTGATTAATGAATTCACAACACAGTGGATTCCCTAAATAAAAAGAATTTGAGGAGTTTTTATTAGACGTCACATCTCTTGGTCACCTGTCTCAGGAAAAACTTGCTAATGAGGTTATTTTATTCTGAAATATCTTAAATTATTGGGAAAAGACAGCACCAGTCATTTCCTTTTTACTTCATTATAATTATATATATATAATTATTAGGAAAAAATAGCACCATAGTCATTTCCTTTTTACTTTATTATATATATATTATAGCCGCTGTTGGTGTTCTCCAGAATTCCCCCATAGACTTCTTTGACATAAAGACTAAATGGTCTATTTTGAGAAATCAAATGGAATGTAACTCTTTGCAGTATCTCATTCAATGATTTGAAATTTAATAGAGCGATTGTTTTCTCTTTTTTCTTCTTTCATAAATCGAAATGAAAGAATTTTTTAAACGCCATTCATTTACTTCTCTTTGATGGAAGCTTTACTTTCCCATGATATACCCTAATTTTTAGTCTATTCTAATTATGGTGCTTGATTTAACCATTTATAA
This sequence comes from Laguncularia racemosa, assembly GCA_037954665.1. Lineage (NCBI taxonomy): Eukaryota > Viridiplantae > Streptophyta > Magnoliopsida > Myrtales > Combretaceae > Laguncularia > Laguncularia racemosa. The sequence continues at coordinate 203,847 of JBBMOL010000347.1, read as the reverse complement.
ATATTTTTTTTTATTTCTTAAAGCATATTCACTTGACCCCATGATTGGAACAATTCTTCATACCATATACCACTAGAACAAGGATTTTTTTTTTTTGGGAGTAAGCCAATTCATTTGGCACTTACAACTTCCCTAGGGTTTTTTTTTTTTTTTTTTTTACTGAATTTGAATTTCTTAGATGTTAATGGGTTCTTAATGATATGCGTTTGGGATAGGGATATAGCAATGATATTTGCTTTTCTTGTAAAAGATAGTCTGTATATCTTCCTAGAACAATCTATGCAGCCATAGTCTGTGTATCTTCCTAGAACAATCAATGCAACCATAGTCTGTATATCTTCCTAGAACGATCTATGCAACCATTGCGCCCTACAATTCTCAGACGAGACGACGGGGTAGCTTGTGACATGACCACCCGCAGAACCATGACATAGGCAAAGTTATCAAAGTCCGATACCGGCGGTTAGAGAATCCTATTTCCACAAACAACAACTTATCAGCAATCATCGTTCGCTAAGGAATGATCCTAAGTTACGATTACATTGTCTAATCCATATCTTTTCAAATCAAGGTCATTATCCAAAGTTATTGTCAGGTCCCACAAATGGCATATAGTCGAGAAAGAAACTATGCCTGAAACCGAACGACAAACATATGTATAGTGTAAATGCCATACTTACTTTAATCTAATTTAAAACAATCATCAATACAGATTCGCATATACTGGATTATTGTGAATCGTTCTGATTTAACACGTAGGTTCTGGATTCTCGATTCGATATGGCCATTAGTAACTGGTTGATGACCTCATGCCTTCCTACCTTGGAGTTACCAATAATACACCATCCAACTAGAGCTTGGAATGTGGTCTAAATGATTGGCCCATCCTGACTTACATTGGTTATGAGTTAGTGTGGGCTGATCCCTTTTGATGGTCTAATTTGTAAGTTTGTGATAATTTTTTTTTAGAAAATTACATATTCTTAAAATAATAATATAGTTTTAGTTCTTGACAATATATATATTATACAATAATTAGATAAAATCAAAAACTACTAAGTATAAATTAATTTTTTAAAAAATTTAATCATAACTCATAACAATTACTCTACCCTATATAAATAACCTTATACTCAAAAGTCAAATATAACTTCAATTATCCATGCTTATTTGGATTTGATTCATGTATAAGAAAAATAGTTATAAGTTGATGATAGTGATATTAATTTTAAAACCCTTTTGTTATTCTCATGAATAATATCGTTATATATTTATATCTTAAGAAACAAAAAACTTGAATTTCATATGATAGAGAACAAAATAACCCATACCATAATTAATCAAATATAACAATTATCATCAAGTCTTTTTCACTAGTTATACAAGAAAACAAAATCAATAATAAAGAAGAAAAAAAAAAACTACTGTATTTTTGTGATGTGAGTTGTGCTTGTGATTGTCGATTGTTGTGTTTGTGTATAAAAGTCAAAGAAGGAAAAGGAAGGAAGTGACTATGAAGTGGGAAGTGGATTGTTTTTTTTTTTTTTTTACCCTTCGTGACTTCTATTTCCAACCGAATTGTAATTACCAACTTAAGTCAAGTTGCTCTTTCTCTCACTTTTTTAATAATTATATAAGCCAATATAGGCCAACCTAAAGTGGGGCAAGTTAAAAAGCCCTCAACTTATGCAGGCCAAAATTTTCTTACTCAACTTGCAATTTTTTGCAAGTTAAATGGACCAACTTGCCTGGCCCACCCTGCATTCATAGCTCTAGTTACCATATCTCATCAACTACCCAATTAGGCTTTGATAACACCACCCAACTCCTTTGTCCTAACCTTTTAACCCACTTAAGTGGCCACATACCATGCCTCACATTAGCTAATGTACATTAAGTGTTGTTACAATGGATTAGTTGTAAGAACTAGAGTTATGTAAGCAAAGTAGGTTACATTAGTCAATATGTTTAACTTGTAAAAAAATATGGGTTAGACTTAAAATTTTCAACTCAATGTGAGCTTTTTGATCCGCTCCGCTTAACTTGCAAGCTAATCTACTACAAGTTGGGTTGGCTTACTAAACAAACAAAAAAAAAAAACATAAGAAATGATTTCCTTATGAACTTAACAGTTGTATTTAATTTGGTGGATATTGTTTGTTACATATGGTACTTGCTTGTACGTTAGGTTGATTTGTGACTGTAACGCCCGAAACTCGGGTCACGTTACTGCTCACTATGTGTCCTTATCACATAAAAACACGTTAAGGCTCTAGTCAACTCTAATATCTCTTAATCTTACAATTCCTACAAATCTCTATTCATTATCTACAATAATGACATCATGATATAAAAATATTTCAATATATCATTTAACCTTGAAACCAATTTAACATAATCCATAAAGAATATCTCATGCAGTGAAAGTCTATAAAATTCTAATTACATATTCTCCAGAAAAACCACTTTTTGTTCCAATTAAATAACAAAGTCATTCTAAATTCTACTATTCATAATAGTGGTGATAATCATCCTCTTCCTCCCTTCTTAGTTCATTCACTCCCAGATTTTCTTCTATGTTATCAACATCCTTAGTACTTGCATTTAAAAAAAAAGTATTCCTTGAAGGGTGAGCTAATGCCTAATATGTATAACACAAATACACACACACGAACAAACATGAATAGGTATCATATGCATTATACAGTACTTAAACATTTAACCCGGATCATTTCCAAGCATGAACTTTACTAGAGACAACATCATACAATAATCATTGAGGTCCTCCCTAAGGATCTATCACTATGAACCCCAAGGTTGAGCTAAGCACATATAGCATACACTATTCATTAACATAGTCTCAACATGATCATGTTGAGAGGTCGTATATCTCTTTCTTCACTCTTTAAATTCAACACGCTCATAACACAGTCATGTTGAGAGATCATGTATCTCATGCATACTTTGCAAATCAATCCCTCAGTCTGATTTCTAATAGATTTAATCTAATTTATCTATCTAATATGAAATTTACAATGTAATACACTAGTAGATACACTTACTTGATCCGAATTGTTATCGTAATGCTTGAATCACTTGTTCTGTCCCTTGTGTATCATGAATTTACTTTGATCTATTAATAACCTTAATACGTTAATTCTTAATTTAAGATGTATACGAAATTAACGATCAATTGTAATTGATCGATGTACTCAACTTAAACAAATTGGCAAATCGTAGCATATGCTTATCCTTTTCTTTCTTCGGCTTATGCAGAGTATGTCTAAGATTTCGTGAAGTGTGCAAATAAAGCAAAAAGGTATTAACCCTAGGTTAGATTTATTTATATACTTAAGTCGTAAAATTACCATCATGTCTCTATTGCTTTAAACTATTTACTTTATTATCTTTAGTAAATATATATATATATAATATTTTGAGTAATTACAGTAACCATCCTATTTTTTGAAACTAGACACAAAAAAGGAAGGAAATGTGTGTTTTAAAACATTATTAAACTCTTCTTCGTATGCAGCTCTAGTTTGCTAATATTAAAAAAAAAAAGAAAAGAAAAGAAAAGAATATCTTTAGCGGATTGATTTCTTGGTTTTTTTGCCATAAAGATAAACCGATATCTTAGTTTCTCTTACTATTATGAGTAGTTTGCTAGAACAACTAACTGATGTTGCTAAACATGCTTTTTGAGAGGGAATTCAAAACAAAAATTGTGGAGGTTGTGGCTTAATTTTATTTCATAAAGCAAGAAAAGCTTTCAACTACACTTTTGAAGAGTGATTGCAAGAAAGTCTTAACAATTTACTCATAGTGTATAAACATATGTCATAGACTCATAATTTTATATATATTTTTAATAGGTTTATTTTAACAAATTAAATTTTACATAAAAAAAATTCATAGCAATTTAGTTGGTTGGCCAATTCAACCAAATTATGTAAATTAATTAAATGTCTTAACTTGGTAAGTTAGCTTGCTTAACCCATCAATCTGCGATAAGGTAGGTTAGATCAAAAAATTTCAACTTGCTTATTAAGCTGATTATAGTGGGTCAAGCGTGAACGAAGTAAGAGATCATTCCAATGAAGTGAGATAAAAGGGTAACAAGTAGTGTCAAGCCCATTTTATTCAAATATGGTCTCAAGCCATCAGATGGAGTAGCCTTGGACTGAAGAAGTTAAATTTTCTTTCTATGGCACTTTATTCAAATGGGTTAGGCACTTCATTTGAACGAATTGCCTTAGAACTGAAGTATTGTGACACTTCATTAGAACAGAGCTTCCACTTATTTAAACGAGGTATCTCCTGCTGCAACTGTTCAAAAGAGTCTTTGTTACAAAGACCTTGTAAAACTTAATTTTAGTAAGCAGGATGTCTGTTATTGGTGCCAAAGGTGAGTTTATATGTCAATTAATTATTTCCCCTTTTAGCTTAAATATAAAAAAAATCTTGGATTTGCAAGATAAGCGCAGTCAAATAACAAGAATGGTTGGAAATTCAAGCCTAGATGTATAGAGGTGTGTCCCTGTTACCGAGCTTAATGCATTTAATCTTTTCAAGGCTTATTAGACTAATTTAATCACTCGGTATATATTATTTATTAATAATAGGTATTGATAAAACAAGGATGAGTGAATTTGGTACTAATTTGGTTTAAATCCAATCTAAGTATAGGCAAGTTTTCAGCGACATTAAGTAAAATTAATTAATTTTATCGTTCTTTCACTAAATATAATTTTATGTTGTGTGCTATTTTATTTATATTTAGCCGCACTGGCTAATTAAATAACACTAGTTTGAAGTATCTCATGGATGTACCTATTAATATTAAGGATTTGAGTCAATAATTAATCTTAAGTACTAAATTATATCTTAGAGTTTGAATTTTGAGTTTTCAATGTATAGTGTATAAATTCTATAAATTTAAGTTTATTGATAAAATCAGTACTATATTAAATTTTAGAGTTCGAAAATTAAGTTTCCAATATAACGTACAAATTCTATAAACTGAAATTTATGGTTAAATAGGGTATAAATAAGCTTATTTTGAAAATCAATATCTACAAAATCACTTCATCTAACTTTTGAATTTTTTCACAAAATTCGAGTCTAAACAAAGACAATTTGTTCGTCCTAATTAGTTAGGATTGAGTGTTCCGAGTGCTAATTTCTTAGGATTTATACTGCAAGCTATTTGGATTTTCTTCAAATCAAGCTGTGACATGAAAGAATGACAATAAGAGCCAAGGTCCTTAACGGATCAAATTTATGGGCTGAGCATATAAAGTTGGTTTTTATCTCATAATCCTTTATTCTCAAAACACTTTTTATTACTTTACTTATTTGTAAATGGATTCAAAAATTTTTGTTTGGAGTAATTTTTCTATTCACTATTTATTACTTTTTATAGGGTAGTATTATTCATTCTCTCTTCATATGAATAAAAATTGAGTAATCGACAACTATACCTTCAATGAATAACTATCAAATGGGAACATATTGCTATTTTTAATTATATTTTTAATTTAATATTATAATTAATGAGATGAAATAAATATTCTTTACAATAAAAATTTATATGAAGAAAATACTAAAATAAGGATTTCTACTCTATTATAAAAAATAATCATTTCCAATAAATACCTAATCCTTTTCTTATCTATTATATTATATAAAGTAAACAAGTCATTATAGTTTATACTTTTATTGGAGATAATGCATAGTTGAGCCAAGTGAAACTTTTAAAGGTTTAGCTTCAGCTAGTTGAAAAAATTAATAAACTCAAGCAAGCTAAGCTTTTACCAAACCTTAAAATTTATAAGCTCAAGCTCTCATTTAAAAATCGAGCTCAAGCTAAGCCAAACTTAAAAAAAAATCGAACTCACGAGTAGCATGGCTCAACTCATTTGCGGGCTATAGCCCTTGAAAAAGGGTTTTGACTAAATCCAAGGTTTTACTTATCAAATCTCCTTTTAGCCTTCAATATTTGCTCCCAAAAAAAAGTATAAAAAAAGGTTAATTGTGTATATAAGGCTTGAGTTTGATTCATTTAAGTACATAAGTTCTATTTTAAGTTTAAGCTTAACTTATAAGATAAATCCAAGCAATTAACTTATAAGTAGTTCGACTCATTTATTACCTTAATAGAGAAGATATTTTACATGTTTAGTATGTATTTTTGAAGTTTCAAATTTGAAGAAAAGACAAAAATTATTTTTAAAGATAAAGTCGTCGGCAATCTCAAACTATAAGGTTCATGAAGTTTTAAAATTATAATTTTGGTGTCATACCGTTAGCAGAAATCTGAAGTTCCAAACAAAACCTTGGGTCATCGTATCGGTTGTCATCGCAACCTCTGCAATCCAAATGTCATATCCAAGACTAGAATAATTATAATCATTCATTACCTAAAATATTAAAAATCCCTCAGGGATAAGCAATTATGCCTCACAAATGTGAGAAGTGAAAAGAATTAATCTTTTCTTTTCTTTTCTTTTTTAATAAAACCCAATAGTCTCTATATATAAATAGATCCTATAAAATTATTTTTATCTAAAGTGATAAATTATTGATTAGAACTTTTTAGATTTTTGAATTATCTGATAAGATCATCATGACATTTTTTTTAATAATCTCAACCATTAATTATATGTAACAATATTTTAAGAGAATAAATCACCTTATTTTTATTTTATTTTTTTAAAGCATTTCAATAAGATAGATCACTTTTAATAACTTAAATATAGATTATATTTGATCAATAGTAATTTTTGAAAATTATGTCAAAAGGAGTTCTAGTTCATTGGTTTTGGACCGGAGAACGAAAAGTTAGTTTAATTTTTTAATACTATGTTAATTTATCTATGTATTTTTTTAACAAAATCAATTTATATAAAAAATTTAAGAATTTTTTTAAATTATTTTTATCATGTATTCATATCCCATCGGCTAGTTTTAATAATCGTATTCACTTTCTGATTTAAGGAAAGGGAAATGAGAATAGCTTTGGACTTGTAGGATTGGTGTTTGAAGAGGAAGAATCAAAGATGGGCTTTCGCGTCGTTTTAGATTTAGCAACACATTAGGCCAACCGGACCACAGCATCAAAGGCCCAAATGCTGAAATGTTTGAAGAAGGATCCTTTCTGTTTAGTTTGGACCAGTGAAGCCACATACAAAAGAAAGGTAGATGAAAAGTTCCAGCCCTAATTTCAAGGAGCCCACACACCGATTGGCACAATGAGAAGAAAAACGAAGAGAAGTTATAGGTTTTCTTATTTTATAAAATAATGGAGGGCAGTCGACAACTTTCATAAATAATTTTTTTTTTACTATTAATAGATCTTATTTTTACTATAATCGAAGAATTCCTTTAAACATATTGATCCATTTGTTCACTAATATGCTTTTAATAATCATGGAATAACAAATTCTTTTATTTGGTTTAACAAAAATTATACCATAAATAATGCCTATCTCATATAGTGTGGTATAGTTGAAAAACTTCTATTTCATCTCCTTATCAAAGGAATTGCTATTTCTCATGTGAATGTAATTTTTTATTTTTAAAATACCCCCAATCGTTAACCAAAAAAAAAAAATTGCTATATAGACTTTTCTCCTTTAAGAAGAAGCCTAGGGTTTACGTACTTTATATTTTTATGGTTTTTTATTTCCCACAAAACCTTGCCACCTTTCACGAATCTAAACGCCAAGTGAAGTCTAAGTCACGTAAATAAATGAATAAATAGCAGATTATAAGATGGATTAAGGCTATATAACACACCATAAGTGTTCTCTTTTCTTTCTTTAACTTAGCATGAGCTAATTTATTTGTGATGGATTAATTATATTGTTGATGTACTGTATGTTCTATATCAATTATTTGAATGCTTTTATTATCCAAATCTCATGGGATGGATGATTTGTATGAAAGTTTAAATAGACCTAATTCAATCTTGACATGAGCATACGTGCATTAGAGTAAATTTAGGATTCACATGCTTAATGTAATAAATGTAAATTATTTTAACATAGACACAATTAAGGAAATTAGGGGTATAGACAATTCAATTTGGTAAACCAAATTGCATTTGAGTGGTTCAATTTAGACTCCTAGTGAACCAACCGCATGTAATGATTTAAGATTTTGGACTAAACTACTTTAATATGGCTGAACTTAGTTTGATTCGAATCATTTTTGAAAATACCTATTTGTTATGATCTCATTTTATTGTCCATAATACACATCTATTACTTTAGTTTTTCCTTATATAATTTGATGCAAGATTCAAGTAAAAAGAATTTAACAAGTGAATTATAACTGCATAAATTTATATTAAAAATAAAAAAATAGGATAATGATTCCCCACAAACAAGTTTAATTTGCTACTTAAGCCCATCTTGTAAATTCCCTACTAAATCATTCATTTTACATAATAAGTTGAAATGAGAAAATACACTTACAAAATGTTGGAGTCTACTAGTCCAGGGATTGGGAAGAGATGAGGGCGAGAAAAATTGAGCCTAAGACAATAGATGAGAGTGAACTTGGTGAAGGTATGACTAAGAGTGTGAGTCTAATCTTAGGTGAAGATCGGTGCGCGTGAGACTAAAATGAAGGAAAGTATATGTGTTAAATACTAAGATAATGCAAGTCAATGTCTTAAGGTTAAGGTTATAAATCATTTTTCATTTCCATCATAAGGGTTGTTAGGATGGGCTTATTTGTTGGCATTTCAAAATCAAAGCATGCCACGTTTTTTTTTTTAAAAAAAAAATTAAGATGTGGTTTGGCTTAGTTTAATCCCATAAACCAAACCATAGATCATTTAGACCCTCTATAAACCAAGGAGTGAATCAAATAGAAACATGATAGAATTGTATTTCATAGCTCACCTTAGATTGATTCTTGATTTGATTTGGTTTAGTTTATGGGCAACCCTAAAGGCAATTGAGATTTATTGGAATATTTGAATTTGTGAAGGGAATCGAGAGGGAAGGAGATTACAACTCGAAAGGGAAGGAGATAACTCAAACAATTAATTCTAACATATACTCTATGCATATGTAAATTATCCAAACAAGAACTTAATCGATATCATACTTGTTTGATTCATAGCTTATTCTTGCCTTATGAAATTTTGATTAATTTAGACTAAATTAGTTTAGTTGCTTAGATCACAATTTTTTTATAGCTTATCCAAGAAAAGAGTTAATATGGTTTATAACTTATTTTCTAGTCTTTATAGGAACAACTTGGTCTCATTAGTCTTTCCATTGCTGGATAAATCTAACTATGATCTTTTTATGGTTATCAATTTATTGAGTGTGATAATTTCCTATATTCATTTTAACACATGTTTTATTAACATTATAAGAATAGAACAAAATAGCCATTCCCTCTTTATAATGCCATTAGTGTATATTAAATGGAATTACTATTGATGCTAAATAAGAATTTGTAATTCCTTTTGACTTTTGAGGACCTGAAAGATAGTTGTTCCTTAATATTTCCGTGCAAATTTACATATTCTATTATTTTGTCCATCAATAAGGCCAAGGATAAAACCATCTAGACCTAATTTGAAGCATAACACCTAACTAGGACTTTTATACTCATGTAACCTAAACTACTTTATTGCATCAAATCTTTGTTGAACCACTTGACCATCACCATTGAATCCACACAATTTGATCCACTTGACCATGTTCAAGGCCATTGAATCACTTCACAACTAAATCCACACAACAAACAACCTAACCATGACTTTAGATCCATGCAAGTCGAACCACCTTCACAAACCCATGTTAAGTTGACTTAAGTATGATGGTTTGGTTTTTATAGTAAGCCAAGTCAAGTGTGTGACTCATGTGAGATGTTGGTTGGGCTTAGGGTTTGATAGGGTGCTAAAGTTTTAGAAAAGAAAGGGTATTTCAAGACATTCATAATTTATTATTTATGCCACTTTGAGTAAACCAAATAAAGTAATAATTATTAATCCTCTATTCCATTTTTTAGTAAATATAATTTTACTCTCATTTTATTTTACTCCCCAAATGAAGGTGTCATAAAACATTTCACTAAAGTACATCTTCTACAAATTGCTCATGCCATAAATTCTCACAATAATCATGTTCATTAGCACTAACAATGCCTTACATATAATGAAAAGCACATTTTTAGATCTGGTTATGAATTGCATAATAAAATATGTGATCAACATATGATAAAACACAAGTGCTGATATATAAATACATAGCATGTATTAAACAATATGTAGATAATATAAATCACATCGTCCATGGATTTTCATTGTAAACTCTTGAGTGAACTATTATAACCGCTTTGAAAGAAAATCAAATTAGTTTTTAGTATTTTTCACGGTAGTAAAATTATTCTCTAAACTTTAGTTTGCATCATTTGGAATTTCGCAATTCATGAAGAAACAATTAAACTCGGTTAAATAAGTCTCTAAATTTGTCAAAAGTAATCTATAAGTTCTTTGGAATTGGCCTTACAAGGCCATGAATAGTTTCTAACACTATTATTAGTATATGACTTAGCAAAGTTAATAGAGGCGTGAGAGCAATATTGGATGAGTAGCACGTGAAGCCCATGTCATGCTTAAAATTTGAAATAAGAATTTAAGTATAACATTTAAAAACCAATCTAAAATCTCAATAAACAAATCCGTAAAATATAAGAGACCGATTTGATATTTTTCCTTCCATTTTACTCACAATATTAATGTTCATTATTATTTTTATGTAATATAAATTATTTAAATAAGAATATTAAACCAACGAATAATTAAAAAAAATTATCACTTACTACATTAAAAATTATGGAAATATAACCTTATTAGAAAATGAAAACTAATTTAACGGGTCATTACAATACTTCTCCTACAAATGTATTCCAATGTAAATTTCTACTTTTAAGTTTTGAGTTGAATTTTTTTTGCCTAAATCATAAAACTTGGATTTAGAAGCCATTTTTGGGGAACTTCCCGTATTTCAGGGGCACATGACCTGACATCAACGTTTACGTACAACCAGACCTCTTTTGTTTTCGTGTAATGGCGGCTCGCTCGAAACGTATGCAACGTAATCAAACTTCATTTGTCCCACTCACCCAAAAAAGCCGATTCGGATTCTCTCTCTAAACTTTATATTTTCTCCTGTAAACGTGGACAAACTTCCAACAATAGATCCCAAACGAAGAATAAAGAAAACCAAACAAAAGCTTAAAGTCATTATGCACATTACGTGTTTAGCGCCAAAACCCCACAATGTTCAATGACCTTATTTTGAGTTTTCTAGATTTGACTCCACTCTTTTTGGGGAAAAGCTTTGATCTTTAGCATTTTTTATATGTGAGGATTTTTGGGTCTTGAAGGGGTTTTTTCTTTTTTCTCTTTTTTTTTTTTTTTTTCCCTTGGGAGTGAAGGGAAGGGAAGAAAGAAAATGGGAGGTTTTGAGGGGAGGGTTTTTGAGGAGTTTTCACCTGGGTATTATGGACTATGTACAGCTGGTGGAATGCTTAGTGCTGGAACTACTCATTTGGCTATTACACCCCTTGATGTACTCAAAGTCAATATGCAGGTTTGTTTTTTCAATTTAGGCTTTTTTATTTTTCAAATTCTGGGTTCATTTTTTATACAAGATTTGGCTGCTGTCATGTTATGTTGTGTTCTTCTTGCCTTTGATGGTTGGTTTCATTGTTATTGCATTGTTGTTTTTTAGTTGTTATACTTGATGAGGATGCTGTTAAATTCAGAAAATTCCTTGGTAAACTATAATTGAGCCATTTAACTTGTGTATTTACTAAGCTATGAAAAAGGAAATGTTAGATAATAAATTTGCGAAATTGTGCATATGTGTAGATCCTTGCTCTATGACTATTCTCTACGTTAAATAGCCTTAATGTTTTTAGTTTGTTCTCGAGAGGAGTAGATTTCTCTTTTTCTTTTTTTCATCAACTACTGTTTCATTTAGTAGGACAAGGGCGTTCATGCCATATGGACTATAAGGCGCGATCAAGTAGTGAATATGATTGATTATATGTGCTGCCTTAACCTTATTGCTATTGCTAGCAGTTGCTTGCAAAATATGGACTAGTTGGTGATGTGTGCCGTAAGATTGTGTTACTTACCATCATAGGGAAGGGCGCATTATCAATGCCCCTCTACTCATCTTGTCTTGATGTAGGGAAGGACGTTTATAAATCATGTATTCATCGAGGCAAATCCATTTTATGTTACGTGTAAAAAATAAATAAAAATGTGTTTCATGATATTATTGACCTGACCAAGAGTTTCTATCTTTATCATAGCCCTGCTTTCCTTAACCTTTTGTTCTTTCTCAAATCAAGTAATTGAATGCAAAGTTCCCCTATATCCTAAACTCCATCGCATTTTAAGCTTGTATGTGATGCTTAAGGTTTGCCATATGATTGCTACATCTTATTCTTATCAGGTTAATCCAATCAAGTATTATAGCATGGCATCTGGATTGACTACTCTCTGGAAAGAGCAAGGCCCTTCTTCTCTCTGGAGAGGTTGGTCAGGGAAATTCGTTGGTTATGGAATTCAAGGTGGCTGCAAATTCGGTCTCTATGAATACTTCAAGAAGCTTTACTCTGATGTCTTGGTAGACTGTAATCGGAGTTTGATATATTTTCTCAGCAGTGCTTCTGCTCAAGTGTTTGCCGATGTTGCATTGTGTCCGTTTGAAGCTGTGAAGGTTCGTGTTCAAACACAACCCAGCTTTGCTAGAGGGTTAGCTGACGGGATTCCTATACTGTACAGAACTGAAGGCCTCAATGGGTAAATTATCATGAAGAATCTCTGTTGTCTTTTATATCCTTCACCCTACTATTCTGATGAATTTACTTTTCTCCAGCTTTTATAGAGGATTATTTCCACTCTGGGGGCGTAATCTTCCATGTAAGTATGAGTATTATGAAGCTTCATTCAATTGTACAGCCAAAATTCAGTTCGAATGACTTTTTGGCCTTAGATTCTTTCAAGATATCCATAATGAGCGATATTCCCACTTTATGTGTTCTGATTGATAAGAAAAACTCTTATCCCGTTGTTTATGATTTTGGCTACGTTCATATTTTTCTAACACTTTCTGACCCTGTCTAGTAGGCATAAGACTTGGGTATTGTTGATGATGTCATCACTAAGCACTTTGCAGCTTAACAGTAGCAGAAAATGAATCATTGGATTATATTGGAACGGAATTTGTATGCTCTTTTGTGAATTAGGGGATGTTCATACTTCCAAGTAATGTGGTAAAGCTATTTGTAGATTTGTTTAGTCCTTCATGCTGTAGCTGAATTCTTCTTTCTGTTTGTGTATGTTACTTTGCCCTGTCATTTGGTTCACCAGTGTTAGTCCCATAAGAGTTGTTTCATTACTATTAAGTCTGGGAAAAGGAAAGTGGCTTCTACCATTTTGGTCTTAATATGGCAGGACAAGTAGATATTTTCTTTGTTCTGCAATATAAATTTTAGCGTAAGTAATGTCAATCCAGTACTTATAAGTTATAATATGTGCAGCATGTTTTTTCTCTATACTTGTATGAGCCTCCATGAACCATGATGTGAACATTGTATATTTCCCCTTTTGTAAGATGAAAATGAGCATAGATATGGAAACTGAGAACAGAACTGAGAATGTGCTTGAACTCTTTAAACAAGAGTTTAATCAGGCTTTTCTGTACGAGTTCTTGCTGTGTGCACCTCAATTGAAGAGATATGTGCTTATCTGAAGCTTTCATTCGTGAATTAATGAAATACATGGTATTTTTTTTTGTGATTATTGTGATTGATCATGATGCATGCTTACTACAAATGATTTAAATGACAGGTTCGGTTTTTCTGTCTTTCAGTTTCGATGGTCATGTTCTCAACATTTGAGCATTCAGTGGATTTAACATATCGCCATATTATGCAAAGGAACAGGAATGATTGCTCAAGAGCTCAGCAGCTCGGGGTGACATGTCTAGCTGGTTATGCAGCTGGTGCGGTTGGCACTGTCATTTCTAATCCTGCAGACAACATTGTTGCCACACTTTACAATAGAAAAGCCGAAAATGCATTTCAGGTAGAAAATTTTATGAAGATTCTCTTGTGTTTCTTTCGTTTTCTCAAATTGTTGCAGTTTAGTCATACAAATTATATCCATTCATTTCAGGCCATGAAGAACATTGGCTTTATCAATTTGTTCACCAGAAGTCTTCCCTGTCCGCATTGCAATTGTTGGTCCAGTTATTACTTTGCAGTGGTTCTTCTATGACACCATTAAGTTGCTAAGTGGCCTGTAAGTATATTCTTATTTAACTATTATTATCTGAACGAGGGTGGGGTAGACAAAAAAGCGGTGAACAGAAGTAACAAGAAATGATATGACAATCTTATCTAATAAAAATATTGTTTATAATATAGTGGAGTGCAAACAGGATCCATATAGCCGACCCCAGATAGTGAAAACGAGGCGTGAGTGCTTTTGTGAGCTAAACGTAACTCCAATTTTTCTTGCTTCTAACCCTGCAAAATTGTGACATATTTGCAGGCCTACTAGTGGAGGTCTCAACAGGCACATCGAAGAGGCTAACTGATCTACCTGAGATCTCATTAAAAGGTCAATATCAGAATTAAGAAAATTAGTGAATCATTATGTACAGCATGCTGATTTTGATGACTGTACTTTTATTTTTCTTTTCCAGGCAAGAATTTTAGAGGAAAATTGAGCAAAGTTAGATCATAACAAGGGCCCGTGAAAAGAGGTGCTTTTCTTCCCCCTCATTGCCTAAGGACATGCTGAATTATCCAATATTTTGAACATTGTTTCACTGGTGTACAAAAGTCCTTTAGACAGAATCTGATTTGACTTGCTTTATTTTATTTAAAAAAAGCATTTTTGGTGTAATATTTTTCAATTCTCATATTGGCTCAAATATATATATATATATATAGTTCAAGGTGGATGAAAGTGAGTTTTCCATTTTCATCGTAAGATTTATATCTTTCTCACCTCTCCATCTTTAATAAAACTGGTGAACAGACTACACAAAGCATAGTAAAATAATGTACAGGGTATATCATATCCCAAATTCGAATCAGAGGTAGTTTCTGTATTTATAGTTGATTGCTAGCAATTAGTCTCTTGCAATCTTTCTCCAGTGACCCCTTAAATTCATGAATTATAGGATTATTAAATTAGTTATAAAAGCACATATTAAATTATATTTAGTTCTATTTTGGGTGATTGAAACATCTTATTTGGGTTAACTAAGACTTGGGGTCAAGATTGGGCTTTAGAAAACAAATAAAACAAGAATTGGTTGTAATAATTTCTTGAAGTTGGGTTATTGTTTGTGGAAGTAAATTTAATTTTTTATATTAATTGGCTTCCTAATACTTTGTTTGGCATGGGGAAAGAGTGAGGAAGGAAAGAACATGGAGAGAAGTAAAATTGAAGTAATTTTAATTATTGTTAAAGAGATGACATAAAAGAGAGAAAAACAAGTAATAAGGAGGGGTAGATTAGTAATTGCAATTTTCCCCTTTTCCTTCTCTCTATTTTGGGGGAAAGGAATAAAAAGTGAGGCCTATATTAGAAGTAAATCATATTCATTTCCTTCTCTCCTACTTTTCCCCTAAAGCTAAGCAATGGAATTGGAATATTACTCTTCCATTTTCCTCCCTTCCCTTTCCTCTCATCTCAAACATAGTGTAAGTGCCCTCTATTAAATTTTGTTTCTCATTATAAGTTGAATTTATTTTCCTAATCTAAGAACATGATGTTGAAATCTTAATAACTCAATTTTTGGTCGAATCAAACTGGTTAAGGTAAAGAATAAATCAAATCTAGAATAGTTTGGTCAATTAAACTATAGAAATGATTAAATGAACTTGATAAGATGAAAACCTTGTTTTCTTAATTTTAGTCAACTAAGCTAGGCTTTTTTTGAATTTTAAATATATGGTAAAACCTCAAGTTAGATCAACAAACCCTTTCTTTCTTGGTGAAAACCTTAATTAAATGCCTAAATAATAGTAGATGGTTGGTGATGTACTTAAGACTTAATTAAGGCATCCTAGGTAAGTGATCAATGCCTTTTGCATTACTTGTTGGTTATGTTTGTAGTTAGTTTATAATTTATCACGATGATGCATAATGAAATGGACTAATTCATACTTGGTCAAATTGATGAATGTTGTATTCCTACATGCTCTTGGTTGTGCATATTGCCTAATGCCTCGTCCTAATGTAAAGAAGGATGCATGAGTCATAAATAACCTATGTTGATTAAAGTGATTCGAAAAGTTGAGATGAAACTATTAGGTTAAGTTTAGAGGTTCGATGGGGGATGCAATTTTTAAAGGGACATGGGATTTTCAACTTATGCATTAATAAGCAATGGCTACTGAAGTGGATTGCAAGGTTGGAATGACGTAACTAGGTGCGATAGGATGCTCTCATAATTTGGTGTATTGTACATAGTTTATGGGCTGAGTAATGGTGACCATTTAATTGGGTCTCAACGTTTGGAGGTAGCAATTTGGAGTTAAAGTTTTGGAGTCAACAACTTGGTGGTATAGGTGAGTCTTGGATTAACCATTCGGTTGCTATCAGGGTCTAGGAAATTAGAGAAAGAAATGGTGGTTTCAAGCATCCGTTCCCTCACGAAGGTAGGATACAAATACATCGACTATCTACTAGAGAGGATGGATATGGCCGATAAACCAAAAGAAAATAGCTTATAATGTTAAATCTCACACATTTTTATTTATGTAAATGCATGTGGTATGAAAAAAAGATTTATTGATTAGTATATACCACGTCTTATATATATGTGATCTTTAAATGCTGAGGGTGGATGTAGAATCATATTATTAGGAGAGCGAGAGCCAAATATATAGTATTAAAATTAATATTAAAATTATTTGTCAAATAATATTTACTTGTCACTTAATTATAATGTATCTTATATACAAAAAAATAAATGTATCATCAACACAATTTAATACTAAATAGAAAAGTAATTTTAAACTCTTTGATGTATCTATTACAAGTATTTGATATACTTTGTAAAATATTAAATTTTTTAATAAGATTATAAAAAATTATATAGTATTTTACAATTTTTTATACTAATTTTGTAAAATTATTTCATTAGTATTGTCATAAAAAAATATATATGTATACATTTTTTTAATATAAATGATTGAACAATTGATTATTCATTAATATTCATTCATTTTCATAATATTAATAATAAAATAAAATGCTAATACTTTAAATAATATAAAGTACTCTTATTTACTAATATTTTTATACAATATGATTGAAACACTTATAGAAAATATAATTATTATTTATCGTAAACTTATTAATAAATAAATAGTGTATTGAAAATTTAATTAAATTTTTTTACTTGGCTTGGAAGAACTAGGGCTCTTTTTGGCCTCTCTTGGATTTGTTCCTAATAAATACCAATAGGATTTTGACATACATAATAGTAAAATGGGTAATTTTCAAAATAATTACTATTCATGTTTTATTATATTTATATATATTAAAATTTTATTGATATTTATATTTAATGATACATAACATATATTATATATCATCTATGGAGTCATCTCATGGTATGAGATAGAGTGTATATGTTATTGGTCGGTTAAAATACTTGTTATATTGGTTGGTTATCCTTCGATAACCCTTTTTGTTTTTAATTATCAACTAAGCATGGGAAGCGAGGGGATCAAGTATCGTGGATGCTACGCAATAACGCCTTGTATGTCCTTACTCGTGGGGACGAGGGCGTGTGTGTCGCCACATCTTTTAGGCTTGAACCATCACTCATAAAAATGTCAAGTTTTATGAAAAGCTAATAATGTATAAAACAAAAATCAGTCTTCCTGATTACAACAATTACAGTGCTCGAATTTGACCACCAATTAGAGCATTTCATTAAAAGTTTACATTTCACTTCATTTCAATAATTTACCAATTTCATTCTTAAGAAATAGAAACGACCTGTTGGTCCAACATTCTAGAAAAGTTTGCTCAACAACGCAACTTATCCTACGTTAGATAATCTCTACAGCATTCACGAAGTATAAAAAATAATAATAATAATAAAAAAGGTTAACGTTACGTATATATGAACAAAACGATGACGACTGGCGTTGGACGTGAAGGCATGATGCCACATGTGGAGGTTGGATTTGGATGGAGCTTGGAAGCTACGTAGTCAGCGGTCGCCAGTCCGCTAACGTAGTCAACTTGTTTACTTTTAAGAATACTATGATGCGTGCGTGATTTCCTAAGGCATGATCCATAGGTAAGACTTAAGAGTTGTGATTGATTGACTCGTCCTTGGTACAACGTTCCAATTCCAACCCAATTAGGATCAGCGCAAATAAATTCTGGGTCCACCTTCTTTTAGGTGCTTAACTACTTGTATGAAAATGAAATCAAATGGGAAAAATTAAAAAAAAAAAAAAAAGGCACAGGCATTGAGGGTCCATGCGTTGAAGTAGACCAGACTTTTTGGACGTCAAATTTGTGTGGCTGTTCGTACATTACTTAAATGCTTGAATTAAACACATTGTACCATTTTGTATTAATACTTTTTATGTACAACCTTATGGAAATAAACTAGTGATCAGTTTGGTACAGATTCACCATAGGAAATTAGTTGTGGGGGTGCAAGCTGCACCATGATTTTGAATCGAAAGAGAGATTTTGAGGCATGGTATTTTTATTTGCTCGGCCGACAATTGAGATGGGTTTAGTGTATTATAAGGGATTCGTCTTTTTCTATTTGTAATTAATTTCAAGCACAAAATGTTATGTATTTAAGAAGAAATATAAAGCACTAAAGATACCATAGTTGGTTATATCTATTATTATAGATAAAGAAATGGAAACTCCTATTTCAATGCATTACAATGATTGGATTAATACTTATTGTATAAGTTCTTTGTTTAAGTAGATTCTTTCGCACAAACTTTCTTCAGTTATTTCTCTCGTTTCTTTTTGTCACAAACCCTTTTAAAAATCACCATCTAGTTTTACATCTCAAGCGTGGTTTAGAAACTTGAAAAATTATTATGAAGTTTCTAAACTTCGTTGTATCCCGAGTAAACCTGTACTAATAATCCCTTATCGATTTCCGCGTGAAAGGCATTAAATTTTCTAAATAATATGTCGTGTCCCCAAGTTATCGTTTCAAAATTTTCATCTGTCTATCCCATGCAGAATTTTCTAACGATCTTCTAGAATTTAATCATCGAAGGATGACTAATAACGACGGAAAGGAGGAAGACAGACGCAACAAGTCAACTTCAAAAGGGAAGTATACAGAAATTGCTGTTGAGGAGCGCGTACAAAATGTAGAAGAACAAAGAATGAAATGTTGGAATGATCCTACTTTGAGATAACAAAATTGTCTTGATATGGAAGACCAAATTGGAGAAACATGAAAAGAGGCAACAATCGCGGGGTGAAAGAGATCAAGAAATTGATGGTGAGCCAACCTCCATATAAGTTGACGAAATTTGTATTTATGTGAAATGTTATTGCTTGATATGTTTGATTTGAATACAGCTTATTGTTCCTATGATTGATATTTGATAAAACCTTTTGGTTTCATTTTTCCAACTCAAATTTGTGAGAAACGTAAATAATGGGTACATGTCTAATTCATAACAGTGAAAGAATAGGTCTGAATATTGAGAATAAGACGAATGGTTGGTGATCCTTTCTTTTAGTCAATCAAATGATATTGGCCTGTGTTAGGGTTTGCAAATATTGATCCGAGTGACAGTTAATTGCTGCGAAGAACAGAAAAATAGCTGATTTTTATTAGCATTTCTAAGAATTTATTGCTAAAGTACTGTTGCAGTGCTAAAAAAAAAAGTTAGATATTATCTTACAAGTTACATGTCACTTATTTAATATTAAATTAATTGACTGGGTGTTATGGAGATAGAATAAGGAAATTGTGTACATATTATATGAACATTTTGCACATGATATCTCATATTTCTAGATAATAAGACCACTTGATGAAATTAGAAATTTAATTAGTTTAGATATTGTGAAATAACAAATGATTGGTGCTTCTTTTGTCTAGGTACCTTGTTTGTAAAACATAAAAAGGGAATGTTCAATAAATTGAACATAAAAGTCAAGATTTCTATGTGAGATTTTAAGTTGCTGATTTGGCTAATATGACAAAGTTAACGAGGAGAGAAGGTATATAGTCGTTAGAGTCTACCGTGTAAAGTACATATTCCTAAATTTTATACCAGAATTTACCCTATAATACTATAGAACTACTTTGAAACTTATACCTTTATAAATATACAAGGTGCTAAATATCCTATGAAACTTATAAATTTTATCTTTCTTTTTATAAATTTCAAGTTTGTATGATTTTTAAAAAAGTAATTTATATGTGATATTACAAGTTTTTTATATACAAAATTTAAGAGACTATAGTGAAATTTGTAAATTTTGAAAAAAAAAATCCTATCTTCATTATTTTATGCTTATTTGATCTTACTACTTAGCAAATGAGAAAAAATAAAAGAAAAAAAAATGAAAAATATAAAATTGAAGAGAAAAATGGGGAATAACAAAGGAAATAGTGAGAAAAGTAAAGTAAAAGAGGCAGCATTAGACTTAGCAATTTAAGGTTATTAAGTTGACTATTCATTCTAATGTTGATATGTTGTATTAATTTACAATCTCATCTAAAAAAGTTAGGGAGAAGTATGCTTTTAACATTTAACATTTATCTACTTTGAGTTCTCAACATTTTTATTTTTTTTAATTGAGTCTTCAATATTTTTTAAATCTTACAAAAATAAGACTTACATTAAATACGTTAAATTTTTTATTCATCTTTGACATGTATTAACTTCTAATAAGCTTTGAACTGATTGGACAAACTGACTAGAGTAAACACAAATTTTTTAAGCTCATTCATACTTTTAATTATTATTTATATATTTTTTATTATATTATGTAAATAAATATATTTGATATTATCATTTTATTCATTTAATTATTATAAAATAATTTAAAGTTGATACATGTCATAAATTAATGAAAAACTTCATAAATTTAACAAAAGTTTTTTTTTTTTTAGGTTGAGAACTCAAATAGGAAAAAAAAAAGTTGAGGACTCAAATAAAAAATTAGGTAAACATTGAGAACTAAAATACATTTTCACTAAAATGTTAAACTTTTCTTTTTATAAAATGCTAAGAAGGAAGAAAACAAATTTCGAGAAATATTTAAAGTGTTGGTGGAGTAAGTTTTAAGGTATTGAGTCATAGGGTATTTGTATGGTTTATACCTTAAACTCAAATAAAGTCCTAGAATAAGTAAAGTGAAAGATTTAATTTTAAATGTACTTGGTTTCTAGAATTAAATATAACTTGATATTAAAACTTTCACTAGTGAAAACAAAAGTTGTTTAATATTGAGCATTAATGTATAATATCTTTGTGATTTTGCAATTATGGAAAATGGGAATTAATATGAAACATGTGAAAAGTTTTTCTACTCATTTAAGTCATTATAAGACTCAAATCAAACCCTTAAACACCTAGATAAAAATTTAATTTAAGCTATGATGCTAAATAATTTCACATTGTAATGTCATCAAATAATAAAAATTTAAGTTTAAGGAGAATTGGAGTGAGCATATGTCAATGTAAATGACTTAAATATCTATATAAAGAACTTAGAATGTGTTTGATAAACTAAGATGTATCTAACTTCAAAATGCATTATAGAAAATTCGAATAAAATAGATACTAACTTAGTGTGAAAGATGTAGAAACATAGTGTGAATAAAGTAATGAGTTTAATCTATACTATAAACTATACTAGTTGGAATCGAAATATCTAAGAAATAAATTTGGACTAATGACCACCAGTTTTGTAAAGTTATACTGTAGTTAGTTGTTATAATTGGTCAACCTATATATGTTTAAAAAATAACATACAAAATATGTGAAGACAAAGTTGTCTTATAATTGGTAGTAATATGAACCCCACCTTATTCTAGCATATAGCTAGTTGCAAGATTTAAAGGGTAACACAAGTCATTCTTGACTAATTTTACTATAAATGCTAATTCAAGAAAAGGAGAATGAGGTAGAATATCTCTCAAGGAATTGATTAAGTACCAAATATTTGTTAATATTTGTTTACATATTGAATAGATTCCACCTATATGAATATAGAAGTGACATTGCTTCTAACAAGAATTCATGGGTGTTTCTCTTGTAAATATTCATAAAGTTAGGACAAGCATATTGCCATAAGCACACTATAAAGAAACATAAAGTGATAAGATTTAGGCAATTAGACACTTATCACCCTGTTATAATTTTAAGAATTTCACATTACAAAATGATTCAAATCTAATCAATATATTCTTTAGGCATAATCATAAAACATAATACTTTGCAAATTGATAATCAGCAATATAATAAGGGAATGTTAAATAGATTTCTAATTATAACAGTGAGACTAAGTGCTTAAAGTGATTTTGGAGTTAATGTGAGCTCAATAATTAAGGCGGTACAAAAACTAAGTGTTAAGTTTGAAACATTAATGACATTTGACTTTAAGTTATGAAAAAAAAAATGACTTCATTTGAATGTCTTTATGAAGGATTCGGACAAAGTCTTGCTGAATAGGAGAGAAAAATTGTAAAAAAAATCTCATTCGAATAACTTTTTGAGTTGAATAAAGATGTTCCGAAGGCAAAAATTGCCTATCAATGATAAATAGTTTGGGCAACTTGTCTACAAAATTTTGTAGAACGTCACTTTAGACAAATATGAGACTTAACTCAAACAATTGTATTATTTCAATCATTTGAAGTTTATTAATCCAGTTTATGTGGCTTAGATCAATAAGTAATCGATTTAGTCACAATTTAATGTTTAAGATTCATTTCTTAAGAATTATGACATTTAGGATTGTTCTTTAGTACAATAATGGTTTTTTCATTACTTCAAATTGATCCATATGGTGTTTTTTTTTTCAATTTTTTTTCAAATCATAAAATTTTGGTTTAGTTTGATTTGGTTTACGAATTAAACCATATTTTGTTTTCTAAGAAAGTGTTTTTGCTTAACATGTAATCTTATATGAATAATACTAAATTCATTTAATAATAACACATATTGATATCGTATAAGAGATTCATAAAATTGATATTTAAGCAACAACTTTTTTTTAATGTGTAATGCAACTAATTTATTCCTTAAGCTAACATATAATATAAATTTTGAGTTAATCTTATATATGTTTGTTAAATTATGGTCATAAAATTTAAATACATATATTTTTTTAATAAATGTAAACTAATTTTTTTTCTAAATATTATGTTATAAGAAAATAATTTTTTTATTTACAAGTGAAACATCATTATGTTTTTTAAAAACGATTTGATTTAATTTTACGGTTTAGTTTGAATTATCCCTCTAAACCAAATTGCAAAATAAAATATATATATATATATATATTAATTTGGTTTGGTTCGGTTTAGTCAATTTTTTTTGTTCATCTCTAAACCATATGGGCTAGTCGATTAAATGCGTTGGCTTACCAACCCAGCCTATTTAATCTATTTATACATTTTGATAAGTTAGATGGATTAATATAACCCATTTATGTATCTTAGTAGGTTACATAGGCTAACATACAATCTACTAACAATAGATTTTTTATTTAAAATTATATAAAATATAAAGTTCATAACAACTTTGTATTGTTTATATAGTAACACGATGAATTGACTTCATATTTTATACTATACTATGAATATTATAATTACGTATTTATAATATAGATATTGTAAAATAATGAAAGAATTAAGGGATAGAAAGACTAAGATAAACAGGTAAAAAAGAAGAGTGAGGATAATGATGATGAATAATGATATGTTGGTTGGGTTTTATAATTTATTATATTAAGTTTAAATGTAAAGTGAATTAGTGATTCAATGTTATGTCATGAAAGTGGCATAATGCTAGATAAGTTATGCAGTTTTTTTCTTTTTCTTTTTAATTTCTTTGGGTTGTTGGCTCAAATTGGGGGTTAAATAGGTTAACCTACTTTAATCCATTAGTTAAACGGGTTGAGCTTCTTTGGCCTATTTTTTAAATGGGTTGAAAAATTCAACTCTAACCTATTTCTTAAGTAGATTAAATAAGTTAATTTGTATGCCATAACTCATTTGCACAATTTTAGACTTATAAACAGGAAAATAATTCAAAATACATAATTAATTTAAAAAACAATGAGATGAAAAAAGAAGTTCTTGTTTCTTAATATAGGAAAAATAATTCGACTTATGGTATAGAGTTTCTAAGTTTGATAATTGCGTTTACAATCACAAATTTTGGGACTATTGGTTCGTGATGAGATAAGTAGTTTTTCTTCTTAGCTGAAAGAAAAACAATTAATTAAAGAAAAGAGACATGCAATAAAGCAAATTATGCTAAACACTCCTTTTAATTGTTGAAACTATGGATGGAAAAAAGAAATAAAAACCAATTTAAACCATGAATTAAATAGAAATTTTGATTTTTTTTTTCAAATCGATTTGTTTAACGATCCAGTTTGAATATTACATGTAAGTTCATAGTTTAGTTCAAGTACTCGAATTGGTTGAACTGAATCGAATAGGTACCATAATATTAAAATATATAACCTAAGCAACAAAGTATGAAAAAGAGATTATTTGCTTTCTCTAACCCTAGGCTAAGTGCTAAATTGAAGTATCAACGCTTCAATTCACGTATATAAAAAAGAAGCTGTCGTTTTGCCAAGCTTATGCCGTGGAATATTTGCAAGGGGAAGTGATGTTTTTAATGTTGGAAATAGATCTTTTAAAGTTATTTTTTTTTATATTTTTTAAATTATAAATTAAATAGTTGAAATTATTTAGATTTTTTAAATATTTATAAAATCATTATACATTATTTTTTTATAATTAAAAAATTAATTATATGTTAAGAAATTTTAAAGAAATCAATTGGTTTAAGCGTTAAATAGTGTGACATATATAATAGGACAAAAATAATGGATTTGGATCATTATTGTCTTAGTTTTTCAAATTTATTCTCTTAAAATACTGGCACGTTATTATAATGTTACAAGATATTTAAAAATAAAAAATCTAGATAATCTTAATCATTAACTTATAATTTTATGCAACTTTAAATAAAGTAATTTTAGAAAATCCATTTATCAAAATAATTCGCCTTTCTTACTGCAAGATTTAAGGTACTATTTCTAACGGGATGCGGAAATGATTCATGTTTCTTCTAGGAAGGGAGTAATGATTTTTGTTCATGACTCTTATAAATCTCTTTATTTTCTCTAAAAATATGATTTGTGTGAATGTTATGATATTCATAGATTTTACTTAAATCATCACTTGAGTTGATTTTTATATGATTTATTGTTTTAAACCAGCTTTTATGGTCAAAATCATAAATCAAACTAGATTAAGTTTTTTTTTTTTCAATTTTTTTCCCTAAAAAATTAATACACTTATGTTTCAAGGCCTTAAAGAAAAAAAAAAAAATCAATAACATAAAGTATGATCCAGTTTGAATAAACGAATTGAACCCTATCCACCCCTAATTGAAACCCTACTCAGATCCTATGCTAGGCACGCGTGTTCGCTTTTGTGGCAATTCATAGATACTTAGTGGCTAGAGATGACATAGCACCCAATAAGGCGTTTTAAATAATTTATTCTCTTATCATGTTTGGTTAGCTGGCGTTGATATATCCGCATAAATCCAATAAATTATTTTAAATAATTTATTCTCCTATCATATTTATTTTTAATTCTTCAACGGCCTTCGCACATGTCCGAATGACGTAGTTTTCCCTAGCATGCTTAAAACGATACGTAACATAACATAATATGATTATAATATTTTTACATTGTTAAATTTTTGTCCCAATATGATTATGTTTGTTTGAGATTCTAACAAAGCATTTATTAGTTCAACTAAAGTAATTTTAGGGGGCTTTTGGTTTCCCAACTTTACAAATAGTTTATTTCCTTTATTTTAATTAACTAAATATAACTATCACATTTCATACATTTATTATGCCTCATCACTTGATAGTTTATCTAGCAATAATTCAATTAAACCTATAATATTATGAGATGATGCGTCATGGGATAGAACATCGAATATACTATTATTACGTGCAGCTAGTTAAAATATTGGAAATTAAAATTATCAGTTGGTTATTTTCCCTAAATTATTATTAATATACTAAGAAAATTATCATAAAATAAGATAAAATCGGTGTTAGCTATTCTTATAGGAAAACGCTCCTACTTATAAAGTTTTCTCATTATCAAGATTGTTCCAATAGCAATTTTTTTTTTAATTATTGGGATTATTATACTAGGAGTTATGTATATTTAGGATCAAGTAAAAAAGCATATTATGTATACTCTCAATGATGTAAACAGATGATTTGATGTTATATAAATTTGTGCAAAAATATGATGTATATTTTTAATAACGTTAAGTAGGTATAAAGATCGTATAAGATGATTAATGAGTCACGTTGGTAGTAATGAAATGACTTGGACACATTATTTTATATAATATTCGTAACCTATTTATATTACTAAAAATGTATATTACATTTCTACACGATATTAATATAACATTCACTACCTATTTGCAAATTTTATCCATCAATGATATAAATGACCAGAAGTTGAGTAACAATTATTACTTCTTATAAATACTCATCAATACCAAGGAATATTTACTATCTTAAGCTCCATATCTCATGTATGTATTGTTGATCATATTCAAATATTTAAATGGTAGGTACCAACTCTTTATTTATACATGGATTTTTTTTTTGTCTAGATATTTGAATGTATACATTTCATAAATACCTTTACAAACTTTTAACCTAACCTTCCGTACTAAGCTAGTAAAGATTTATGTAATCTTATCTTTAACATCATTCTCCATGACTACTAAAATCATATGAAGTGATGATGACATGCATATTACACACTTATATAACGTTTAGTTCCATTATGGTATATGATAAGAGCAATGTAGTACAGTATAAAAAGAATAGTATGGTAGAAGTTTTTTATACTATATTTACTGGACTATATTATTTATGTTATGTTATATTTATTTTAACATCATTTTCATGTTCAATCATTGCTTTATCATTATCGTTGTTATCATTGTTATCGTTGCCACTACCACTAACCACCCACTACAATACATTTACTATTGTTCACTCCTTACAAGCTGTGAGTGACTACTCTAGTGATAGCAGCATGCATTAGTTTGTTAGTAATGGCACTAATGGTCATGCATTATGGCTATGTGGGGGTGACAATGGTAATAATGGTATGTTATGGTGGAGGTACTAGTAATGTAATGACTAAACTACTGTAGTTGTGATGGTGGTAATAATGTGAAGGTGATGATTGTGATTTTGTACGTATCGATGGTAGCAATGATGGTGATGAATTTATTTATTTATTTATTTTTTTAGGTTGACATGGGGGAGGGGGGTTTGGTTTGTTGTGGTGGCATCAATGGTTGTGAAGACAATGGTAGCAATAGTGTTAGTATGAATGTTGAGGTTATAGCAACGATAATGCTAGTATTGATGGTGGCATTTGTGGTGGTAAATTAGTGGCCGAAAAGAAATGTTAGTTTAGGATTTTTGTGGAGAGGTTTTATCTATCTCATCTTAAGATTCTTACATCACTAGATGAAATGATAAAAATCACACAATTTACCTAACATTGTAAGGACAATTGGTCTAGTTTAGACTAACTAGGCAAATCAAGCAAAGTACAATAGGTTTTGCTCTACCAAGTACCCACAAAAGCTACGAACAAACACTACTTTATGTTATATACAACTGTAGACGCAAAGGAAGGCAATTGCTAACTTTAAAAAGGAAAAAGAAAAAAATTAATCTTAGAAATTTTTAAAATTTTCCCTAAAAACTATTCATACTTTTAATTTCCTCCTATTTTCAAATTAAAATTTACAACATGCCGACCCAGTATCCCAGGTAAACTCACCTTGTACACCCACAATCTTGAAAATAGGACTAATCTGTTAGATCCTTAATCCAACCGTTGGCCTTATATGTGAAACGATTATGTGTTACGGGCTGTCATATTAAGTTAAGATCAATTAAAAGTGATCAATAAGATTTGGTTATTTGAGTCTTAATGTATCTAATAGGATATGACCTCTTTTTATGTGTAGAGACCTTATGGGTAGTTTCTATTTTTATGATGGGCTAAAATAGAAATACCAAAAGGGTAACATATAGTTATTTATATAAATAGTGGTTATGGTCCCCAGGTCATACACACACATTTCTTGTCTCTTTGTATCCCATCATCAAATAGACTATAGAGAGAAAGCAAATAAAGTGATCTCTCTAAAAGAAAACGTATTGACTTGGAAGGCCGACCGCACAACCTAAGAATTGTGGAGCGCAATAGATTCAGGTACGCTTCCGCATATTTATTGTTTAATTCTTAATGATCAAACATGAAAAGATCTAGTATTTTGTTTGTGATGATTTTCACATAAGGATAATTCAAGATTCAACAATTAGTATCAGAGCCTACATTATTTGATCATTAGGAATTACTTTTATAATTTTTTATAAGGTGTTATTATCTCTAATTCTAGAGATTAGGTTTTGGACAAACATTAAAACATGTAAACGTTCGTCTCCATAAAATAATCCTCAACTCCTGGATTCGTCAAAATCAATGGCCATTGTCTTGTTCAATATTGTCTCCACGAACAGTATTTAGGAACGGCATGATTCTGATATGTTATCGGATCTCTACACAGTGATTTTGCTTTTCGTGATTGTAATTCACCACGGTGAATTAAGGTTTTCTTCATGGTCCGTTTTTGAACGAATTAGGAATCGCATAAATAAATGATGCATCACGTTGCTTCCTCCACGGCTAAACTCTTCCGTATACACGGTCTCGACCCATAGTTATACACGGCCGTGTACTCAAAACTTATAACATTCTGTTAGTTTTTAGGTCAACATACACGGCCGTGCCTTCAGCCGTGTATTTAAACCGTATAACATTCTGTTAGTTTTTGGCTAACATACACGGTCGTGCCTTCAGCCGTATATTCAAACCGTGTAACATTCTGTTAGTTTTTTTTGCCAACATACACGGCCATGCCTTCAGCCGTGTATTCAAATCGTGTAACATTCTGTTAGTTTTTTTTGCTAATATACACGGCCGTGCCTTCAGCCGTGTACTCAAACCGTGTAAGATTCTGTTAATTTTTTTTTTTAGGCTAACATACACGACCGTGCCTTCAACCGTGTACTCAAATACATAATTACTTATAGATTAATATTTAAGTACGCCAATTTTTCTTTTGAACTCTAATTTTAATGCTTGAATTATTGAGTCATATTTGGATATGGGTGCTTAGACCCAATAAGTTTTTTAGCTAAAATTAGAGTTGCATTTGACTCAATGTTTGATATAATTTTAAATTTGAATATTGGTATGTTTATATGTATTTTGAGATGAATTAATTGAAGCAACATATTGCCAAAGTAGTCCCTTTTGCAGAAATTAATTCATTTCAAAATATAAAAGGATGTGTGCTTACAACTTCTATTAATTTTTAATCGGGCCAAAGGAAGGTTAATGTTTAACAGAATTAGAAGTGCACCGTGGTAATAAACTGGTGATGATTATTTGGTTTTACATGTGAACAATAAATCGGCCCAAAGGAAGCTTTATTGTTTGATATGTTCTTATTGTCAGTGTTTGATTACTACGCCAAGATACCACTAAGTAGTTAATATTTTGTCCAAAGATGAAATATTAATGGGCTACCCGGTATTTTGATATGGGGTTTACTTTTATTTGAATTTATTATTATTTTTTTGTAAGGCTTATGTAAGCTTGTTTATTTGTTTGTTGTTCTCATTCAGTTATGAATAATCCTGCTAATATTACTGCCAACATCAATTCCATTCCTATGCTAAATGGCACTAACTTCAAGTCGTAGAAAGATAATCTATTGATAGTACTTGGAGTTATGGATCTCGACCTTGTGTTAAGAACTGATTTTCCTTCACCTCTTACTGATAAGAGTACCTCTAATGACAAGAGGGAGATGGAAAAGTGGGAGAAATCAAACCGCATGTGTATGATGATCATGAAGAAGGCCATTCCAGAAGCATTTAGAGGTACAATATCTGATAAGATAACTAAGGCTAAGGAGTTCCTTGATGAAATTGAGAAAAGGTTTGCTAAGAATGAAAAGGCAGAAATAAGTACACTCCTGGTAAACTTAATCTCAATGAAGTACAAAGGCAAGGGCAATATTAGGGAGTACATCATGGAGATGTCTCATCTTGCTTCCAAGCTAAGAGCACTCAAGCTAGACCTCACAAAGGACTTGCTAGTGCATTTGGTTTTGATTTCTCTTCCAGTACAGTTTTGCCAGTTTAAAGTGAGCTATAATTGTCAGAAAGAGACTTGGTCTCTGAATTAGCTCATCTCACACTGTGTTCAAGAAGAGGAAAAGCTAAAGCAAGATAAGATTGAGAGTGCTCACCTAGCGTTAACCCCTAAGAATAGGAATAAGGATAATAAAAGGAAAAGGGATAAAGAAGCTGCAAATATGGCACCTCAAAAGACACAACCAAAGAAGTCGGATGCATCAAATGGTATTGGTTGTCACTTCTGTGGAGTTGTAGGGCATTATAAGAAGCAGTGCACCAATTATCATGCTTAGCGTGCTAAGAAAGGTACACTTCTTAATTTGGTTTGTTCTGAGGTTAATTTAACTTCGGTACCCATAGACACTTGGTGGATAGATTCTGGTGCAACAACTCACATCAGTGTGTCTATGCAGGGTTGCCTACATTGCCGAAAACCAAGTGATGGTGAAAGATACATCTATGTGGGTAACGACAAGACAGTTGAAGTTGAGGCAATTGAGAAGTTTAGATTATTATTAAAGACTGGATTTTATTTGGATCTTAATGAAACATTCATTGTACCGTCATTTAGACGGAATTTGATTTCTGTTTCTGCTTTGGACAAATTTGGTTATTCTTGTTCATTTGGAAATAAGAAATTTAATTTGTTTCATGATTCAAAATTAGTTGGATCTAGTTCTCTATCTATTTATGATAATCTTTACTTGATTGATATTATTGCTTCATTTAATGAATCCCTGCAATTAAGTACACGAGGTATAAAGAGAAAATTATCTAATGAAAATTCAGCTACATTATGGCACAAAAAGATTAGGTAATATCTCCAAATGGAGAATGGAGAGACTTGTGTTAGATGAAATTCTAAACCCCTTGGATTTTACAGATTTTGATGATTGTATTAACTGTATAAAGGGGAAACAAACCAATAAAAGGAGATTTGAAGCCAATAGGACCTTAGACGTCTTAGAACTTATACATACAGATATTTGTGAGCCATTCCCTACAGTTGCTTGGAATAGTCAATAATATTTTATAACGTTCATAGACGATTTCTCACGATATGGCTATCTTTATCTCATTCATGAAAAGTCACAGTCCTTAGATATGTTTAAAAATTATAAAGCTGAAGTTGAGAACCAACTCAACAAAAGGATTAAAAGCATTAGATCTGATCGTGGTGGCGAATACTACGGTAGATATGATGGTTCAGGTGAACAACGTCCAGGACCTTTTGCTAAATTCCTAAAGGAATGCGGTATTGTCCCACAGTACACTATGCCTGGTTCACCTACCATGAATGGTGTTGCTGAAAGACGAAATAGAACGCTTAAGGACATGGTAAGGAGTATGATTTGTCACTCCACCATACCAGAATCACTTTGGGGAGAAGCACTTAAGACTGCAGCATATATCCTTAACAGGGTTCCAACTAAAGCAACTAACAAAACCCCTTATGAACTTTGGACTGGGAAAAAGCTTAGTCTAAAACATTTACATGTGTGGGGATGTCCAGCTGAGGCACGACCTTATAAGCCCAATGAAAAGAAACTGGACTTAGGAACAGTAAGTTGCTATTTTGTTGGGTACTCTAAAAGATCAAGGGGTTACAAGTTCTATGATCCCACAACTAAATCAATATTTGAGTCGGGAAATGCTCGGTTCTTTGAGGATGTCGAGTTTGCCGGGGGAGATACGGTTAGAGATATTGTCTTTGAAGAGGAATACGTTGATTTTCCCACAGGTGTTATTGAATTTGGTCAAGATTCTATTCCTGATCTTCTTCAAGACACAATAGAACAAGATAATATTGGAGATCCCATTCAAGATACTGTTCCAGAAGAACAAACTCTACCACCTCAAGAACCTATGCCATTGAGGAGATCCACTAGACAAAGAAGAAGTGCGCTGCCAGATGACTACATCGTATTTCTTCAAGAACATGAGGTTGACATTGGAATGATGGAAGATGATCCAATCGACTTCCATCAAGCCATTGAAAGTTCTAAATCTCATAAGTGGATTGATGCCATGAATGAAGAGATAAAGTCTATGAAAGACAATGACGTTTGGGATCTTGTCCCATTGCCAAAAGGTATGAAGCCCATTGGTTGCAAATGGATATTTAAGACTAAGAGGGATTTAAAAGGCAATGTGGAGAGGTATAAGGCTTGTTTTGTTGCAAAGGGCTTTACACAGAAAAAAGGCATCGATTATAAAGAGACTTTCTCACCGGTTTCTTCGAAAGACTCTTTTAGGATTATAATGGCATTAGTGGCACAATTCGATCTTGAGTTACATCAGATGGATGTAAAGACCGCCTTCCTCGATGGTGACATTGATGAGACGATCTATATGGTATAACCAGAAAATTTTGTATTGGGAGATCTAAAGAATATAGTTTGTAAACTTAAGAAATCCATCTATGGACTTAAGCAAGCATCTCGACAATGGTATTTCAAATTTCATCAAGTGATCACTTTGCATGGTTTCGAGACGAATTTGGTCGATGATTGTATATACCATAAGTTTTGTGGGAGCAAGCATATTTTCTTGGTTTTATATGTTGATGATATATTGCTTGCCAGCAATGATATAGGCTTATTGCACAAAACCAAGAGATTTCTAGCTGAGAATTTTGAGATGGAAGATCTTGGTGATGCCTCTTTTGTGTTAGGAATACAAATACATCGAGATTGCTCTCGAGGTACTCTTGGATTATCACAAAAGAGTTATATCGAAAAGGTACTCAAAAGGTATGGCATGCAAAATTGCAAACCAAGTGATACGCCTGTAGCTAAGGGGGACAAATTTAGTCTTAGTCAGTGCCCTAAGAATGATTTTGAGGAAACGGAAATGCAAAAGATTCCCTATGCATTAGTAGGAGGGAGTCTAATGTATGCTCAGGTTTATACGCGTCCAAATATTGCGTACATTACAGGAATGTTGGGCAAATACTTGAGTAATCCAGGATTAGACCATTGGAAAGCAGCTAAACGGGTCTTGCGGTACTTATAGGGAACAAAAGATTACATGCTTACCTATCGGAAGTCAGATCAAATTGAGATCGTTGGGTATTCTGATTTCGATTTTGCTGGATGCCAAGATAGTATGAAGTCTACATCAGGCTACATATATCTATTAGTTGGGGGAGCTGTCTCTTGGAAGAGCATAAAACAATCCCTTGTTGCTTCTTTTACTATGGAAGCAGAGTTTGTAGCATGTTATGAGGCATCCAATCATGGAATATGGTTGTGGAATTTTGTCACAGGGCTGCGCATTGTGGATACTATTAATAGGCCACTTAAATTATTTTGTGACAATGAGTCAGCAGTTTTATATTCTAACAACAATAGGAGCTCGACGAAGTTAAAGCATATAGACATCAAGTTCCTAGTTGTAAAAGAAAGAGTTCAGAGTGGACAGTTGTCTATAGAGCATATAAGAACAAACTCTATGATCGCGGATCCGCTCACTAAAGGAGTGCAACCTAAACTGTTTCATGAGCACACTGCTCGTATGGGTGTCAAGACCTTGAGTGATATTAAGTTTTAGTGGGAGTTTGTTACCTTGTATGCATTTATGTCATAGACAAACTGTAATAAGTTATTTTGGTTTATTATGTTTTGAGGATATCTTTTGCAGAAATAAAGTATTTTGTTTGCCTACACTCTGTTTTTTGGTTTATGGTTTGATCTCACTAAGGTTTATGGTGGACCAGTAGAAAATAGACATGTTAAGATCACATTGCATGGAATTTTCTTGCTACACATCCATATCATAATCCATGTCATTCAATTATATCAGCATTGTGACCATTGATGGGTAGAGTTACGATAAATGTGATGAATACCTCTTTGATCCTATGTTGATATGATTGATGGACCGGATTGGTTATAGATACATTCAGTTCATGACAGCAAATTTGAGCTCATATGGTTTTGCAAAACATGATTGTAAAGTTACACATATAGTCCAAGTGGGAGATTATTAGATCCTTAATCCAACGTTGGCCTTATATGTGAAACGATTATGTGTTGCGGGCTGTCATATTAAGTTAAGTTCAATTAAAAGTGATCAATAAGATTTGGTTATTTGAGTCTTAATGTATCTAATAGTGATATGACCATTTTATGTATAGAGACCTTATGGTAGTTTCTATTTTTATGATGGCTAAAATAGAAATACTAAAAGGATAACATATAATTATCTATATAAATAGTGGTTGTGGTTCCCATGGTCATATACACACACATTTCTTGTCTCTTTGTATCCCATCATCAAATAGACTATAAGAGAAAACAAATAAAAGGATCTCTCTAAAAGAAAACGTATTAACTTGGAAAGTCAACCGCACAACCTAAGAATCGTGGAGCGTAATGGATTCAGGTATCGCTTCCACATATTTATTGTTTAATTCTTAATAATTAAACATGAAAAGATCTCATATTTTTTTTGTAATAATTTTCATATAAGGATAATTTAAGATTAACATAATCATACCATATTATTATTACTCACCACTTCTTGTGCTGGGACAGACATAGAAAGAAAGGTCTCATGAAAACAAAAACCCTGGAATAATAATTCGGATTGCATGATGAACACGAATCCTAAAACCTCCATCCATAGGATCCTGTTCCTGTCTGGATTTCAGCTTTGTTTGCTGGACATATGTCTGCCTTGGAACTAGTCCCCAGGATTTGACCCATCAAAGCCTTAATCGGCTTTTTTCCCAGTGAGTTTGATTCACGCGCCTTTTACGATTCCTGACGTCTGAGCACATTCCATGTGAAAAGGGCGGATCTACCATTCCGCATGCCCTCAACTTAAAAGTCAAGAAAGAAAGCTCCGTTTTTTACTTTTCTTTAGTACCCCCCGACATCTTTGTTCTTTCTTCTAGAATTTTCAATTTTTGATCTTTTTTTCTTCTTTTGAAAACATAATATTTAGTTTATCAATTTCATTTTGTATCGAGTTTTTGATATTACCTTTTTTTTAGATACCGACGATTTATTATTTAACTGTTAAATTAGTTATAAAAATTAATAAAATTATATTAAATAAGTCAAAAATAGTTCTTACATTAATCAATCATTCAATGATTTATATAAGCATATATTTAAAACATTTTCATAAAAAAGTTGCTATTAACGTATAACTTTTATCCTTGATTTTGACGAAGAATTTCAATACTGATACAAATCCAATAAGATTGATGCCACCTCAAAAACTATATGGATAAAGGCATTGATATTTTATTTTGATAATTGGAATTAGAAAGTTCAAAAAGGAATATTTTTAAGATACTAATAGTTTATTGGATAAATTATAAGTCAAAGCTTTTTAGGATTGTAAGTATGACTTTTGAAAAAAAAGTAGATGTTTGTACAATTTTGAAAATTTACAAAGGAAGTCTACACAATTTATCCTTACATTTTTAATATATTTTTTTTTCTTTCACATTGTCCGATTGCTATACAACAATCACAAAAATAGGTCGAAATTAGGAGTGATATAGTTTGCTAAAACACATGTCACGAGTCTTGAAAAGCAATTTTTCTTAACCTTTTCCTTGTAATGTTTTCAAGGATTTTGATGACAAATTGGAATTGCTACTGAAAGAAGCTACCATCAGGATGGCCTATCTCTTGTAAATTAGTAACAAGTGCAATTTTTTTATATAAATATTTAATATCTGCACCTTCATTCAATAATTATCTTCTTACAATTATTAACACCTTATTAAAAAAAATAAATCGTACATTTTTTTTTATAAGTTTCATTAAAGCACCTATTATTGAAACTCCAATTATAATTACTAAGTGAGACCGCCATGTTACAAAAGTTTTATAAAACAAACAAAATTTACAAGGTTTTTTTTTTTTTTTGGCTAAATTTATAAGGTCCTTAAGTTACATTTATGAACAAAACTCTTTTAAATAGATTTAGTTTACATCTATTGATAACAAATTAAACTATCTAAGTCCAACAAAACTCTATTAGAATAAATTTTATGAATATTTATAATTAATGTCTAGGGATTTATATATAATACATGTTAAATAGAAATGAAACATGAGCAGTTATATTGAATTTGTGTAATAGCTCAAGCTTTTCTTTCCTTCTTTCTTTTTCTTTTTCTTTTTTTAATATTCTTATCATATATTGAAGTTATGCTAGAAGTTGGAATATAAGCTAGGATAATTATAATATATATATATAATATGTAATTTCCTTTTTTGGGTGAAAAAGATCTATCCCACTACAACGTTCAGTGCAAGTATTAAATTGAGATAGCATTTATTTAAATCAAAATAGTGTAACAACCACATGTGACTTTTAGTCTTGGGAAGGTACCATGAAGGTATCATTATTGCACAGAAATCAACCTCGGATAAAGCGTGTTAAAAACAAAAATAAATAAATAATAAATAAATTAATTAAATAGCAAATAATACTACAAATAAAATCACAAGTACAAAGCTAAGCAAACCAAAACGGTAAACAGCTCCATGAGAGAGAGAGAGAGAGAGAGAGAGAGTTGGGACTTGGGAGTGAGCTGGTCAGCACTCTCCTTGGATGTTTCCCGGCAACATCCACTTCTTAAATGAGCGTCTAAGCTAAACTTTTAACTCCCAACTTAAAAACAAAAAAAAAGAAAAGAAAATGTTAGTTAAATAAATACGAAAAATAATAAGAAGGGATAACATTTATATCAAATTTAAATAAAATATTAATTTTTAAGTAAATAAATAAAATTAATATTAAATTAATTAATTTAAATAAAAAATTTCATTATAATACTATAATAAAATTTCTATTTGAATTAATAAAATTTTTATTTAAATTATTTAACATATTTAAGAAACAATAATAAATTATTTATTTAGATTATTTAATATAATATTAATTTTTTATTTTAATCACTTAAAAATATAATTTTCTATTTTAATTACTTATAATAATAATATTTTATTTTAACTATTTAAAAATTTGATTTTTTATTTAAATCCAATATCAAACATTAAACCTTTATATAATCTAAATACTAAATTTATTTTATAATGATACTCTTTTAAGTTTTTATCCTTTAGGCAAAGACTATAACCATGTTTTTTACCAAAGTAAATAATCGTTGCTCCCCAACTGAAATAAAGTATGGGCAATTACCGTTTTTAGAAATATGCTATAAATATCCTATTTATAAAAAGGCTAAAACAAAGTGTATGTTTTTTTTTTTTATTATTATTATTTTTTACTTTAACGTGTGACTGAGAGGCTACTTATCATTTTTGAATTATTATATCCGCCACCCGGCCGATTTAAAAAAAAACGAATAAATCATCGAAATTGGAAAAAAGGAGTAAGAAAGTTGTTGTAGTTGCTTTTATATAAAACTTCAATTATCAGCTACTGTTTCTTCTTCTTCTCCTCTCTTCCTTTCCATCTTCACAATTTGACCTCCAAAACACTTCACACATCAAGCAAATTTAACCCTTTTCTCGCTTTAATCAAGTACGCCTTGGTACTAGGTCTTCTTTTTCTCTTCCTTCCC
The DNA here is from genome assembly GCA_037954665.1 of Laguncularia racemosa. Classification (NCBI taxonomy): domain Eukaryota; kingdom Viridiplantae; phylum Streptophyta; class Magnoliopsida; order Myrtales; family Combretaceae; genus Laguncularia; species Laguncularia racemosa. Next base: position 165,679 of record JBBMOL010000347.1, on the reverse strand, counting down.
TCCCCCCCCCTCCCCCCCCCCCCCCCCCCCCCCTTTCCCTTTTCTATCCATAGGAATTTGTGGTTTTATTCATATTTATAAATGTTGATGTTAATATTTGAACTTCTTGTTGTTAAAATAAGATACTGAGATCTTGTTGAAACGGTTACATGATGAAAGGATTAGCCTTTCAGTGGTTAGTTCATTTTGATTGTTATATGTTATGTGAAATAAGTGAAGTTTGAATCTTGATCTATCATTGAACAGTTTGGATGTGAGGTTTGTTTGTTTTTGGCTGGAATCTATTTCATTTTTAGGATATCTAAATCGGGTTCAGCTCAAGTTTTGTTTGTTTGTTTTTTTTTTTTCACTTTTTGCAGTACATATTGTGTAGTTGTTGATCATTGATGACACAGTTTTGGATGAGGGAAAGGTGTTGAGGAGTTTGATTCTTGTTATGGGCAATACATGCCGCGGAACTTTAAAAGAAATACATTTTCAGGGCTCCAATCAGCCCCAGAAAGATTCCATAGTTTCCAAAAGAAGCACACCTTCTGACCGATCCAATTCGGATTACTCCCTTACGACTTTGAACTCCCAACAGCTTATAGCTCAAGAATTTGCCAAGGAAAACCCAAAAGAGAACATTTCCAAAGACGAAAACACCAGAGACAGTAACAACGACTTGCCACTCGTTAGTCCTACCAAGAAAGATACCATCATGAGGAGGGGCATTGATAACCAGTCTTTTTATGTATTAGGTCACAAGACAGCTAATATCCGTGACCTCTACACGTTGGGCCGTAAACTAGGACAGGGCCAATTTGGAACCACCTATCTGTGCACGGAAATTGCCACCGGGATTGATTACGCATGTAAGTCCATCTCAAAGAGGAAGTTGATATCAAAGGAGGATGTTGAGGATGTTAGGCGAGAAATACAGATTATGCATCATTTGGCAGGTCACAAGAATATTGTCACCATTAAGGGTGCTTATGAAGATTCCTTGTATGTTCACATTGTGATGGAACTTTGTTCTGGTGGTGAGCTGTTCGATCGAATTATTCAAAGGGGACATTACAGTGAAAGGAATGCAGCAGAATTGACGAAAATTATTGTTGGGGTTGTTGAGGCTTGTCATTCTCTTGGTGTTATGCATAGAGACTTGAAGCCAGAGAACTTCTTGCTAGTTAACAGGGATGACGACTTTTCACTTAAAGCCATTGACTTTGGTCTTTCTGTATTTTTCAAACCAGGTAATAATACGCATCTAGCCGTCTAGCTTTGTTTCAGTTACCAATTAAAGTTTGACTGCTTAACTTTGACTTATTGGAAATCTGGGTGCTTTGTTAGCCTGCTTTAAGTTGTTGCTCTCATGCATTGTTTGGGCTTAGAAGTTGTTCACTCAACTCCTTTTGTGTATCATGTTCTATTTTTTAGATGCTCAGTTTCCTGAAATCATTCGTCATTACATGTTTTCTGGTAAAGAACCGAATTTTCAGCAATATGTTTAGATTCCTTTGCTAGCTCCATCCTAGAAACCTCACTAATAGATCTCTATTTAAAAAAAAGGCTTACTGGTAGATGACAATTTCACAATGTTTGGTCACAAATACTAGGAAATAGCATCATGATAATGCATCTTTACGTATATTTTGAGTTATATATGTGATTGTTGCTTCAGACCAAGTATTTACTGATGTGGTTGGAAGCCCATATTATGTTGCCCCTGAGGTCCTTTTGAAGCATTATGGGCCAGAAGCTGATGTGTGGACAGCAGGAGTAATCTTATATATATTATTAAGTGGTGTACCACCTTTTTGGGCAGGTATTTTAATTCTGTGAGCAAATTTTGTTCTTTATTAGATAGCAAAAATACCAACTCTGAACTTGTTGGATTTCAGAAACACAGCAGGGAATATTTGATGCAGTATTGAAAGGGCACATAGACTTTGATTCAGAACCATGGCCTGTAATCTCAGACAGTGCAAAAGACCTAATCAGGAGGATGCTCTGCTCAACTCCTGCAGAACGCTTGACTGCTCATGAAGTATTATGTATGTTCTTTTCAACCTTTGTATCTTATCTTGATGTGTAAAATGAGACGCCTAACAGGGATATATTCTGAAGGTTGAAACTGAATTCATTGTACTCTTGAATAAAAGTAGGGGATAAAGTCAACATATTGCTCTAGTTATATGAAGTGTTAGGCTGACTGGCACTGAAGCACATGTTTCCTTTCATTCCGTGGACCTGATTTAGACAAAGAGGCATATATACTGTTAGATTGTAGATTTGAGGCATATCGTGATGTGCAAGAAATTTCTCAATTTGGGTTCAATTGCATATAACTATGACAATTTTGTTTATGATGTTTTTCATAGAACCTAAGTAGGATTGGTGAAATGAAGAATATTTCAAGAAATCTTATATGTTTGTGGGATGCTGCTTAAGTTTAAGTGTTATTTAGTTGCTAAAAGATAAGTAATATCTATAGGGAAAGTGTTGGTGGGGGTGGAAGGAATATAAGCTGATGATAAAAGTGAATAGAATTACTTTGATGGTGCCTAAACTTTCAGGGGAAGACAGGATATAGATGGCCGTGTTGCATTGTGCATGCGTGTGTGTGGTGATGTGTGAACTATTGGAATTTCTTTTGGTTGGGCCCCAATCCTCATTCAACCCTCCTGCCCTTGTGTTACAGCAGTAAGAATTTTAATTTTGTGAAGAAGCCATGGGTGTATCACTTGAGAAAACAGTAAATAGTCTAGTAGACCCACTTAGGATAATCCATATATTTGAAACATGGACCTTTTCATGCTTCAGTTTAAGAATTTGACATCATGGAAATGAGTTATATCAGAGTGAGATCTAGCCATATCAAAATGAGTTATAAAAGAGGACTTGCTATAAATGGATCATGCTCCAAACTTATTCCCTTAGATGAGGCTTGATTTTTTTATAGATAGAATTAATACATGCGGTTACCAAAAGGTAACACTTTAATGGTAAGTCCAGTTCCCATGATGAGATATCAACAATGTTTGACAAAAAAATTTTATCGAATGGATTTCCTCAACCACCAAAACCATAGAGTCAAATCTTTCTGTCTTTCATACCACAGGGACTTCATTGTTTTAGGTACTTATCTATCCCATCCAGGTTTTTTGTTCTCTATTTGATAGATCTTGAATGGGACTTGCCATTGAGTTATATTTCAGACTTGTATTTACTGGATTTCATTTCATGAATTTATTGCTTCTTTTTTACAGGCCATCCATGGATTTGTGAAAATGGAGTTGCTCCTGATAGAGCATTGGATCCAGCCGTGTTATCTCGGCTCAAGCAGTTCTCTGCAATGAATAAGCTCAAGAAAATGGCTTTAAGGGTGAGTATCAGATTCCCTCATATAAATGGATGTTCTAGTATTCCTGTTTTGAGTCAGCGGTACTAGATTTTAATGATAATAAATAAATACTGAGACTACTATATTTGCTCCTGCTTTATCAGGTTATAGCAGAAAGCCTTTCTGAAGAGGAGATTGCAGGATTAAGGGAAATGTTCAGTTCAATGGATACTGATAACAGTGGTGCTATCACCTTTGATGAACTTAAAGCTGGTCTGAGAAGATATGGATCAAACCTGAAAGATACAGAAATACGTGATCTCATGCTTGCTGTAAGTAGGAAGTTGTTGGATCCATAAGATCAACATTACTCGTTTGAAGATTGATGCTCCTTTTTTTTCTTTTCAATCATGGCAGTGCTCCCTTTACTCTTTTCCATTACTCTTGACTGTTATTACCCTCCCATGTCATCAATTTTAGTGTCAATTTATTTTCCTGCATCCCTTTCTTCCAAAATATAGCTCATTGAGGCAACTTCATGCTTACTGTGAGTTAAGCTCACTTAGAAAATATTACATGCATTAAGATTATGGAGGTTATTGGTGGACTATCCATAAGGGTGTGGGCATGATTTGTAATATCAGAAACTGCAGTATTTTCAAGCATCATTACATTTTGTTTTTTTTTTATGAATAGCATCGTTACATTGTTTGTGGCTGTTGAAACTTGTTTAGATTATAATGCTAGAAGAAGCAACAATCTTTTTTCCTTTCTTGATCTTAGTACACAGAAGTATTCCAATGAGCACTGGATCATTTACCTATGTCATTTGGACTTTCTGCTGCTCATTTTTAGTAGGGATGTAAATGTACAACTTATGCTTTTGCGTATTCAGTCAATCCTCCATAAGTATGTTGTCTATTTACTTTTACTTTATTTATCTCTTCATATGAATGGTTTTTGGAATCCATATGTTCATTTTGATTATTGTTTTGCTTGCTCATCATTGGTATTCTATGCATGAGACACATTTAAATAGAACTTAATTATATTGTTTTCAGGCTGATGTGGACAATAGCGGGACCATAGACTATGGTGAATTCATAGCTGCTACTATTCACCTGAACAAACTAGAACGCGAGGAACATCTTGTTGCGGCATTTCGATACTTTGATAAGGATGGCAGCGGCTATATCACAGTTGATGAGCTCCAGCAAGCTTGTACAGAACATAACATGACTGATGTTTTACTTGAAGATATCATTAGAGAAGTAGACCAAGATAATGTAAGTCATTGGATATTGAGGAGCATGGCTATATCGAGTGTTGCTTCATATAGTAGGCCCTTTTTAGCATTTGCATTGTGAAGTGTAGTGTCTAAAATGTCCAATTCTAGTAATGCACTTTGACCACTGGGCCTTTAAAGAACAACCATAATCAACATATTTTTCTGAAGTTTTATGTTAGTCTTCATAATTCATGTCAACATATTCATGAAGCATATTCATGAATCGGATTTATTACATATATTATAGTTAAATGGGTTGTTGATAGAGACCTGAGAACTCAAGAATTGATTTTATCAATAAAGTGATTACAAACTCTAATTTGATGGGATTAAGGCCAGCACAGAGCAAAATTGTTCCTTAACCATGGAGCTTACAGCTCCTAACTATACTACACAAAGATTAGATGATGACTTCCCTCCCACTCTTAACTCACTTAACTACTGTTTATACTACTTAGTTTTGCCTCATGGCTTAATTATATTGGATTACTAGTAACTAATATCTACCATCCCTTAATACCAAACATTCTTATGAGTGGGTTCCAAGGAAACAAATCTTAGGTGCCAGTTTGTTACAAAATTTTTTAGACAATTTCCTATTTATCTCCTGCTGCAGCTGAAGTTGTTGAGATCGCTAGAAAAGGTAACATAATCTGTTTTGCATTATGTTTTCTCCTAAGCATGAGCCTCTCTTTAATAATTGAGGTAATCCTTCAATTCTTTGCATATGAGGTAGCTGGAAAACAATGGGTGGAAGAAGCGATATAATAATAATTCTATGCAAACTCCCTCTAAAAGAATTTCTTCTTTTCCTTACAATCCTCATTTTTACTCAGGACGGGAGAATCGATTATGGTGAGTTTGTTGCTATGATGCAAAAAGGAAATGCGGGAGTTGGAAGACGAACCATGAGAAACAGTCTGAACATTAGCATGAGAGATGCACCTGGTGCTCTTTAGTTCCCACTTAAAAACATCCTGCAAAGGTATTTACTCTCTTTCTCTGCTCTGTTCTTACAATACTATCATGCTTACCCTCTAAAAGCTAGATAAGCAGGAGATTGCATTTTGTCCTGAGAATGGAAGATGACAGATTCTTTGAACATATAAATGGTTGAATTGTTTAGATATGATGCTAAATCTAAAGTTCCGCATGTTCTTCCTACGTTGTAAGATTGTCCTTCAAATGAATATTCTAAACTTCATGTGATTCATCAGTGTTTGATCTGTAGATTTCACAGAAAGGTCTAATGTTTCTCTGTGATCGATTCTGTAAGTGGATAACCAGCAGTTGAAACAATCTTGAAGTAAGATACTTTGTTATTTTGATGATCCCTACCCTATGGACTGCAACTTCTAAAATTAGTACCACTTTCATCACTTCTCAGAGCCAACAAGCAAAGATTCAATTTCTTATAATTAGAGCATCAAGTAGAACTCTATATACGGTAAATTCACTATTACGTCCAATCAAATCAGCAAGCGTAAATGGAAAAGACGAATAAAACACGCAATTTGTGCTTGGACGTTTTAAGTCCAGCCATCCTTGTTACAAAAGGTTTTTCTGGAGATAGTCAATTATTCAGCTATTATGTCTGCACGAATCTATTGTGACTCTTGGATCACACTTGTACAGGTTGTACAGCCAAACCGGAAGAAGCATGTTCATCATCAATGGTGGGAGTATCGGTCTCTCCTTTTTATCCGAAACCTCGGATGGCATTAAAGTTTATTTTTGAAGAATTTGAAACTCAAGCATTTTCGAATATTTTTCCGATGCTGCTGTATAATTGTGAAGGATGCTGTGAGCCACCTTAAATCTTTTCTTATGTTGATAGATTATTCTGCAACTGCTCAGTTTTTATTGTGTTGAAGGACTTGGCTTTGATCTCCAGGCCTCAAGCTTGATTGACATCAATCGTGAAGAGTAAAAATTCTCCTTCACTTTCTTACTTTTTCATTATACATAAAGGTATATATATACAAAGTACAAGATTAGAAGAATAGGAAAACATATCATATTCTAATTATTTGATTTCTATATTAAATTACTTTTTAAATAAAAAAATTTCCTAATTAATGCCATAATCTTCTAACACTCTCTCTCAAGCTAGTGAATATATATCATCCATTCACAACTTGGATATAATTATTGAAAAATTTGGAAAACTCAATCTTTTTGTAAACACATCTGTTAGTTGTTCTTTGGTAGAAATATAGGATGTACAAATCAACTTGCTGTCTAATTTTTCCTTTATAAAATGTCTGTTAGTTTTGATATGCTTTGTCCTATTATGTTGTATTGAATTGCGTGCAATGCTGATAGTTGATTTGTTATCATAATATAGTCTCATAGTTTTCTCTCACTTTATCTTCAGATCTTCAAGAATAATCTTTAACAACAAAAGTTCACAAACCCCTTGAGCCATGGCCCTTAATTTCGCTTCTGCACTTGATCGTGCCACCACGTTTTGTTTCTTACTCCTCCATGTGACTAAATTGCCTCCTAAGAATGTGCAGTATCTGTTGTCTACTGTCTATCAATTGGACAACTAACATAGTTTGTATCTGTATAAGCTTCAAGAGTAAGCCCTCCACCTTTCTTAAATAGAATTCTTTTACCTGGACTAGCTTTCAAATAATGAAGTATACGGTTTACAGCTTGTAGATGAACCTCCTTAGGATTGTGCATGAACTGGCTTACTACACTCACAGCATATGCAATATCTGGTTGTGTATGTGCCTAGTATATTAGCTTTTCAACCAATTTTTGAAATCTTTCCTTATCCATATCTTTATCATTCTCAGCTTTGCTTAATTTGTGATTGAATTCAATTGGCGTTGAAGCAGGTTTACAAGCTATCTTGCCCGTTTCTTTCAAGAGATCAACTATATACTTCTGTTGGGAAATGAAAATACCTTGTCAAGACCTAGCTTCTTCTATCCCTAGAAAGTATTTCAATTTTTCCAAAACTTTGATCTCAAACTCTCTTGCCAAGCAAGCTTTTAAGATCTTCTCTCACTCATCGTTTCTAGTAACAATTATGTCATCAACATACACCAATAGTGCCATCACCTTCCTTGAAGTCGTATGCTTGATGAATAATGCATGATCGCCTTGACTTGGCTTATACCCATTGTTGATCATCACCTTAGTAAACCTGCCAAACCATGCCCTCGAGGACTGTTTAAGTCCATATAATGCCTTCTTTAGTCTATAAACCTTGTTCCCTTTCATTTCTTTTCCAAATTCGGGTGGCATTTCCATATATATTTCTTCCTCTAAATCTCCATAAAAAAATGCATTCTTTACATTGAATTGTTGTAAATCCCAATCGAAATTTGCAGCTAGTGACAAAAGAATTCTCACAGTATTCATCTTAGCTATTGGTGCAAAAGTTTCCTTATAATTTACTCCATAAGTTTGAGTATATCCCTTAGCTACCAGCCTTGCTTTGTATCTTTCTAAAGACTCATTAGACTTGTACTTTACAGTAAATACCCATTTTCATTCCACTAATTTTTTGTTTTCTGGCAGTTCTACAATAGCCTAAGTTCCATTCTTCTCAAGGGCCTTCATCTCTATTCTCATAGCCTCTCTCCATTTCTCATCAGATATAGTCTCATATAAGTTGGGAATTTGAATGCTGTTTACATTAGCCAATAAACTCTTGTGATATTGAGAAAATCTATGAAAAGATATTGAATTAGCTAATGGATATTTTGGATGTTTAGTACACTCTCTCGACCCTTTTCGCAAGAAAATAGGTAAGTCAAGATCAAGATTAGATAGAACAGTTGAAGGAATTGAATCTATGCATACCTCATTTCCAGGAGTAGAGTCTGAGTTTTGGAGTTGCGTAAGATCTAGTGTCAGGACTCCTCTTCTTGAATATACCTTTCCATACCTTCTACTATCAATATCGTCATTAGTAGGAATAGTTTCAAGACTTAGTTCTGGTGGAGATGGTTTAGATAATGGCGTTGAAGAATGTGGTAGTTCAAGAAAGGATAACTCATTTGCCTTTTCTTCTTCCATTGAATTAGATTCCCCCTAAAGATAATGTTGTGAGAAAAAAGATTAGCCTTCCTCAAATGTAGTATCCATAGAAACATAGAATTTTTGTATAGGTGGGTGATAACACTTGTAGCCCTTCTTTATTAGAGAATATCCAACGAACATGCACTTGATTGCTCTTGGATCAAGTTTACTTCTATTGTGGCTAGATATGTGTACAAACGCTGGACAGACAAAAATCCGAGGATTTATATTATTTGCTGTTCTAATGTCAGGGTAAAACTCATAAAGAAGTTACATTGGTGTTTTATAACCTAAAGTTTTAGAGGGTAAGCGATTTATGATGTGTGTAGCAGTGAGGATAACTTTTCCCTAGTATGATTTTGGAACATTGTTTTGGAAGAGTAAAGCCCGTGTCATCTAACCCATTTTTTTTGAGGAGTTTCTATATAAGATGACTCATGAATTATCCCTTCTTGTTGGAAATATGATGAAAGAATTTGATTGAAATAATCCCTAGTATTATCAGATCTGAATCTTTTTATCTTTACTTCGAATTGATTGTTCACCATTGCAATAAAATTTGGAAGAATGGTAGTCAAATCTGATTTATGCTTTAGGAGAAATATCCAAGAGACTCTAGTACAATAATCTATAATAGACACAAACCACTTAGCTCCTATGATACTAGGGGTTTTGGAAGGTCCCCAAATATTAGAGTGAATTAGCGAAAAAGGTAAAGAACTTCTATTACTACTCATTGGAAAAGTGACCCTTTTATGTTTGGCAAATTCACATACATCACAGCGAAGGTCTTCGACTTTAACATTCTTAAACAACAGTGGAAACATCATCTTTAAGACAGTAAACGAAGGATGACCAAAACGAAAATGTTGACGCCAAATGACATTTTTATTTGAAACCGAAAAACAAGACCCTAAAGAGATATGCTTGACAGTCGGTGCATGTATGGTAAATGCATCAAAATAGTAGAGACCGCCCTTTTCCTTAGCAACTCCAATCCTTTTCCCCGTCACCTGGTCTTGAAATACACAATGAAAAGCATAAAACAAGGCATTACAATTCATATCATGGGTTATTTTATGAATGGACAGTAGGCTAGTGGATAATTGTGGGACATGAAGTACATCTTTTAGTAGTAAGGTTGGACTCGGCTGAACATGTTTAACACCAGCCACTGTGGTAACTAATCCATTTGCAACGGCAACCTTCCTATTATTAGGACAAGGTGTATAGGTTGAAAAATGAACAAGTGAAAGTGTCATGTGGTCTATAGCTCCTAAGTCAATAATCCAATGGTCTTGTTTGGGATGATTTGAGGTATTTGGTTCATGAGAAAAAGTCTTACTAGAGAGTGCTGATGAGCAAGAGGAACTTGGCTTTTCTAATGATCCCAGTAGATTCCTTAGCTTTTCTATCTCGTCTTGGTTGAATAGGTTGGTGTTAGCTTCCCCCTTCAGTTGTGAAATTGAAGATGATTGATTGACTTGCTGTTGTACTTTTGGATTACCCCTTTGGCCCCATTCTTAGCTTGAAGTAGAGGGTTTTCCATGGAGTTTCCAGCAGCGATCCTTAGTGTGTCTCGGCTTCTTACAATAAGAGCACCACAAGCTCTCACGAGAATCATGCTGAGGTATTTCTCATTTTGCTCCTATTAAGTTTCTCTTGTATAACTAATGTTGATCCTTCAGATATCTTTGGTGTTAACATGATACTTCTGCGACTTTCTTCAGCCCTAATCTTCGAAATCACCTCATTAAGAGAAGAAACATTATCCTTACTTAGAATTTGGATCCTAACTTGATCAAACTCTGCATTTAGGCCAACTAAAAAAATCATACACTCTATCTTTCTCAATAAACCTCTTCACAATTACTGCACCATCAAAACACTTTGTTTCAATAACCCGGTAATGATCCAGTTCTTGCCACAAATTTTGTAGCAAATTGGCATATTCTGTTATAGATTTATTGCCTTGTTTTGCAGCTATGGTTTTTACTTTGACTTCATATACTCAAGCAGCATCATTAGCCTTCGAGTATGTTTGATGAAGAGCATCCCAAATATCCTTTGCAGAGGTTAGAAACATGCACGTGTCACTAATCTCGGGTATCATCGAACTCCATAGCCAAGACATAATCATGGAATCTTCTTCATCCCAAATCTCAAAGTTCCACTCATTTGGTTTAGGTCATGTCCTAAGAATATGTCCAATTTTTCCTTTGCCCTTTAAATAAGTACGGACTAATTAAGACCATTTCAAGTAGTTTTGGCCATTAAGTTTGTAAGATTGATGAATATTTTGCAACTCAGCCATGAGAATATTGGGTTTAGTTTCCTTGTCGATCATGTCTACAATTCTTTATCCTCTTTCCTTCTTGATAGGTTCAAGTCTCCCTATGCTGGTCTCTAATGCAATTGAAGGGGAGTAACTTTAATTGTTGGTTGTTCTCTAGAGTCGTATGTAGAGTTGGTGTTGTATTTCAACCAATGTGAGCTGGACACATTGGATTGGTAGTAAAAATTGGAGCAGGAGCAAATTTTATCAATGAAAGAGTATATTGCTCGGTTTGGGCATAGATCTTTTTTCAGAAGACAACCGGTATTGTACAACGGAACCAGACGAGGTATGACGAATTTTTTCCAGAAGACGACCAGTATTGAGCAATAGAACCAGACAAAAAAAAATCATACGAATGTTGGCAATGAAGGTTGAAAGAATTTTTTTTTTTCCAGAATTTCTAAATCCTAGGGCTCTGATACCATGACATTAATTGTGAAGAGTAAAAATTCTCTTTCACTTTCTTACTTTTTCATTATTTATATATACAAAGTACTAAATTAGAAGAATAGGAAAACATATCATATTTAATTATCTGATTTCTATATTAAATTACTTTCTAAATAAAAAACTTTCCTAAATTAATGCTGTAATCTTCTTCTAACAGTGAGCCACCTTAAATCTTTTCTTATGTTGATAAATTATTCTGTAACTGCTCAGTTTCTATTGTGTTGAAGGACTGGGCTTTGATCTCCGGGCCTCAAGCCCGATTGTAGAATCTTTCCTAATTCAATTTCCTCTAGGACTAAAACGTTTTCAACCAATTGTCTGCATCTGTGTGGACTCTAAAACACTTTTCAGACCCAGCTTTCTGTTTAACATTTGAAGGAAAGACGTCGAGCCAAGCTGTTCTTGCTATCTCTAGGTAGCTGGATTTCAATTTCTGCCCAATTCTGCTGGGTGTTTTCAACATATATGATCTACTATATATACAAAGTAATTAGTTCATTTTTAAACCATGTCGAGTCGAGTTGGATCATGTTCTTGTTAGAGTCTGCATCTTTCCAGATTTGCTTTTCCCTTTTGGATAGTATTTCAAATGGATTATGGTTTGAGTTGAGTTGTCGCATCACCGTAGGAATTACTGGCCTATCCTACGTAGAGTCATGAATTTATGATCTTATTTGGTACCTGGTACCAGTTATGTTTTGCAGGTTCACCCTTTGTTTTCCCACACACGAACCGTCTGTTATTGAAATATCAGGCTTAAAACTCAAGGGGGTCTAATTGGCTAAACTTGTTAAGCTAAGTTTTGTCTTATCAAAATCTATGAATACATCCGTTCAACAGTTATAATTGAACCGGCAAAAGTCCAAGCCGAACCATTCGGGTTAATGTTGCCTTCTGGTCTGGATTCCTCACCAAGGAAGTCTTCGGTTCCAGAGTGGGCCAAGATAAATGGAAGAACATTTTGATGCATGAAAGGGCATAATACAATAATAAATTCCAGTACGTCCTTCCCGTTTCTCAAAAATGTATATTCTGAAAAAGAAGTAAACAGTAATAAATAAATGTGTGTGTGTCTTTTGGCAGTAAAAAGATTAAGAAAAGAGAGACAGAAGTAAGGTCTCGATTACTAAAATTTAAGATGATTTTGTATTTTTATTTTTCATTTTTAATAACTTAATTGCCATTCTAAACTTTTACTTTGTCTTGCCACATGCGCTTAATAAGTAAAATTTTAACTGCGAATGATAATATCAAAGTTTAAATATTAAATTAAAATAGAAAACGCAAAAATTTTAGAAAATGGTCATGATATTCTCCCAAAAGTGCCATCAAATTTGAAAGCGATTCGATTCCTCCTTCCTAACAATTATATAGTAAATGGCAAGAAAAAAGCTCATTGTCCATCAATGGAGATAAACCATGCAACATAAGAACCATCAAACACCGAAATAACTCTTTTTTTTTTTTGTGCCTTCCCATAATCGGAGGCCAAAAATAAGAAAAATACCTGGACATTATTAGAAATGTCCATATAATCTGGTGTTAAGAACAGCATGCACTGATTCATGCATGCTAAATTAGTCACTATAAGAAATTCCCATTTTGCACATTATTAGACGTTACATAGTCTCACAACTGAGTCATCTTCGGTTGAAAATACACCAAAAAAACAAAAATGTTTATATTTTCTTTTGCAAAAAGACTAACAATGTACTGAAAAGAGGGCAGTCTTTCTCTCTAGTATACAATTTGATATGTCTATTGCTTTTCTACATTCTCTGAAATTGCAGTCTCATTTGCATAATAGATCTCCTGAAAACAAAACAAAAAAAAAATCATGAACAATGTCAGTCATATGCATCACAAAAAAGGTAAGAACTGGCTAGAAGTGTCGTCAGGGCGATTTCTTGGTTCCTGTGGGGTGAAAATGATATAATAGGCCAAATCATAATCGATGAACTGAAAAAGCATTCAACTTCTCTTTTTGGTTCCAAACTAAAAAAGGCAAAAAAAGATGCATCACGATGGCCTAAGTCAATAGGAGAGTGGATTTGCAGGCTTTGATTGTTCTCTCACTCAGAAAAATGAGGAAAAGAGAGAATTGCAAGAGAAAATTCACATCTACATCTCCCAATACAAACGTGGGGATAGTTACCTTCAATTTTGCATGATGTGAGAAAATACACCTTGATGTTACAGCTCGCCCATGATCGAACAGCCATCCCACCTCGCAGCAAGTTTCACTGTTTTCCATTTTCTGCAACGAACACCAAAGCTGCTTTGGAAGCAACACCAGGTTGGTCCTATTTCTTACTGATCTCTGCATGCCGACTTCTTGAAGTTCTTGAAGAAGTTTCTACAGATGAGAATTCGGGGAATATCTTAACAAATTTTGGCCATTTGAACTGAAAAAGTGGAAAAACAGTCTCAAGAAGCTCTTACTGGGGTCTGTTCTTTAGCTCTTTGATTGCATTTCATCATCACATCACTTCTTACACAATAACTGTTCACTAATAAAACCACGGTCACATCACTACCATTGACTTTCAGGGCATCGAGAATCTTGCCACTGTCTATCAATTCACTCCAAAAAAGCTTGAGATGAGTTTTTGATTTGGGTTTTTGCAATATTTTATGGACCTTGGTGCACTTTTAGCTAACTTAGAGACTCTGGATGCACTTCAGCTTATTAGCTTTAGTCCACACTGAAGAAAATTTGTTTTATTGGCACATATCATAAACATCAATTCTATTGATTCCCAAACTAAAAGATAAGCGGTAGATTTGTCTTTTTTGCTGAACTATAGTGACCTCGTTCGACTTTAGCCTATTATGACGTATATATATGAATTAGTTTATGAAGAATAATGCAAGAATTTAATAGTAGAATCTAGGCCACTTATGCTAAAGCATGCAGGAAGCTGTTAGCTGAACTTCTCAGGGAATGAGGATTTGTTTCAATAATAAACAAAAGCATGAGCGGCCTATAGTGAAATCCTCCTCAAGTTAATAAGTGCAAAGCACCTCAAGTCATTATATCCCAAAATATAATCTGACAACCTTGGTGAATAACAAGCTGGTAGTGTGTAGCACAAAGTTCATCAGCATTAAGCATCGAATGTAAAGAAACAGCAATGCTTCATCAGAAGGCAAATAACTATGGATGTAAAGTTTCAAAAATGTAGTTAAACATATAGACAGAAGGAGCAGATACTCACAGTCCCAGGACGGTCACATTTGGCAACAGAAATTGGGCCTTGCCACAAACCAACAACTTCTGATGCTTCTGTGGGTGGTGTGGATGCAAAAGCTGAGTCTCGGATTGCACATCCACCTAACTGCTCACCATTCCTGAATTCTCCATACCATTGCTCGCAGAAAACTTTAATATTCTCTAGCGCCATCTTTTCATCATCCACTCGAACAACCTGAGTTAACCTCACACGGGATTCCTTATCTTGGGGATTGATCAAACAAAACTCCAATTCAAAACGTTTATCCTGTGTAGGCCAAAGAGCCACATAACTCCCGCTAGAATGATAGGCAAAGGCAGAAGCATCGCTGCTTACATCTCCAATGCTTCTTTCGTCAATGCTATAACGTGTGGCAGCATCTGCTTCACACCCAACGGTTGGAAGAAGCTTAATTGTCTTGTAAACAAGAACTTGTTCCTCTGGCTTTGCAAGAGTAGGGCACTGAGTCTGCCAATCATACACCTTTACTTCCCATTCCCTGTAAGCCTCAGGCACAACATTTGCTGGAAGTACAGCCGGCTTCCCTTCTCTCGAGAAGTCTGCACCAAATCCGTCCCACTCGCCAGATACGTTTTTAGCAAATTCTGCCCACACTTTAAAAAAGAAGTACTGATCTAAATCAGCAATAAAATTGAAAATTTCACTTTTCATCCCTCCCAATTTCACTATATAGCCAATAAAGACATAAGAAACAAAACCTAACAATCATATCGCTGCAAATGACAGTCAACTTACTGAAGCTAGCTGGCACTAGAAAGCTTCATCCTACGCCTGGAAATCGAAATCCTCAACGCTCAATTCAATTCATTAGGTGGAATGAAGTATGTCTGGCAAGTGCAGAGCCAAGTCACCAATTTTCCATATTTTTCTCACATGATTGAATAAATTTTCATTTTTGAGTTCAAATTCAAGACATAGACAGATGAATTGATTTTCAAAATGTCTCAACACTATACAGCTAGTGCATTCATCAAATAAATTTTCATTAATTACAATTCTAATAAATCAGGCAAGCATAAAGATCTTACCGACCTGTAAACTTTCGAAGTTACACTAACACAATCGTGTTTTAAAAGGGTAATGTCAAAATCATTACTTTTGTATATTTTTCCAATTTTACACATGAAGATTGAAGTTGCTAAATTTCATATCCAACGAAACTTCTGCTTGTGAGATTTTACAACTAAAATTTGCAGTTGTTAGATGACATATACCCATAGCTCAAGAGCACAAATTTGAATGATCAAAGGTGAGGAAAGTCCGGTGTTATTTATCCATTTTATTTTTATCACCGTCCTTATTGAAAACTGAAACAACAGCAGCATCATATAATCAGCAAAACATCTCTCGATAAAGCTTTTAATCTATTCGCACACTAGGATGAATTGCAATTACATCGAAACATTCTCGGAAACCCATAGAAGTAAAAAATGAAAACAGATTTTTTTCCGAAGACCCATTTCCCAAGATTCATAAATTTCCGAATATCCTAAACAACAATAAATAAATAGATAAATGAACAGCTAATTAAAAAATAAAAAAATAAAAAAGTAACTTTACCATCAGTGACAGTCACAGGGCCATGAACATCGGAGATGGCAGAAGTGGGCAACGAATAGGAACGAGGAAACTTAAAATGGGAGTGTTGCAATAAGGAGAGAGAATTGAAGTGGAGGAGGGATTCGGTAGTAGAAGAAAGAAATGATAAAGAACGAAGCCTTTTGGGTGAAGAGAAAGTGAAGCGAGACTTTGTGTCAGACACTAGAATGCTGCTGCATGTAGTACTACTAGATGGAGAAGCATATGCTAGTGCCATTGTTTCCTTATCCTTGAGTAAGGGGAAGTATGGAGAGTGAAAGAGCGAGAGAGAGAAAGAAAAGCTGGTATAAAAAGTGGAGTTTACAGAGAGAGAAGAGAAAGAACTGACAGTCAAGTTCGGGAGATGAATGGATGGAGTTAAAAAAGAGGGGAGGAATAATCGGTATACGTGTGTGTGTGTGCGCGCGCGCCCACCTAAGAAGGAAACGGCTGAAAGTAGAAATCTCCAACCGGATGTTCAAGTTTTGGAATCTTCGGTAGCTATTCTATTTCAGTTAGTTGGTTTACGTAATTATATTAAATAATATAATAAAAAACATGTAAAATCAATGAAACTGTAAAAATAATAATAACTTAAGTGGTTTTATTAAAAAAAGGTAAACCGTTCAACCTACTTATGTTACTAGATGGTTGCTTACCCTTAAGTAAATAAAAGTTAAATTAAAAAAACAATTACATTTTAAGTGATTTTTTCTTCCTCTTGATAGATTGCATAACCTATTTTTATGCAAGTGAGTTATAACCCACTAAATATTTATAGACACTACCACCGGTCTAAGGATTGTGGGTGGTTGGCGACCTTCCATCTTTTTCTTTGTTAGGGCTTGTTTATATATATATATATATGTGTGTGTATGTCTTGTTTGTATATTATTTGTATTTGATTTGAGTCAAATATAAAAATTAATATTTGAAAAACTATTTTATCTGAGTCTTATCTTTATAATTATTATGAAAATGGTGATTAGAAAATGTATATTAGAAAGTAAAAGTTCATATACTTTTAAGAGAAAAAGGTTTTAGTTGATATTTTTATAAAAATAAATAACGTAATGAGAAATGAGTCCAAATTTTTAGAGATATGTATTTAATTTTTCAATAGGGATATAATCTTCATCTTTTTGCTATCTTTTTCTTAGCAAATACATATATTCGAACAAATATCAAATGGACATTGAACGAACGAAAAAAAAGATAAAACAAACAAGCCCTTAATTTTCATCCTTTTTTTTCTTTGAATTTTGTTTTCATTTTTTTATTTTCTAAAACCTTTAGTATTTTTCAAATATTAATTAAATATATTAAATTAAATGTCATGTTTGTACCAAATCGACTCAACCTTACAGGTCACTATCGTGTCAACTTTTTAGGGGTGTAAGTACTGATTTTTAAAAGAATCGGGAATCCATGCAGTTTTCATAGTTTTATTGGGTAATCCATATAATTTATCAAAAAAAAAAAAAGAATTAATAGGAATGATGAGTGAAAATATAGTTAATTCTACATAATTTGTATCTTTATTATAATAGCATTAAAAACCCCATACATTTCAAAAAGGGAATAGTACATGTTTACTTCTCAACATTTAGCTACTTTTTTTTATTTAAATACTCAACTTTTTTTCCCTATTTGAGTCTCTAATGTTTTTTATACCTAAAAGAAAAAGATTTCTATTAAATACACTAAATAAATTATTTATCTTAAACATGTATTAACTTTCAATTAACTTTGGATTAGTTGGCTAAGGTGGCTAAGTTACACATAATTTTTTTCAACCCATTTTCTTACTTTTAATTATTATTTTTGTATTTTTATTATTTTTACTATATTTGATCATTATATATATTTAATATTATTTTCTATTATATTATGTAAATAAATTTATTTAATATTATCACTTTGTTAATTTAATTATTGTGAATTAATTTGAAGTTGATACATATCACAAATAGATAAAAAAAAACTTAATAGATTTGATAGAAATTATATATATATAAGGTTTTAAAAATATTGAAAATTTAATAAAAGAAAAAAAGGTTAAGCACTTAAATAAAAAAGTAGGTAAACATTGAGAGCTAAAAGTATACCTTTTTCCTTTAAAAACTTTTCTATATTTCAAAAAAAAAAAATCACATATTAACTAGAATATGTATTCCATTAAAAATATTTTCCTAAAAATGATGCATTTTCATGGTTGTATTCATAGAATTATGTTAAAAAAAACTCTTATTGTATTTGATATTAATTTCAACTAAAACACGATTAGTGTATTGTCAACATATTACTATAAATATATTATGGGAAACCTTCTATTTATAACAAAATGGACATGAATTTTCTTAGTATTCAAGATTACAACCTATTTAGCTTATCTTTATCCTCCTTAGCAAGTGGAGTTAACTCTTCTAATTAAGTTACCTCTTTCATTTTTATTTTTTGTTGGGTTATCTCAACTCTTTGAGTCAAGATTTGCTATAAGCAAAGTGTCCTATTGATCTATGAGTTCTTTCTAGTAGCATAGTCAAGCAATTTTGTTAAAATTTCTTGACAGCTTTGTCCAAATTTAGATTTAAAAGAATTCCATTTTCCCCCTTTTTTTCTTATTTTCTTTTCTCAAGCATGGGAAATGGAACACTTCTTTCTTTCCCCCCCTTTTTTTTTTTTTGTAATTTTACTCCAACTTCCTCCTTAGTCCTTACTTATTCCACCATCAACCAAACAACCCAACTTGAGAACTGTACACAAAAAGATAATATTGGGGGCATTGAAGCCTTAAAACTTTCTATTATTAATCTAATTGATGCAAAAATTATATATATGATGTAAAATGATGATATAGCTTGTATTAATTGCAAACCATGAATCGCATTATTGAAAAATATTTAGTATCATAATACGATTGAATGAAGAAAGTAAAAGAGTGATCAATGAATAGACAAATACTTACTCTTATTGACAATAATCTAGCAATACTAATATACACGTAAGAAAGTCAAATTGAATAAAACTAAATTTTTGAGATATCAAGTTTTAAACCTTCTTGAAATTTGTTAATTTTAGTAAATTGTAATGCATAGAGATGTATGCCAAATCTTTACAAATAAAAAGAAAAAAAGATGTGTTGGTACTAATATGCCAAGTATTTATACCAATGAATTGGGGGATTCTTAGAATAAATCATCTTATCGTGACTTAAAAAAATGTATTGACCGGTTGACCCAATAACCTAGCTACCATAATGTATACAATAATAACTAACAAAAAAAAAAAAACGGCCTTTGTTAACATATAAGATACTGATTTACTAGGTCATTGAAAAAGTTGGTATATTAAGTTTTACCACATGACAACCATTTTATGAACTAATGCTTAGTGTTGCTAGAAAAGATGAAAGTTGGTAATTAACATGTGAAATATGTATCAAAGATGGTAGGTTATAAAAAAAGGTTGTTGCTACCACATAAAATATAGATATATCAAGACCTCGAAAAAGTTAGTATTTGCAATTTTACCACATACTTACCAACTAATGTTCAATCATACCAAAATAAGACAAAAATTGGTGACCAAATGTGAAACATTTGACAAAAATGTCATGTCAGTAAAAAGTTCTTTTGTTACCACATATCATGTAAATTCACTAAATGAGATTAAAAGTTGTTATTTTGAGTTTTACCACATAACAACCATTTTACCAAGCGATGTTAAATGTTACCAAGGAGTGATGGAAGTTGGTGTGTAAAATGTGAAATATATGCTAAAGATGTTAAGTTATCAGAAAATGATTCATGATACCACATAAAATGCAAATATACTAACTCATGAGGAAGTTAGTATTTGAAGTTTTACCACATGTAACACCATTTACCAATTAATGTTCAATCTTATCAACCTAGGATGGAAGATGGTGACCAACATGTGAAACATTTAACAAAAATGGTATGTTACTAGAAAAAGACTCTTCACTACCATATAAGATAAGTCATAAGAAAAGTTGGTATTAGAAATTTTACTATGCTTAGCTTTATTTATTAACTAATGTTCAATCATATCAACTAATGACAAGAATTGTTTATTGACATGCAAAATATTTGATGAAGATGACAGGTTACTAGAATATAGCTCTTGCTATCACATAATATGAAGATTTACCAAATCAATAGAAAAGTTAGTTTTTTAAGTTTTACCCCATGATGACAATTTTACCGAGTGATGTTCAATTTTACCAAAGAAGGATAGAAGTTGGTAAGTGATATGTGAAATATTTCCCAATGATGTTAGGTTTCTAAGAAAAGGCTCTTGATACCATGTAAAATGTAGATATGTCAAGTCATGAGAAAAATTGGTATTTGAAGTTTTACTACATGTAGCACCACTCACCAACTAATATTCAATCTTACCAACTCAAGCCTTTAACATGTGAAATATTTGACAAAAATGGCAAGTTACTAGAAAAAGACTCTTATTATCATATAAGATTTAGATATACTCGGTTATAATAAAAGCTAATATTGGAAATTTTACCACATGATGACCATTTTACGAACAAATGTTCAATGTTACCGAAGAATGATGAAAGTTGGTAATCAATATGTAAAAAATGTACAAAAAATGACAGATTACTAGAAAATGGCTCTTGCTACCACATAATATATAGATTTACCAAATTGGTACAAAAGTTGGTATTTTTAGTTTTACTACATGACAACTATTTTACCAAGTAATGTTTAATTTTACTAAAGAATGATAAAAGTTGGTAAAAGTTAGCAAGTTATTAAAAAATGACTCTTACTACTACATAAGATGCAGATATACCAAGTTATGAGAAAAGTTGATATTTAAAGTTTTACCACATGTAATTTTGTTTACCAATTAATGTTCAATCTTACTAACTCAGAACGAAAGTTAGTAACTAACACGTGAAATATTGGACAAAAATGGCAAGTTACCATAAAACTGTTCTCACTACCACATGATATGTAGATTTATCAAATCAATAGAAAAATTAGTATTTTGAGTTTTATCACACGATAACAAGTTTACCAAGTAATGTTTAATCTTACCAAATATCAATAAAAACTGGTAAAAGTTAGTAGGTTATAAAAAAAAATGGCTCTAATACCACATAAATGCACATATACCAAGCCATAAAAAAAGTTAGTATTTCAAGTTATATCACATATAACTTTGTTTACCAATTAATGTTTAATCTTATCAACTTAGAACGAAAGTCGGTAGCCAACATATGAAATATTGGACAAAAATTGAAAAACCCTAAAATTCCAAATAAGGTCAATAGAATTAAGAAGGAAGATTTGAAGTCAATTAAGAAAGGATTTATAAAATTTAAGGCCAAAATTTTCCAAAATTGCCATTATACTCATAAACTCGATTTATCAAAACTAATTCCAAAATAACCCAATGACTTTAAATAAAATTCCAAGACCCCAATTAAATAAATAAAATCATTAAGGAATTATTTTGAGTCAACTAGAAAGGAAAAATGGGAGGTTGGAGATCAATTTTGTAAAATGACCATTTTGCCCCTTAAACCTAATTTATAGTCTTTGAAGTTAGCTAAAATCACTAAATAACTTAAATCAAGGTCATTTGAAGTCATTTTAAATTATTGAGAAGACCTTTTGAAGTTTGGATGCAAACTACTAAAAATGACCATTTTTGCTCTTAAAGATGATTTTATCAAAATTGGATCTGAAATTTACTTAGAGACCCAAAATATAGCTCTAAAACCTTAATTAGGTGAATAAAATCAATTACAAAATATTTTTAAACAATTGGAAAAGAAAAATTTTAATTCGGAGGTCAATTGAATAAAATAACCAAAATGCCCCTAAGCCTTTTTTTTTTTTTTCAAAGGGTGATTATTTAAATTGAGTTTTAAGGGCATTTTTGGGAAAAGAAAAGCAGTATATGCCAGCTGGAGTAAGTGGGGAAAAATTAAATAAAAAATAATACAAAACAAGCTAAATTAAGATGGCACATATCACCATAAGTTATAACCTACTAACTCTTGTGGACCTATTTACCCTTACTTGTAAACCTTTACTAAATACTACTATAAAGACCCATTTCAAGATAGAAAAACAGCAACCCCCATTCCATTTTTCTAGAAAACTCTCTAAGGTAATGCTCTCAAAAACCCATTAAACCCATCCTATTTGATATGCCTAATCCTAAGGAAGAATAAGGCAATCGCAAAAGCAAATAATTTGCAACGAACAATCTAAAACAAACCAAACACAAATAGTAAGATAAACCTTAAACCCTTACTAGATATCACACACTAGTAAGAGGATAGTCCTAGCACAATCTTGTTGATATGACGCACAACAATCCTGATACTGTCACTTGCTATAATCCAAGGATTGATAAGAGTATGGAAAACGAGAGTAAAAGACTCCAATCTTGTATTCTAAATATCAAAGGTGTGTCATGTGTTTCTATCACAAAAGGTATTTATAGTAGCCTTTCTAAAAGAGAAAACTTTGGCTAAAATAAAAGAAAAACAAACCAAAGTTGAAATATAAAAAAAAGTTAGCTTGAAACAACATAAAGCAGTCGGCCTAAAAATTGTAAGCTGCCTAAGAAAGCCACTAGCCTAAGTTGATACGCCACTGGCCTTTATGGCCGGCCTTCAATCTTGTACCACCGGTTCTTCAAAGGTAAGTTGCTAGCTTTTAAAGGTAGCATTCCATGCTTACTTTGAATCATTTAGTTCACTTGGTTGTCGTCCCGAAGCACTAAAAAATGCATATGATTGAAGGTAAAACAATCATGCAAAATGAATGAAGAAACTAGATGATTCTCCTCGAGTTCCATCTGATCAAGTAGAACTCTCAATGTAAGATTTTGTAGTCTTTTGGTTTTAGCTCGAGTAAGTGGTCCTATAACTAAAGACTTGATTCCCATCATCTCCTCAAGCCTGTGGAAGATTTGCCCTCAAATCTGATGAGTCTTCATGATGATCTTCTAGTAAATAAGCTGACAGATCTAAAATATTGAAGGTAGAAGAAACACCATAGTCTCTTGGTAATTCTAACATGTAAGCACGCTTCAATATCTTGAAAGGTCCATCTGCTTTAGGAGAAAGTTTCTGTGACTTCTTGTGAGGAAATTTATCCTTGCTGAGATGAATTTAAACCAAGTCACCTAGATTGAAAATCTTGGCCTTTCGGTGTCTGTTGCCTTGAAATTGCTACTATTCTTGAGTCTTCTTAAGATGTTCAGATGCCTTCTGATGAAGCTTCTGAATCTCCTGAGAACGCTCCACTCCACTCAAGCTTTACTCCTTTGCTGCCGGTTTAGCTATCAAATCCAATGGAAGTGTAAGATTATAGCCATACATGACTTCAAAGAGGGACTTACCAATTGAACTATGTGTTAACCTATTGTAAGCAAACTCAACAACAGGAAGACATAAGACCCAATCGATAAGATTCTTACTAACTATTGCTCTCAACAAAGCACTAATAGTATGATTGATAACCTCTGTTTAGCCATCTATTTGAGGATGACACGATGTACTATACATGAGCTTAATACTAAGTCGCTTCCAAAGTGTCTTTCAAAAAAAAGCTAAGAAACTTAGTGTCTCTATCAGAAACTATGTTGTGGGGAACACCATGTAACTTGATAATTTCCTGCATAAAAAGGTTAGCAATAAAAAGTGTATTATCGTTTTTGTGACAAGGTATGAAGTGGGACATTTTACTGAAGCGGTCTAAGACCACCATGATGGAGTCTTTGCTTCTTGTAGACACCCCATTTTTGCTCCCCATATAGAATTTTTTAATAAATAAATAAAAATGATAAAAAATAATAGTAATAATTAAAAAAAAGGTTTGGTTTATGAGTTAGTAAAAATAAAAATAAAAATAATAACAAATAACAAAAAATAATAATAATAAAATTTTCAAAAAGTTAAGGAAATATGGGCCTCTAAATTAAGCTTGGGAACCTCATATCAATAAAAATTAATTAGGATCGATAGCTTAAATACAAATTGATTGCAATAATAGATTGAGAAATGGGCTGGCTTAGTCTGTCCATATGTGCGCCTGGGTGCGTGCAAAGAGGACGCTGGTCATAGGTTCGAGTCCCTTACACAGCAGAACGGGATTTTTTTTCTTCTTTAGGACAAGCTTCCACATGGTAGCGACTCATTGGCTAGGGAAATCACGTGCATTGCACGCGATCTTCTTCTTCCCCAAGTAGATTCGAGCAGCAAAGAAAAAAAAACATAGAAAACGCAAGAAAAAAAAAGTTCCTATTTAATTTTTTAAAAACAAACTAATAGATTTAGGTGTATCCTAAGGATTTATATAAAGATTTAGATAAAAACAAATCTAAATCGATTAAATTAGAGGTTATTCCTTCTCATTTAAATCGGATTCAAATTAGAACGAAGGCTTATCGGGATTGATTTAACGAGTCTATAAATAGAACTCGACCTCATAAACTCGAGGAAGGAGGGAATTTCATCCCTGATTACACAAATCGAACTCCACACCCACTTTCTCTCTCTAAACTTCCATGGTCGAACTGCTTGTTAACCCGTGATCTAGCTTTTGTTGATTCAAGTAGACATCTTCTAAGCAAACACCAACCACGCATAGGATAGGAGAGAGCTCTCGGTTGTGTCTGATGCAGCTGCTGTTTCGCGGATCTACGTCTGGAGCTCCAAAGTTATTTTCAGATTGACCTGCGCACCAAACCCAAACCAACCTGCACACTTGGCTCGCGATTGTATCTGAGTCATATCTAGGTAAAGTGTTATTATTATTATTATTATATTTAGTTTAGATAAATTAGTTAATTTGCTTAATTTTGATCTAATTGGTAAAAAAAAATGTATAAGTCCGATAAATAAAAATTAGGGCAGGTTAAATTAAATTAAAAAAAATTAAAAGAATAAAAAAATATAATATTTATAATAATAAAAATGATAATATGAATGTAATTATGTTAATAACTTTATTCTAATTAATTTAATTTAGGAAAATTAACAAATTAAAGAATTAGGAGGAACCGTTGTGTAGGCCTTAAGTGTTGCAGTGTAACCATCGCCTAGGAATAATTAGGTTCCCAACTAGTTTTTTTTTTTAATATTTAGTAATACTTAATCTATAAATATAAAGATATAAAAATTGAAAAAACTAAAAAGAAAACAAAAGATTATTTATTATCTTGAATATGGCTTTATTATGAAAAATACAAAAAATACTTTCTCACCTAGAAAAATGATTTTCATGAAGTAAAAATACTCTAATTAGTATTTTCAAAAGTTAGGTCTTTAGTCTTTCAAAATCAAGAAAATAAAAGTTTAGGTTTAAAATTTTTCCTTTAAAAAATTAAAATAATAATAAACGTAAACCCGACCTGTTTTCATAATTAAAATTAATTAATCCACTAAAGTTTTATAAAAATAGAACTATGTCAGTTTAATCTTGATTAGCGGGTATGTAGGCACCTACTAGGTAACCACATATAAAAAAAAAAAAATCTTATTCTTTTCCAATTTCAATTTACCATATGAAAAAAAAATTATAAAAAATATTTTATCCTTTTAAAATTTTGATTCATAATATAAAAATATTTTATTCTATTTTTTCGTTCAATTTTAATTAAATTAAAAATGCAAAAGCTTTACTATCTTTTATTTTTAAGAATAGAAAATCCATTTGTAATAAAAAATAATTAAAAGTTTTCCATACTGTTTTGATTTTTTTATGTATTTTGCACATGTGCTAGCAAAAGGAATTGATAAGAAGCTTTTAATTCATTTTCTTGAAAAAAATAACAAGTGATAACCATTTAGGTTTTAATAGAATAGCCCCTGAGTCTAGATTTTCTGGTTAATATTTTTCCAAAAAAAAAAATTATTAGAAAAATTCACAGCTCAGTAGTTAGTTAAGGTTAATCCACCTCATTAACCTTAACTTATCTTATTTTCCAATTTAGGTTGGTGGCGACTACAATTTTCTTGAGATAATTAAAAATATAGTTTTTCCTTAATTTTACTGTCGAGTAACTTATATTAAGTGAGTTGGACCAAAATTAGGCTCGACAGAATTGGCGGCTCCGCTAGGGAACCTAATTCTTTAGTGGGCTAGCTACTTTTTGTCTTCTTCTTAAAAAAGAATAAAAAATAAAATTAAGAGCTTCTTATAAATTATTTCAACATATATTATTTTCTTTTAAATCACTTTTGTATATTTCTTGTATGAATAATTTTCTTTTGCGTAGACTATTTGGGCTTCATGATCTAGATAGCACTAGGCCCATCAAGCTTAGTAATGATCTTTTGGGCAAGTTGTTGTCATACCTATATGTTTGTTAGATACGATCAGACTCAAGCCGTTAGGACCTTAGGATGGGGAGTCATTGTTTAAGTTTCGGGTGTAGTGGGGTAACCACCGCTTGGGGTCGATTGGGTTTCCCCACTCTTGCTTCAATGTGGCCCTAAGCCATTACCTTAGAAATGAGGGAGGCTACAAAGCTTGAGGACCTTTAGAACCTACCCAAATTGCATTCATGTCATCTACGCATGATTAGAAAGTAGTTCAGCTTTAATAAAACGCAGATTTATTGATTTTCCAAATGATGTAAAGCTTTGTCATTGTATATGTATTCTTTATAAAATTCTTATTTTATGTATTACGAAGGAATGACCAACTCTGGGTCAAGTAACAACCACATCCAAATAAGCCAGATTTATGTTAACCAGCCTTTACCATCTATGCCTGCACTTTCTAATTGGTTTCAACAGTTTAACCCAAAGCAACAGGAAGCCATCAAGGCTAAAATGGGGCCAGTCCTCTCACTCCTCAAGGTTCAATATAATTGGGACCTCATGAGGGCCCTAACCTACTTTTGGGATCTAGAGTTAGCGGCATTCAGCTTTGGCCCACATACCCTATCTCCAACCATTGAAGAGTATTCCCAACTGCTATAAGCTCCTCCCTGTTCTGGAGGAACCACAATTCCAGATTTGCAAGCCAGCCTAGCAAATACGTTCTAAAAGTTGTTGGGGGTTAGAAAGTTAGAAGTAACTTAGGCCTTTACTCAATGCAATGAAAAGTCCATAAGAATCTCAACCCTTAGAAACTGGTTTGGAACGCTTGTAGATTACCAAACTAATCAAGAGATTTTTGTAGGAGATTAGCGAACTTGGGAGCAAAATAGAGTCAATGCCTACATCCTGGAAGTTTTTGTTAGTATCCTATTTCCAGCAAGAGTTTTGCATGTCCATTTTAGGGTAGCAGAATTAGTAACTCAATTTTTGTCAGGTTGGTCTTACATCCCAGCTTTACTTGCGGAACAGATCAGCAATGCTAAAACTAGAGCACTAGTTAGCCTCACCTTAACCTCCTCAAAACTCCTCTAAGCCCGATCTCTCCAAATAAAAGGAACATTCTTCTTAGTCAACTTAATCAGTGGACTCACAATGCTACTAAAGTTCTTGACAAATCTCCTATAAAAAGAAGCCAGACCATGGAAACTCCTCACATCAACTGCTGACTATGGTATTAGCCAATCCATTATAGCCTTAATTTTCCCCTCATCAACTCTCACACTAGAACCAGTCACAACAAAGCCCATAAATATTACCTCTGACTAATAAAATGAGCATTTCTTAAGATTCCCATACAACCTCTGATCTCTTAAGACTGAGAAGACTACTTACAGATGCTTAACATTACTCTCCAGGTCTCTATTGAAAATCAAGATGTCATCAAAATACAACTACAAATCTCCCCAAAAGGTCCTTCAAGACATGATTAATAAGTCGCATGAATGTGCTAAGGGTGTTGGTTAACCCAAAAGGCATGACCATCCACTTATACAAACCATGTCGTGTCTTAAAAGCAATCTTCTACTCATCTCCTGCTCTTATATGAATCTGGTGATACCCGCTCTTAAGGTCAGCCTTAGAGAACACCTGTGCACTATTAAGCTCATCCAACATATCATCAAGCTTAGGAATGGGGTACCTATAATTGATGGTAATTTTATTGATAGCTTTACTGTCAATGCACATATGCCATGTATTATCCTTCTTTGGAACAAGAAGTGTAGGAACAGCACAAGTGCTAATACTCTCTTTAACAAAACCCCGCTCTACTAACTTATCCACTTGTCGCTTCAACTCTTTAGCTTCTTCAAGATTCATGTGATATGTGGGCCGGTTTGGTAAAATTGCCCTAAGCTGCAAATCAATCTCATGCTCAATGTCTCTCACTAGTGATAATCCCTTAGGCAATTTCGTAGGGAATACATCCATGTACTCATCTAGCAACCGACACACAATAAGTGGCAATTGTTATTGCCCATCAACCTCTAACACATACCGCATCTGCAATAAATACACTGGCCTCTCCTCCTGAATAGCCTCCTCCAATTCCTTCCACCCCACAAATAAAGACTTCCTTTTAATGGCTTTGTTGATTTGTCTCTATGCCTTTTGCACCTCAGCTGATGACATAAGATTAAAAACAATTCGCTTACCATCCTTTTGGAACACATAGGTTTTCTAAACCCATCATGTAATAACCTTCTATCAAATAACCACAGCTTACCAACTTGTATGTGTGATGCACACATAAGAAGAATGTCACAGATAATCTCATCGTGGTACTTCTCCCTTATGCTAAATGGAGCTTTAGCCTTCTGAATAACATGTAAACCACCTTATTTACTCAACTAGTGCATATTATATGGCTTAGGATGTGGAGTAGTATCCGGTTTCAACTTATTAACTAATGAAGCAACCACTACATTGGTACAACTACCACCATCAATAATAAAAACATAGAGATTACCTTGGACCCTGTAGGAGATATGGAATAGGTTCTCTCTCTGTTCTTCTTCACTATTAGGAAAAGCAGTCATCACCTTGCACAAAACATTGATTGCTAAATATTGATCATTCCCTCTGTCTCCATGCACCTTAGCATTTGCATCCCCATAATACTCATTTAGCACTACCAACAAATCTTTCGGCTCATCCAACTCTTCCTCTTCATACTCACTTTCCACCTCCATAGCAGTCATTACCCTTTGGTTTGGACACTAAGCAGCTACATGTCCAAAACCCAAGCACGTGAAGCACTTGATTTGGTGGGTTTTCCCACTTAATGACCCAGCTACTATTTGCTTATTTTCAGCCTTAAAAACTGCCTTGCTTTTCTCCAAAAACTCTTCTCCCCCTTAACATCTGTAACAACTGCATTTTTTTTTCCGCATTCTTACCAAATCCCCATTTAGCTACATTCTTACTTTTTGAACTGTATGACTTATTAGAGGATCCATATTTATTATTCGCCATTCTATAAAGATTAAAATGTCTTTGTCTTTCAACCTTCAAAGCCAATTAGGTGGCCTCATTAAGGGTGTCATGTCATTGCAGCTCCATAATATAAGCAATCTTATAGTTTAGGCCTGATACAAATCATGCCATCGTTTGCTAAAGAGGCTTAATGGCTCCACATCGCATTATCAACATTTTAAATTCTTGGACATGCTCGTCCACAGTCTTGCCTTCGTGCCTCAAGGTCTGGAGGCGCATGAATAGCTCATGCTTGTAATGCTTTGGGATAAATCTCTTCCTCATAACCCGCTTCATCTTCTGCCAAGTATGGATCTCAGCATCATCATCTCTCCTCCTACTAGCCACAATGTTTTTCTACCATAAGGTGACATACCCTATAAACTCAACTGCTGCCAGACGTACTCGGGTATTGCCATTAATCTCATAACACTCAAAAAGCCCTTCCATCTTGTCCTTCCAATCAAGGTAATCCTCAATAGGCCCTCCTCCAACAAATGAGGGTATTTGTAATTTCACATACTCTAAGCCCCTAAGTGGCCTGAACTCACGATTATAATAATAATCATCTTTAAAGTTATCATCTTTTCCTTCTTGGTAAGCGTAATAATCTCCTCTAAATCGCCTTCCTTTATTTCTTCCTAATGCTCTTTCCCTACGAGCATCATTAATGGCTACCTGAGGTGGGGGTGCTTATGGATTTGCCACTGGTTGTTGGGGTATTGTCATCCAATCTGCTCGTGTGGCTAGATTAGCAACATTGGTGGTTAGATCCTATAACTTCTCTTCCAAATTTCTCCTATCACCAGCAATACAACGTCCTTGACCTCTCCTCCTCCTCCAACTTGACCGTTGGCTTCATCCCCAATTCCTCTATTCACACTATTGTTCGACATACTTCACTGATTTGCAATCTCAACACGAAATCCCTAAATCACAATCACAAACCCAAAATTCAACATTCGCTTTAATACCAAAATTATGATATGCCTAATCCCAAGGAAGAATCAGGCAATTGTAAAAACAGATAATTCATAACAAGTAATCTAAAACAAACCAAACACAAATAGTAACCTAAACCTTAAACCCTTACTAGATATGATGCACTAGCAAGAGAATAGTCCTAACGCGATCTTATTGATATGACGCACAACAATCTTGATACCATCACTCGCCACAATCTAATGATTGATAAAATATGGAAAACGAGAGTAAAAGACTCCATAACCTATTAATTATGAATTGTATCTTCTATAGGCCCTGCAAGCCCTAAGATCTTATTTATCCTTTTTTGTCTTATCACATGTTTTTATGATTAACAATCATCAAACATTTTTGAAAATTCAACATTTCTCCAAATGTTTTCAAAGTCTTAAAACTGGTTTAAAAATTCACTTAGTAATCGTAATCTTATATATTTTATTTAAGGTACGTGGCGAACTATTAGTATCATAGTGATTTCGAGATGTGACAAAAATAACAAGTTATCATAAAATGATTCTCGCTACCACTTAAGATGCAAATTTACCAAATTAGCTCAAAAGTTGGGATTTTGAGTTTTACTATTAAATAATGTTCAATCTTACCAAAAAAAAAAAATGATAATAGTTGGTAAACGTTGGTAAGTGACTAAAAAACGACTCTTCCTATTACATAAAATACAAATATACCAAGTCATTAAGCTTTATTAACCGTACTTGGAAGTTTCTTTCTCATATGGCTCAGCTAGCCTTGCCCAGAAAACGAACATAAAATATGGATTACGGAACATCACGGCACATGGTCATATGTCCTGATAATTTTCATTAAAAATCCACGTCAAGGAAAAAGAAAAAAAAAATCAATTGGAAAGCTCGGAATGAAATAAAATTATCTTTTCCAGCGAAAAAAGCAATGGATCCAATTGTTTCTAGTTCATATGGGAATGCCTGGTTGCAGAGTCAAGATGAAGGATCAAAAGAAAACCCTCCACAACTATGCTCAACGCATGCCTTCCAAACCAACCTAACGATCATGTCTTCGGTAATAATGGTTTTGTTTAAAAATTTGCTACATAAGATACCCAAAAACCTAACAAGGTAATACATCCATTAACCTCCAGAAGCTTTGATTCCAAGGTAATCCAATGGTATTCTCGCAGATACTTGAATGACTTAAAAGAATGGTGTTTGGTGCGGCAGTGTTCCTTAGAAGAGAAAGGGTGACGGAATTGGGAACAGGCATTCGTAATAGAAATGAGCAAATGGATTCCATTTTTAGGGACTCTAATTGTGCTAGCTTGGTGTCAACACATACCATACCATGAACAGGACCACAATTTGTGATGAAAGTTATAACCCAACTTTAGGAGCAACTATATGCAAGAACAAAATATTTATCAATAGGAGAAACTCGCCAATACAATGTAACTTCACCATTAGAAACGAAGACAAGCAATGGAAACACGAAAGACTACCAAGCTTTCTGTGAGACATATTATGGTATAAAAAAAAATACTTCCAGTACAAATATATCCAGAAGGTTTTTATTAAATGTAAAGGTATTGAATTTAAGGATTTGAGATTCTTAAGACGGAACTGAAGGGAAGATCAATATAGATATACTAGTGATCAGAGGCTCAACCAAATAATTTAACATGCTTCTCCTTAAACAAAAAGGTAGTTTCCTGAAATATTTCAATGATCTTTTTTCCTTCTTTTCCGTGCCAAACCAACTACAGGGAGAGGTTGAGTATAATTATTCAGGAAAAGTGTGATCTGAATCCTGATACAACCTATGTCAACTGCTACGAAATATGATGTAATCCATTTAGAATACTGTTAGAAAGTTAGGCCATCAACTTGACATCTCTGTGTACTTGAAGACGCAATCATACAGTCGTCCTCCAAGAAATTGGGCCACCTCTGGGTGCTTTACCTGTCAGAGAAAGCACATCGAATAAGAAAGCAAGAAATCCAGAATGTATTAAATCACATTTGCTTCTATGATAGATGCACATATTTAATTAATTTAAGCCAACCGATACACATACCATTCCAATCTTGAGAGAATCACATTTAAATTGTGCATATAGGTTTGTCTCTATCCCACGACCCTGCAAAAATGGCTGGATCATTGTGCTATCCAATAATTCTAGCAGTAAGCCAGTAACTGAGCTTTATACACTGAAAGATTGTAAACAGTAAATTTTCAACCATCTAAACATGATTTTTCAAGGAATTAGTAGTTAAAGCAATAGTTACATACTGAGATTGATTAAAGAAATGTAAAAAGGATGACATCCAGCATCCTTATGCAGACTGAACTGTAAAAGGGATACAGAATAATATTTGAAATCTAGTTATTTGTTCCAGACATCTTAGTTCCAGCATAACAATAATGTGAAACGGACCAAATAAGCGACTAGCTTAATTATTACATGCACTCAGTGATTATAATCTAATACTGCTCATAAAACTTCAAATAACTTGGAGACTCACATAGGACTTATAAAAACTGCCTTTGAAACAGGATAGAGGCCACTAGGAGAACTAAGAAGTCTTCTTCTTTGAGATTAGTAGACAAAATAAAAGAATCCCCAAACATCTTCTTTACACAATATTTTATGACTCTGACTCGGATTGTTCAAGTCAAGAACCAAGAATTCGCCGCAGAACCAAACTTTCCTGAATATAGATAACATAAACCATCACTTCTCCACGCAAGAACTGTTAAACTCACCTTTACCCAGACTGTTCCATTTTCCTCGATAGATCCACGTTGGACCCTTCAATTTCCCCCATTTTCAGTGAGTCCAACATGGGAACCAAGAGAGTCTAGCTAACAACTGTTAAATTTATATCCTCAATAAATAGATCTAAAAGAAACATGCTGATAGATACTTGTGTTGTTTTGAATTTTTCATCTGATTACTTCCTCCTCCTTGTGAACTAAGGCATGATCAAAGTACAGTGGATGAAATGATGATGCAAATATTTCAACTCATGACCTTGAACTAATCTAAAAAGCTTAAGTTTATAAACTGTGTTCTGGTTATAAATTTAATCTTTAATAAAATCACTTCCTATCTTACTAGCCTGTCAGATATACCAAGTTACCAACAACCAGCATGAAAAAATGAAATGCCAGATCACCAGAATATAAACCCATGTTCACTTTTCGTGATTTACATTCTATTAGATTGAGCAATTGGAGGATGAGATGAAGTCCTTCGGACCATTTCACATGGGCCAAGAAGAAGCATAGGCAAAAACTGTAAACTCACCATTCCTTCTAAAATAACTAGGTCAGCATCACTGGCTAGATAAGCCAATTCTTGTGAAACCTGTGTAAGATCAATGACCTGGAAAGATTCGGGTAACAGGACTTCTTAGCATGCTTTCTTTACTATTTTAACATCAATAAGAAAATAAAGTCCATGAAATTAGTTAAATGCAAATATATCACAATATGTACAGATCTTTAAATTCTTACAGGCAAATCATTCCCAGAATTAGAAATCAAGAGGTTTGAAGCATCAACACCCATGAGCTTCCCATCCTTATCCTTCAGCTGGGATGTTGCCACGTCTACTGTCAGGTTCTGTCCATGTGATGAATATAAATGTTCACATAGTTTACCTCATCCTTACCTTTGCTATAATCTCAATTAATTCAGGATAGGTTATGTCATTAATGGAAGGCAAGTCATTAGCAGCAAGAACAACCTGTGCAGCATAAGAAGAAAGCATGGAGTAAGGTGCTAGTGAGTTTACTAATGCTCAGTGGGCACATCGCATTGAAGATTAGAGAGCTAGAGGTGAAACACGCAACTTGTATGAATATTGAGTTTTAAAAGGAAACCTGAGTTCCATGTCTAAGTAGCTCTCTTGCAAATGGCAGGATGCCCAGAATAATATCTGCACCAGAGTTATCAACAAAAATGATAGCCTGACATCAAGATTTTGGTTAGTGAATGAACAAGTAGCATACACTGAAAATGCAATTTTGAGAATGTCAATCACATTGAGGTGACATAACTATCTTGTTAATAAAAGAATATATTGAACTTGCCTTCTTCCAGGATTTTTTGCTCCATTTCATTCTAAAAGTATCTAAGTCATCAATAACCCAAGGTCGAGGGACAAGATTTTGGCAACTGGCCAGGAAAGACATTCCATCCTTCGAGAATATCTCTGCAAGCTTCAAATTTTCACAGTCCAAAGTAAAAGAATTTGCTGTTAGTAATTGTCAAAGAAACATTAATACGAAAAGATGGCTATTGAAATATATCAATTCCCTGACATTTCTCAAAGCTTTAAAGACGCAGAAGACATTAGGTCAGACAAAAACCCTATTAAACAATAAATCTAAAAGCTTACACCACATTTACAAGTTTAAGCATTTAAATTAGTTGGTTGTGATGCTATATTCAATATAGTACAGAGGAGGCGATAAAAGTTTGAATTCATGCACCATTAATTTCACTCACATTTAATTAAGTCATCCCCTTCACAGAATTCAGTCAGAGTCCTAACTTACAAGTGAAAGGGAGTATTAAGTAACAAATCCAAAAACTCACACACAAGACAGTTGGCAGTTGATAAAAATTAAACATGGTATCAAATATGTACAGGCTTGAGCTTTATATTAGTTGGTTGTGAAGCTAAAATCAACAAAGCCGAAGACCAAGAAAACATATCAGAAATATCAAATACAAAGGGCAAGGAGACAAAACTGACTGCAGGGAACTTCTATATCCATTAGATAGCAGAACACTGGTAAAGAAAACTGCAATTGCAAATTACATCAATTCGGAATTTTAAGTACAAGACTCATAATGGTAGTTGAATTGTGCCATATCCCTTTATAAGGTAAGTATGACATATTTCCAAAAGGTTAAAGGGCACTTGTCTGATGTCCAAAAGATAATATCAGAACATTGTGACTGATGAACTACCTTAGCAGATCCAAGATCGAATATGTTTCCTGCAAATATTCCTCTGACCAGATTTTCCAAACGGTTACCTTCATCCTCAATATCATCATTAAGTTTCACAACATTCCCAAAAAGGGATATAGCCTTTGCATTCTCTTCATCCTGTCAATAGCAGGCATGTATAAGAACACTGAGTGAACAGATGCTATGTAAACTGTGCCTTCTAAGTACTACTTCCAAAAGAGTTAGATAAGTTTTAGAACAAGTGTTACCTTAACTTTCTTGAATATGTCAGTAAATCCCAACTCTCTAAGGATCTGATCACGCAGTCTGCAAAGGAGCTGAAAACCACCCAAAGAAAAGAAAAAAGGGAGGAGGGTCAGGAAAAATCTCAGTCTATATATATATAAATGCCTTTTCTTTCACCTTTTAAATTTCACTTACAATGCAGTCTGGAGGGCCACTGTGGCTTTCAGGATCTTTCTTAAAGTCCTCCAATATTTCAGAGTACCTTCAGAGATCATGAACATCAAGGTACGTTTAGAAACTCTCTGCTCTATTATACATTGAAGAGCTATAACTTTGCTCGGCTTAAAGAAGTCTTTTAAAATTTGTGGTCTGCTAAGCTGGAAACTCAAGATGGCACAGATTTTATCCTCCAAAATTTTATTACCAAAACATAAACCAATCAGGATTTTTTTAGTTATTTACACATAAGGAGAAAGAGATCATACAACCAGCTATGCACTAGAATTAGTGGTCATTTTCTAAACAGGAAGCAGTTATGTCTCAGAAAATTATGTTGTACAATGAGACCAAGGTAACGTGTAATAATGACATTATAAGCATTAACTCTGCCACTATAGGACTACCCCTGTAACAACTGTAAGCATCAGCTCCGTCTCTTTCTATCTAAAATCCAAGAATAAAAAGATAAATATCCGATGGAAATTTACTTTTACATGAATATAATACAGAGAATGAGCAAAAGAGTACCTCTCGGCAAATTTTTGGGCACGATCTTCAGCATCAGGCACTGTCAGGTCGCTCTCTGCTCGTTTCCTAACACACAAGAAAAAAACTTAGAGAAAGCCCCTATAAAGCTCCATTACAGAGTGGTGAATGAAACAACCGCAGGAAAAAAAAAATGGTCCATGATACTTCCAAATCAAAGAAATATGCAGTTAGAGATCAGAAACCGTGTATTTAAGATACCAGAAAACCGAGTGAAGCAGTGGAAGATGCCAAAATGTTGGAGACCTAAAGAGATTGAACCAGGATAGAATATAGACAGGTGGTGCCATAGATGAGCAGTGGTTTGATTATGGTCAAGCACGGCAAAATGCAAAGCAATCCAGATACATAGTAATTACCAAAAGAAGGCCACAGACACGAAATCCAGCAATGACCTATGCAGGCATTGGCCCATTGACAAAAACCAACAGGCAGTTACATATCAAAGAAAGCTCTGGTCAAAGATAGTAGCTCATCAGCATTTGAGAAGAGCTGCAATGCAGCAAGAATAAACAGTTGATCATGGGTTTCTACTAATAAATAAAACTACAGATCTCCTACATTCCACATGTACTTCAAGAGAAAGTAAATCTATCAACTGGACTGACACCGTGAGTGGGCACTCTCTGGCACATTGGTCAAGTACCAACATATACCATGCTGGACTGGGACATGGAAAATTTTTCTCAAAAGTAACAACTGGATGAGGGTATATACTAATATGAAATTTTAATGGGTGTCCTGGGCACACTTGTAGAAATGTCAAATAAAGAAAAGTTTCACCTTTTTGTGAATTTATTTTTCTGTAAATCAATATTAAAAAGTAGGAAAATTTTCCTTTTTAAGCTCTCAATAAATACCCTGAAACAATAATTAATGGACCTATACTAACATAATAGATCCCAAATTTCTCCACTACTCCATATGGATTTGCATTATTACAAGACAACCGATTATTATTATTATTATTTTTTTGGGTAAATCAGTAATTTTATTTATATGTGGAAGAATTTACAACTCTCAATTAACGGAAAAGTATACAAAGCTATTTTATGCTAAACTAGAGTATACAAAAATACTGCGAGAAACAAGAAAAAACTAAATAGAGACTTCAAAAGAACTTAGAGTAAGTTATATTTTGGCTAGCAAGAGAGCTTAATTTGAGACACAATTGTCCAATTATAGCATGATTATGAGTTCTCCATATGCAATATACGGTTGCTGCTAAGGAAACTCTCTACTTCTTAATCTTGAGATCTCCAGATGAGGCTGTTGCAGTAAGACCGGATGTGGCTCCTTGCCATGATAAAAAAGAAGGTACTTCACACACCAGAGCCCAAACTTGAGAAGATTAGGGGCAATTACTTATTTTTCTTGGTAAGCAAAACCACCATCTTATTTATAGTGACCAAGTCCAATATAACATAAGCCTGTACTTCTAAGTATGTAGTTGTAAAGAAGATGCAAACCTCTCAAACTCCATGTGGAAACTAGGTTATCAAATGACATAGGATCACAGCTGGAAGATACACTGTAATGTTAAAGCTGTTCTATTACATTTCTGATTTATTTTCATGAAGGCAGATTCAACGAGAAAACAATGGATTGCAAGCACAATAAATGGATCACAAAGTGAAAAAAAAAAGAATGTGAAATAACTAAACTCAAAACCGCTAACTTCTCCACTCTATGTTTCCAAGATTAATCCAACTGATTACAAAATACACCAAAATCAAATCCCATTCACATCATCTCAGCACATATCAGCATCACCACCAATGCTTCAAACTGTAACGACATACATTAGCGCATAAAAAACCCTCGAACTAACTCAAACTAATCACATTCAACTCCAACACTCACAATCCACTGCACACAATAACCACACGGAGAATCCCTAACTACTAACAAAATCTAAACAACTTCCAAACCGAAATAACTAAACTCAATCCACTTTCTTTCATCCCAAATTCATCTACTTTCCATTCATCATAATCATATGTCTCATTCATAAAGATTCGATCACCTATCGCTTTAACCTAATTTTAACAAACCTAAAAGCCCAAGCACTGAATGGAAAATCAATCACATTTAAAATTCTAAGTAAATAAATTCAATTTCAAGTCAAGAAGCTTACTTGAAAGAAGGAATCGAATTGAGGAAGAGATCGATCCAAACGATCTCAGTAGGTGTAGCTTTTTTA
Source organism: Laguncularia racemosa (assembly GCA_037954665.1). NCBI lineage: Eukaryota > Viridiplantae > Streptophyta > Magnoliopsida > Myrtales > Combretaceae > Laguncularia > Laguncularia racemosa. The sequence goes on along the minus strand of JBBMOL010000347.1, from coordinate 126,903 downwards.
GGATTATCGGAAGGGAATCTGTAGGGAATAGTGCAAGCTCTGTAGTTGGATTCGATCGGAGTCATCAGGAGAGGGAAAGGCACCAGTTCCGATGCGCTCTCCATGTTTTTACTCTCCTCTCTACCTCACTCAACCTGTTTTCTTGGAGATTTCTCGCAAACCACACAGGAGTAGTAATTTCGTTTGGTGGAGAAGAAAGGAAAGGAGGAAGAGGGTTTCGGTGCAACAAATTATTCCGAAAGCAGGATGAGTACGCTGTTTGTTACGGAAGAAATCTGTGGAAACAATGGAATTGGAAAGAAGGAAAGGAAATACCATGTTTGGCTATTAAAATTAAAGTGGAAGACGGAAATAGAAAAAAATTAGTTAATATTTATCCATTTTTAAAGTAAATAAGTTTATCTCTAAAAAGGGGGAAAAATGGTGATAATAAGTAGAAATCAACCACAATTATAAAAATACCCCCTAAAAAATTAAATAAATAAAGTTATTATTATTTTTATTTATTAATAACATATTTTCTTTTATTTTCTTTCTATAAATTCAAATAAGAAATAAATTTGTTTTAATAAAAAAAACTTATTAATATAAAATGTTGTCCCTTAAAAATGATATATATATTCATGTGCTTGGGAGCTTTTATAAAAATAACCTAAAAAACTTTTTAATGTTTGTGACTCACGAATACAATGTAACCTATCTTAATAAATCGATATTAGCATATTACTACAAATAAAAATATCAAATATTTTATTTAAAAATATAACGGTTTGTAATATGCATTATTACAATTTTTTAGTTGATTTTTATAATTCTTAATGCATCTTCAGTAGTTTAGTTTCTTTTTACCCTTTAGATTCTTTTTGTATGTAAAATATAAAATATAAATCAATTATAATAAAAATTAAATAAATATTGTTATCCTAGAGTAAAAACACTTAAGGAAACTATTTTAAAAAATAACATTCTGTTTTCAAAACAATAAGTTGTTTTTTTATAAAAGATTATGATTCTCTCTTTAATGAAAAAAAAAATTCTTTTATAAGGAAATTTTTTTTCTTTTTTTTTTCAATATATCTAACAAGAAAAAAAAAAAAGCGAGTGAGTAAAAGAAAGTTAGGAATGTAAATAAGCCATATTAACAATCAAGTGGTAACATAGCAATAATAACTGTTAACAAATATATCTCATATATTAAAAGAATAATGAAATATTTATCTTCACATCTTTTAACATTTACTATAGCAATTATTTTTATAAATAAAAGCTAGCCACCTCCTTTCCATTTTTTCGCCACATTTTTCTCGGCTTAGCTGATTCTAGGGGAGTTTTCCCAGTCCTGTTTCTTTTCTATGTTGTTTTCTTTTTCCTTTTCCAATCATTTTTTTTAATGAAAATCTATATTTTCTCTTTCTTTTTCCCCCATATCCATGGAAAATTTATAAATAAATTGCGAAACTTTTCACCACTTTTGTTTTTCCAAACAATCTTAAAGACTTCAATGAAATCTACCTACTAGATTGTCACAAAAACAATCTACATTTTCTTCATAGTATAGTATAAGTGTTTCCCTTAATTGTAGCAAAATTCACTATCTTCTTTCAATGTTTATGTTTTTCATAATTCTATATTTTCTTATTATACACCCTCTATATATAAATTTCAATAGTTATCCACATAAATTATCAATGGAGATTTCCTATATTCATATATTAAGTTACTAACATGTTGTGGTAGATATATGTGCTAAGATTGAAAGTTCATGGGATTTTGTTAAATTTGAAAGTTGCGAGTAAGACTGAAAAGGTGATAATTATATAAATTTTTATGTGATTACTTTTAATAAAATATATAAAATGAAGTAAGAAAATAAAAAAGTGATAGTCACTTTAATATTATAAATTTTATAAGTAATTTTTATACTTATAGTATGGATGTATCATTCGCTAGTATAATATAAAGTCAACATTTGACTCAAATAATTTTTTTTTTTAATAATTATAATGGGAGAAGGAAGATTCAAATATGACTCATCTAATATATAGAGACTGGCATTTATATTACAAGGGCTTGCCGGATTCAAATAAATTCATGGGTTGAAAACTTTTACTTGTGAGCCAAACATTTAATAATTATGTTTAAAATATAAAATTGATCTTTTTATTAAACTTGTTTTGTGTTTGAATTAAATTTATTTATTGATTTAAAAGAATCTAAAATAAATCCTAAATAGAGTTATCGAATCTCCTAAAAATACAGTAACGAAAAGTACAAATTAAACTCTAAAGGAAATATGATACGGAAAAAAAAATCATAACCAAGATAAGGTATAATCAAATATAATAAATATTTTTGTTATTTCTAATCATTGCTTACATTAAGCCTTGGCTTAATTACATGCTAATATTTAAATTTAAACATCCTTTGTTAGCTCTTTAAGAAAGAATTTACATAAAAATATAAATAAATAAGGAAAAAACACCGTTGAAAAGGATTAAGAAAATAATTTATCATTTTTTTTTATCTTCTCTAGTATCTTTTTATCATCGAAGCCAAGAATGTACCAAACAATAGTCGGATCCAAAAAGCATATAAATTGTTTAAATCATTTTGAATATTAAGTAAAAAGCAAGTTTATATGCATATGATATGTTTAAACGATTCAAACAATAAAATTTTCTGAATTATAAGGAAACAGGACCCACGGCGGACTCGTCACAAGGAGATTGGTATGACTGTGACATTGTGGCAAAGATAAATAATCTTACAATATAATATTATAGATATATAATATTTTAAAATGGAACTCATATATTATATTAAAGAGGAAATTATAAATAAAACTAATAGTATATAAGAAAACCGATTATTGTATAAGACAAGATGATGGGACTTTGTAAACAAAGTAGACATCTTTCAATTTCTACATAAAAACAACATTTTTGAAACTTTAAAATTAGAAAAAGAGATGTAAATAAGACATATAATTATTAATCATGCAATATCCCAAAAAACTTTGTCTTGTTGTGAACACACCTCTCAAACATATTAAAATATGCCTTAACATTTTCTATATTTTGAGCTTAATATGTTTTTTTAAAACTTAAAAAGAAAGTGTCCTTTATATTGTAATTTATTAAGATTTAAAAAATTATTTATAATATTTAAAAAATTATGGTATATATTTGTATCTAAATCAAAATTTAAGAAGATTATTTATAATTTTCTGAAGTTTATAATGATTAAATTGACATCCCACACACTTTCGTTTTTTACATTTTCAATTTTTTACAGCGTCCTTGAGATCTCAAAATGTGGTTTTGTCAATTGGGCACTTATTACAGACTACTAAAGTGCACCTAAATGTGTCGTGGCATGCTTATGATATTCGAGCAATATTAAGCTGAAGCATGAATCCAAGATTAAAAAAATTACATTACATCAGGTTTAGATACTTTTTTTTTGCTCGATCAAGCTTATACTACTACTCAATAAACTTGAACACGACTTTACATGGTTATACTTGTATAATTAGGGAAAAAAAATATGTTCTAATTAGATAAATATTAAAACTTAAACGTGACTAAAAAATTTATGATATTAAATGCATATTTGAACTTAATGCAAATTTAATCAGACTCATAAGCTTATTAAACATGCTTTAATTAAACTCGATAAATTACTCAAATAAATTGCATTCAAATACAATTTAACTATAATTAAATGAAACTCAAATGGATATTTACTCAACTTGAATAGGTACAAGGGGAGTTAGGTTTACCATGACACCTGCACGATCGACCTTCCATTACTTGACTGCGGACATGGCAGCCCAGAGGTACAAATGTAGCCCTTTTGATCTTCCTCTTGAGACAAAGATCTAAGCTTGGAATGGTTGGTATGGGGAGGGAAAGGCATGCATATTACCAAATATCATGGTATTCTTGTTATGGGTTTTCTTGTTTTCTAGCTAGTTTATTGTGAATACACTTTCAATTGGGCTTTACTGGGTTGGATTACAATAAAAAGAAGATACAAAAAACCAAAATTTACTCGTAGAAAAATTAGACAGCATACGTATCCTTTTCTCTACATATAAAAAAAATCAATGGAAAACACATAAATTTCTATATATATATATATATTAACCATCCTATCTATTTTTTTTTCCTTCTCCTTAGTTTATTTTCCACACAACCATACTTGAACATCATAATAATCAGAAATTTCCAGTGAATTTTGGAAGTGCCATTTCATTAATTTAAAGATTGGAAAAACATAAAGCAGCCAGTTCAATTACGTTAGCTTTGCTGATTTTTGCAATGCTAATGAAGACTTGACATCCAAGAAAAGTGTGACCGAGTAGCTAAGCACAAGGTGGTGGAATTTGTGTACCAATATACTTTGCTTGCACGTTTTTACAAGAAGAAGTTGGATGTTTTCCTCCTGATAAAAGATCCAGATGAACATCTTGCAAATAAATATTCTGGCATGGAATTCTTCTACTGCACTCCAATGCAACTGCCACTGGTGATGATGAAGTCCCTCTTATGTTCTTAAAATAAATATCACTCAACTTCACCCGTGACGGCGACTGCAAGATTTAAGCAACAAAATTGTAATGAGCAGCAAGTATGCAAAGAGCAGGCCCCGGATTTTTCATTCACTAGAGATTGGAAGTATGTTTACCTTAACATTGCAGGATGAAAATGGGCAGTAGGACTGATCAATAATTATAGGATTCGTCACATTTTTCATTATTATGTTCTCAAATGTCATATTGGTAGCTGCACTGCTTCCAGGCGAGTCAGGCCATGTCTTGATTCTAATTCCATTTGTGGTTTGAGTCATGGTACAATCTCTAACGATGAGTCCACTTACATCTCTTTCGTTTCGGTATCTTCCTAAACTTCCTACACTGCAATGTGCAACCAGAGAGTTCAATAAACTCATCATAGATAGCAGTATGAAGCAAGTCTTTTTACCTGATGCCATGGCCTGGTCCGCATTTGATACTTGTTATTGTTATAAGAGAATTGCCTTGCCCAATAGATATGCAGTCATCCCCAGTCTGGATAAGAGATTTGGAGATGTAGACTCCAGAGCTACGCTCGATGTGGATGCCATCCGTGTTTGGACTATTTGCTGGTGCTGAAATTTTGATTTTGCTCCCTTTGAATTTCTTGCATTCCACAAGAGCAATGTGGAAGAACTTGCTGTTGATTGACCTTATTCCTCGAACTACAGTCTTGTTTGTGCCGATGAATTTCAAGTTCTGCAAGAGAAAATGAATGCATTTTGGGCCTTAGTAGTTAGTCCAAGTCTTAACTCTATGAAGCCATTGACATTTTAGGCAAAATGAACATGAGGGGAAGCGAGGACTCAGGATATGGAGGATACAGTTGGAAAAAGCTTGCAATTGAAATTCAGGGGGCATTCATTGTAAGGCCAAGCTGCAGCGCCTTGACCATCTAACGTTCCTCCTCCAGTTATGGTCAGCCCTTCAATCCAACCAAATTCGACCCAACCGGAGCCAGGTTTGTATTTGGAAAGGTTTGTTGTTGCCTTCAAATAACCCTGCAAGTTTCCATTTACATTCAACTTCAATGCTTATCTGAAGCATGGGACTAACACAAGTATATGCACTTTTCTTAAAAGGCCTCATCCATATTGCCCTTATTAGAGCATAGTACCCAACTATTTATATAGTAAAGATACTATACTCTAATAAGGTCTATACCGACCAGGTTTATATTAGAATTTTTCTAGATGTATCTACACTGTATAGACCTTGAACTAAAGGGCACCTGAATGTATTGACAAGTAAGCATCACTAATTTAAGGACGCTTTAAGTGCTGGTGCATCTATCTTTTGTACATCCAAATGCACCTATCTTTGTTACTGGATACGATGTATATCATACCTTCATATGAAAAGCCAGAGATGAGACGTTTCTACATGGACCTGCGAACCTTATGTGACCAATCAAGTATGTCCCTCTGGGAATCAAAAGTTCCACCTTGCCAGATGATGCACATGCTTCCTTCCAAGCTCTCTTGAAGGCCTGATATCCAGACATGCAACAAGTTTCCCACTCAAAATCAGGTATTAAGTACATATTTCAGAGATCGCTAAGTTCAACAAATTCTAACGATCCTTTTATATATCATCCTATGTATCCTTGTCATTGTTTCATTTATTTGTTAATATTCCAATCACCGTGCAGAGCAGAAACGGAAGCAGAGTGCAGAAGAGGAATATTGCACGGGAATGTCACAAGCATTCTAATCCGACATACCAATTTGTGGTATGACAACTCTAGAAGCCAGCAACTAAATCCAGAACATCTTAATGGTATACAAATTTCTACCATATTGAAGTTTTTAACAAGTTTCAACCATTATATAAAACACGAAGTTGTAGTCTTAAAAATTTCCTGCAAATCAAAAACCTCACGGCTTCTCAATTCTGTGTTGTAATATTTACTTAGGATCTTCAAGTTATACCTTACAGAAATTTCATCTCAAGTTTGACGACTCACAAAGACTTTGCACAACACAATACTTATAATTCATCAAAATCCTGGAGTCAATAAGCTTGTAGCTGTAGCTTGGGCTTGACAACTAAATTCAGCTTCCACACCACATCGACATGGTAAAAATTGAAAAGCATTCTAATTGAAGTCTATTTTCTTAGCAGCTGTCCTGAAAACCTCAACAAAGGCTAGATGGCTAACTTATGTTAACCTGCCAAACCTATGAAAATTAGGAAATGTCGGTACAAATTTGAATTTATACCGAACAAGGATACTTAATTTCAGGCTTTTATTGAAATTCAAATTCTAGCTCTCTTTTTTATATACACGCATCTCATCCATGATCCCCATAGAAAGCTCAATGAACACAACATAGCTTACTTGGCTATCATCAGTAAGGCCATTGGCTAAAGCACCAAAATTCTCCACGTTGAATAAGGTATAGCTCCTTTGGCCACCTGAATTTCCTGTTCTTGACCCTTCAATCACTCCAATGAAAATAGCCATACACAGCAAGAAAAACAGATTAACATAAAATCCGAATCTCATGATTCACTAATACAATAAATGGCTCTTTTAATATAATCACGTATGCATTAGATGTTTCAGCAGAGAAAAGAAGGTGCAACTACTCACCTGCATAGGTTTAAAGGGAGAGGTAATATAATAACCGCTAGTTAACTTCTCTTTCCCACTACTATATTGCAGTTGATCTTTTAACCACTCATGTTTCAGCAAGAAATTGGCGGAAGACCATTAAGACCTCAGCAAGACTTTCTTTATTGTTTTTTACTTTTGTAAATTTACAAAGAAATATGCTAATGAGTATCTTGGGTACTAGTTAAGTGTCAAACAAAGAAACTTTTTAGCATACTTGTTTTTATTTTTATTTTTATTTTTTCTTATAGATCATCTAATTAATATTGTAAAGCTTGGATTTTCATTTTTAGATAGACGCACATGTATTCCAATGGCAAGTATAAGTAAAAAAATTTAACAAGGGAATATCCATTAGTTGCTTTACCCCTACCAACTTACCAATCCCACTCTCCTTATTACTCGGAATCCATAACCCTTCATTGATTTGTTAAATGTTTTGAATTTTCAAGAGATTGCTAGCTTTGGTTTATAGTCTTGTTTGGATAAAATCCGTAGTAAGAAATTGGCATGCCCTTATTTAAAGACTTCATAAAAGAGTTATAACTCAAATGTACAGGACTGAAAAAATATAAATTATTTTCCAAATAAAAATATAACATTTTTTAGATACTATCTATAATATATAATATACATTATACTATATGTTAGATACTATATACATAAATACATAGTTTTATAGTCCTGTTTTTTATGTTATATGCAGTAAATTATAATGCTTGTATATTATGTGTAATCTATAATACCAGCGGCCCATTTCACTCGGATGATTATATTTACTTATATACATCGTCAATCTTGAATGATTGCATGGTAACTTTTTTGTAAATAAAATCCTCCAGGGGTTTTTCCTTTTATACTTATTTACTTAAGGCAGGTACTTGCAACGTCGCTTATGGGTTCACATGGGTGGGGTTTTCTCCCCGCTTTGTCATTGAATCATAACCAAATATCAATAGAACTATAACGGAGGTTGATCCCTGAATGAGGAGGGTTTAAGGGTTGACAATGTTAAATTAAGATCAAATAAAAATATTAAAATATAATCCATATTTATTTGTAAGTTGAGATTTGAAAGTAGAAAACTTTTTACATTAATCTTTTCATTTCATTGAATTAGATATATATATTTAAATTGGTGTATTATCTAGTAAAAACACAAAAAAAGATATAGTCTAATCCAAAAAATCCCAATTGGGTGACATAGGAATTGGATTAGACCAATCAAATCAATTACATCTCTTTAATTTTCCAAGGTAGGTTGAAAGGGTGACCATGACTAACTTCATGATTGGGTCAAGTTGAACTTAATTAGATTGCCCAGTTTAATCTGGATTTAACAACATGTGTCATTACAAGTTATCTTATTAGTTTTGACAGACTTTTTTATAAGAGTAGAATATTACCTCATTTATTTTTTGTATGTTTTATTTTACAATAGAAGTAGTATTCTTTTCTTTAAAGAAAAAAATCTACAAATAATTAGGAAAATATCTGGATAAAATGTCTAGTAATTTTACACAATTTTAGTGTAATTTGTTAGAAGGAATAACTTTCCTGTTTTGTATTTCTTCAATCTCTAAGAATATTTCCCCTTTTGAGTAATGTTGGGAGCGTAGTTGGATTTATTGACAAAGACATTATACAGATTATATTCCTCATAACTTGATTTCCATCCATTTGTAGCATCTAAATCTTCGTCTTCGTATTCGCACCAATATAAATATCCTTTACATTTGAATTTTCTCACTTCAGCTAAATTCAGGTAAGCGAAAGGAAAACATAAACAAAAATTACAAGAGACTAAAAGAGAGACATGAGTGGGAGTCCAAGGAAGCTCTTACTATGGCACACTCAAAAGTTTACACCCCTTATGAACCATGAAGATGACTTACTACCTATAATGGAGATATTAGGTTTTCATGCTAAACCATCGACGGCTCAGATATGTGGCACCACCACCACCCAGTGGATTGTGTATACTTACAGCAAGAATCGGCGAAGATCCAAGGCATTAGTGGAGGAGGAGAAGCAACTACCAAACCCTAAATTGCCCTATCCTAGAATAGATGGTTTGCATCCATCCGCTTATGGGGACTTTCTCAACAATGTCAACTTTTATCTCAACATGCATGATATCTCGTACTTATTTCATGTTAGGTATGTACTTCCAACTTATATATATATTTTCTTTCGTGGAATCCTAGTAAAGCAATCAATCATATATAGCATCTTGGACGAATATATAGGTGTGATCAAGATAAAAAGGTTTTGGTCGAGAACTCTCAGGATTTGAATATGTATTAACATTTTCTAATGATAGACCATGGGATTGAACCTTTTCTTAAAAGTTGATGTCTTCTAACACTCGATTGCTACTTCTTTTTCCTCTTCCTCCAATTTGAATCCTATAAAATAGTTTGGAATCAAAAGGGATAACTATAGAAAGAAGTAGTACTTCTTTTTGTTTTCTTTTCATTTCTTTTCTTTCTTCCTCCTTTTTCCCCTTCCTCTTGACAAGTCCTCGTGGATATTTGATTATCATATTCATTTTACCCAATAAAAAATTCCAAAAATATGTATACCAAAATATAATATTTCCATATCATATGTATATTTTAGTAATGTTTTGTTTTATTTCTACTCAACTCAATTTATTTACTTAGTTAAAAATTGGCACATTCGATAATGACAATTGGCATGCTTCAACTTTGTATAAAAAAGGGAAAAAGTAGGAATGAAAAGTTTCCTTTTATTCTTAATGGAGAATGTAACCACAATACTAAAAAATTAAAACTAACTTGAATGAGAAATGAGATTATCTAGGATTAGGGGTGGTTTAATATAGTGAGTTTTTAGGTAAAATAACAAGTTAAAAGAGAAATATATTATCATTATGCACACCGAAGTGGGAAGTATACATGTTTTTGAGTAAGATGTATTTATTTATATGCCATGGAGAAACATACTATACTGTAACAATTCTATTAATTGTTGGCCCTTAAGTTAATGCTGATCGTAATAGAAAATTAAAATGAGTTACCCTACTAATAATTTTCTTTTTTATGTAGATTGGCTTTAGTAATGTGGATATGTCTAAACATGTAGGAAGGGTGAGAAAGAAATATCAATTGTTGTTGTTGCAATTGTTCTTCGAAACTTCACTATAAAAACTGATGTGGACATCATTCTCTCCCACCAATGAAGAACTCGACCCCAAGTTCTCTTCAGGATAGAGAGATTCGTCATCCGAATAAAATAGAGATAAATCGGCTACATTGAAGGTTTTCGAAATCTTCATGCTTTCAGGAAGTCCGACCACATATGCCTTATCATTTATCTTGGCGACAATCTTGTAAGGACCATACTTCTTTGGTTGCCATTTGCTATAAGTGCTCACGGGAAAACGTTCTTTCCTTAAGAACACCATCACTTGATCTCCCACTTCAAACAGTTTTTTCTTCCGATGCTTGTCTGCGGCTTTCTTGTACTTCTCATTAACCTTCTCGATCTTCTCTTTCACTTCGGATGCCACAGTTTGGTATTGTTCCGCTAGGTGTTTTGCAGCTACATTGGACTCTACACCCTTAGGCAAAAGAGCTAAATCTAATGCGTGAGATGGTGCTTTTGTATAGACCACTGAAAAAGGAGATTTTCCAGTAGTTCTATGGATAGAACTATTGTAAGTGAATTCGGCTTGAGAAAGCGCTAAATCCCATTGTCTTGGCTTCTCTCCACAAATATTTCGTATTAAGTTGCCAAGGGTCCTATTCGTCACCTCCGTCTGCCCATCATTCTGAGAGTAGGTTGTGTTGCTAAAATTAAGTGAAGAATTGAACATGTATTATAGTGTCCTCCAGAAGTGGCTAAGAAACCGGGTATCTCTATCGGAAGTAATTAACTTAGGAACCCCGTGCAACCTGACCACCTCCTTAAAGAATAACTTGGCAACACCTTGTGCATTAGCCGTCTTCCTGCAAGGAATGAAGTGAGCCATCTTGGAGAACCTGTTTACAACCACAAGAGCAGTGTCAGCACCTTGTTGGGTACGAGGCAAACCTAACACGAAGTCCATAGATAAATCTTCCCAGATAATCTCAGGTACCGGTAGTGGAGTGTACAACTCAGTATTCTGATAATGTCCTTTAGATGTCTGACAAACGTAACACCTTTGCACAATTCTCCCTACATCTCTTCTCAGCTGAAGCCAATGATATCTTGTAGCCACTACCGCCAGAGTCTTATCTCGCCTCAGATGTCCGGCTAATCCTCCTCCATGTAGGTCCCTAATCAACTTTTCCCTGAAGGATAATTCAGGAATATAGAGTTGATTTCCCCTCATTAAGTAACCCTTCAGGATATAGTAACTGTCATTGGGTTCCTGATTGATACATTTTTTCCAATAGTCCCGAAATCCACATCCTCCTCATACAGTTCCTTCAACTGCTCAAAACCTACCACCTCAGCCCTCATGGTGACCAATAAATCCGCTACCTTATTTTGGACCCCAGATTTGTGCATCAAGCGGAATGGAAACTTTTGCAGAAATTAAATCCATCTGGCATGCATGTCTTTACAGATACGGGTCTGACTACTCAGATGTTTTAGAGCGACACAATCCGAGTACAAGATAAATTCTTTACCTACTAAGTAATGCTCCCACATCCTTAGAGCTCTGACTATGGAATAGAACTCTTTATCATAAGTGGACCAGTTCCTCCTAGCTTCACAGAGCTTCTCACTATAGAAGGCCACATGTATCTTCTCCTGAGATAACACGGCTCCAATGCTCACACCACTGGTATCACGGTCCACTTCAAATAGTTTGTCAAAGTCTGGTAATGCCAACACCGGCGCACTACACAATCTTTCTTTGAGCATAGCAAACTCAAACTTAGCCTCCTCACCCCATTGAAACCTTCCTTTCTTTAGACACTCAGTTAATGGGGCAGCGACGGTACTGAAATGCCGTATAAAGCGCCTATAAAACCCTGCCAACCCCAGAAAGCTCCTCAACTCAGTGATCGTTTTAGGAGTAGGCCAATCTCTAATAGCCCTTACTTTGTCCTCATCCACCGTTATGCCTTCACCGCTCACTATAAAACCCAAGAACAACAACTTTTTTAACATGAATATGCACTTCTTGAGATTGGCATAAAGCTTATTCTATTTTAGCACAGTTAATACACTTCTCAAATGCACTAAGTGTTCATCCTCAGTCTTGCTATATATTAAGATATCATCGAAGTATACTACCACAAACCTACCAATGAAAGGTTTAAGTACCTGATTCATTACGCGCATGAAGGTACTAGGTGCATTGCTGAGGCCGAATGGCATAACCAACCATTCGTATAACCCTTCCTTCGTCTTGAAAGCGGTTTTCCATTCATCCCCAAGTCTGACTCGAATCTGATGATATCTACTCCTAAGATCTACCTTCGAAAATATCACTGCTCCACTCAGCCTATCCAACATGTCTTCAATGCGAGGAATTGGGAATTTATACCCAATTGTGATCTTGTTAATCGTACGGCTGTCCACACACATCCTCCAACTACCATCCTTCTTGGGCGTCAATAGCGCTGGAACGGTACACGGGCTCATGCTATCCCTGATGAATCCTTTATCCAGTAATTCCTGGACTTTCTCCTGTAGGACTTCCGTCTCTTTGGGGCTCATCCTATAATGAGGAAGATTAGGAAGGCTAGCCCCAAGCACCAAGTCAATACGATGTTAGATGTCACGCAATAGAGGCAACCCTTCTGGTAAATCTTCTGGCACTACTTCTTTGAACTCTTCTAATACCCCCTTTACTTCTTCCGGAACCTCTTCACTACCCATGTCTTCTCCCGCATTTTTCACAACAAGAGCATGCATCATTCGGGGTTCTTTGATGTCCTCAGTCATCTCCTTCTCTGATTGAGTGATTGTCAGAAAGGATTTCCCTTCCACCCTTTGTGTCTTGGGTCGTTTATCCGTCAATGGCAACAATGTATATTTCACGCTCCCTTTCTCCAACCTATACTTATTTTCTTTCCCGACATGTTGGGCATCCACGTCAAATTGTCAAGGTCGTCCGAATAACACGTGGTAGGCATCCATATCGACGATATTGCAATAGACTTCATCCCGATATTTGCCTATCGAGAAAGGAACCCGACACCTCTCCTTCACCTCAATTCGCTCCACCGCCTTAATCCACCCTATGGTGTAAGGGTTTGGATGTTTCTCTACTGGCAGCTGGAGTTGTTTCACAACCTCTCTCCCGATTATATTCTTACAACTCCCACTGTCAACAATTAGGTCAAACACTCTCCTACCAATTGTGCACCTAGTGCGAAACAACTGGTGTCGTTGTAAACTACCCTCCTATTTCAGTGCCAACATCATCCTTCTGATCACATAGCTCGGTTCCACTCCATCATCAACCTCATCATAATATTCATACTCACCGTCCAGTTCACAACACACTTCCTCTTCTTCCTCCCTTTCGACAATGTTTATAGTCCGTCGATTCAGGCATCGTTGGATCGGTGCCCTGGTTGATTACACCTATAGAACTTCCCCAAAATCGGTTTAGCATACAGATTACTTTGCCTTCGGGTCTCTTTGATCTCAAGAGGCTTCTTCCCCTCAGCCTTGTCTTCTTTCTTCTCTATACCTCCAGCGGGCTTCTTGACTACTCCTCTAACCCTTTCACTAACTACTCGACTGCCACTGCCAACATTATCGTACACATAATTCCTTTTGCCCCCACCAAGCCTCACACTTTGTTCTTGAATCATCATCTCAGCTCTAAGGGCCAAATTCTTTGCCTCATTGACAGTTCTAAACACCGTCACCCCGATTTTATCCCTAATCTGAGGCTTCAACTCGTCCACAAATCGCGTTACCTGCTGACCCTCGGTCTTCCTCAGATCATTCCTCTCCGCCAGCCTCATAAACTCGGCGGTGTATTCATGCACTGTCCTTGTCCCTGACGACATTGTTAGTACTGCTGGAAGAGGATCTGCTCATAGTCGAGTGGTAGAAAATCCCTCCACAACAAGTTCTTCATGCGGTACCATGTCCTTATAGGTTGCTTTCTCTCTCTCTGCCTCCGGTTCTGCAAATGATCCCACCATACAAATGCCCCTCCTTTCAGCCTACAAGCAACCAGCCGTACTCTCCTATCCTCGGGTACCTCCATATAGTTGAAAAATCTATCGACTTCTGCAAGCCAATCTAGGAAATCTTCTATAATAAGATTACCATTAAAGGATGGAATATCTACCTTGAGACGAAAATCAACGCCATCTATATGATCGTATCCCTGGTGGTTTCTTCGATATCCGCCACCGTACTCCTGATCAATTCGGTCATCGACCCCGCGGTATCTGCCACCACCAACACCGCCTCTCCTCGGTGGTTGTCCCCTCCTCTGCAGGAATTCACCCTCTTCCTCAGAGGAACTCTCGTCTAGCTATGGATTCCATTGATTTGCGGCTACAGGTTGATTGATAGGACCGCCCCGAGCGACTGCTACTCTTGGTCGATCTCCACCAACATCCCTGTTTCCGTTGTGGCCCATCGCCATGGCGTCGAAACGCATAATCAGGTCTTCCAAGTGCTGATCTACGTGCCCGAGCCTCTGTTCCATGACTTCGACCACTGTCCTTGAAGCCCGTTGATTAACTCCTTAGACTTCCGCATCCCATTTAAGTCGAGAACGCAACCGCCGTTAACACCGTCGTTAGCCAAAATCTCCGTAGGAAATTGCCTTGCTCTGATACCAACTGACGCAGCGAGGAAAGCGTACAAACACGAGACCAATTATAGGATTGGACCTCACAAATAAACAAAGAATAATATGAGTTTATCCTTGAAAATCTCAATTGCGCACAATCGAGGAAGCAAAGAAAACTTTTCTCTATATGTATATATTTTGACAAAGATTAAAAACTAACCCTAAAATGGCCTAAAGGCTATTTATAGTCCTTAGGGAAATAATTAACAAGGAAATAAATATGTACACGTAGAAATAAATATATATATACACGTCCGTCATCTGGTTTATACACGGCCGTGTATAAGGCCGTATATGCTTCTGTGGATACTCCTGACACAACACACGGCCGTGCCTTCTTGCCGTGTATAAGGCCATGTATGTTTCTGTGGATATTCCTGACACAACATACGGCCGTGCCCTAAACCAGATGACGGACGTGCATATATATATTTATTTCCACGTGTACATATTTATTTCCTTGTTAATTATTTCCCTAAGAACTATAAATAGCCTTTAGGCCATTTTAGGGTTAGTTTTTAATCTTTATCAAAATATACACATTTAGAGAAGAGTTTTCCCTGCTTCCTCGATTGTGCGCAATTGAGATTTTTAAGGAATAAACTCAGATTATTCTTTGTTTATTCGTAAGGTCCAATCCTAGAATTGGTCTCGTGTTTGTATACTTTCCTCGCTGTGTCAAAAACCTTTTCCTTTTCAACTTCAAATGCTTTGTGTCAATTATATTAATTATTTTGAAATATTTCAGGGGTATATACATGGTCCAATCTGATTTCCATGCAAAATGGTATCCTATAAAAGGGGATTTATGTCTAGAGAATTATTTTCACAAAGAAGGAACAAAGTGTGGGGTATTGCATGGCAATTCTAGCAATCAAATCAGTGATGAGGATGATAATGATGATGACAAGAATATCTCTATTTGAAGTAAAGGGAAGGTCCTTCCACTAATGCAAGTACAACCTCTTAAAGACATCATCACTATCCTATCCGATGATGCAAAAAGATAACATTTTGTTTTTCCCCCTTTTATCTTATGTACATGTTTATGGGTAAAATTACATGCATAAATTGAGTTTTTAAATACTACACTATAAGTGTCTCAATACATCATTTGTATTTTAGTAGTTTTAGATAATGTCTTAATAAATAGAGATTGTAGATTAAGTATCAAACTATTTGTAACTGTATTTTTAATAAAGCAAATACACAAATATTTTACTCATTTTATCTTGTGTAATTGATAGGTATATGGATTTTATTTTATTTGCTTAAATGTAGGTAATAAAATAGAATTTCATTAAATCTCCTTAACCATTGTACTATTGTAAAGGAAATAAGATTTTCTTAAAAACATAGAGAATTACTTAGAAAGGCTTATATGAGCTAATTTTCTTTTTTTTTTTTTTCTATCAAAATACAAGGTAACTTAAAAACTCTCACTTTCACTTCTCTACTAGGACTCTATTTCTCTCTCTTTCTAATCAAATTTCTAACTAAATCCTTCCAAAATATCTCCCTCCTCTTTTATATTCTCCCACCACACCACTTGCTATTTTTTAAAATACACTACTTCCATAATTACAAAAATAGCCCCAAACCCCACTACACTACCAACAATACCTAAAATCATAGAACTACAACACAACACATCATAACACACACACACACATGTGCGTCTCAAATCAACAATAACATAACACAAAACTTCAACACAATTGGGAAATATTGTTTTTGAAAGGATATAGAGAGAGAGCAATTCAAGTTAAAATGTCATTTTTTATAAATAATCTTTGTCATTCTAGTTAAAGAAAAGGAAGGAAAAGAAATGATGTTCCATAAAAGTAGGAAACCCGATATTCTCCTAAATTTTCTCCTCTTTGATACTCCATACTTCTATCTTCTAAGTTTTAAATAGATAATGTGTAGATAAAAAAAGTTTTAAAGAGATAAAAATAGACAAGGAAAATGGACTCTAACTTTCTTTGATAGTATGTGAATATATCTAGACAAGGGAAATATCCTCGATGAAATATTTACTTAGATTTTACACAATTTTAATGTTACTTTTTTTCAGGTACATCGAATATTTTGACATGAGTTTCTTAATGAAATAATGCTTAGCTAAGTGGGTTGACTATTTAGATATTAGCCCTACAAAAAAAAAAAAAAAATAGAAAGTTGGACTGAAAATGTATTAAAAAAATAGAAAAGTGGGAGGGCCTGATTTTGGTGTCTACACCTACTTAATAAGATTGAGCATATTTAAATTACCAATTAATCCTCTAATTAAGCTAACCCTTTATCAAAATTAAGTAATTAGAGGATATTTCTATACAATCATCCCATTCTCTCTCTCTGGCATTTAAAATTTTACAGATACTTCTGCCACAATTCTCGGCTATACATAACTAATTGATATTAATAGGAATTTTGATAGTTTGTCCACTTTTAGCACATAGCAGTTAGCAACATCATTCAATTTTTGACAATTTTTCCACTCTAAGTTGCACACTTGAGAATTGAAGAGAAGAAATATTAAAATCATTTTGTTTCTTCCCCACTCATTTCGAAATTCGCCTTAGTTTTCAGTATGTGACTCCAAAATTTAGTTTTAGGAACAATAGTTACTATTAATACTTTTTTCTCTAATTTTACTTCATTTTTCTCTCATTTTCTATGCCAAATTGCATATGTGTTTATAGACTTTTTGCCTTTCGTTTTAAGTACATTAAAGCATTATGGAGTCATTCATTGTCATTTAAAGAAAAAAGGTACTCTTTACTCACTCTCTCACATTTCTCTATTATATAGTTCTTGCATTTTTGTTTCAATTTTACTCTATATAATTTATATTTTGGAGTAATTTAATAGTTTTATCAGGTCCATAAAATTTTTGCAAAAATCTAATATAACCACCAATAAGTAATTGTTAAATTATTATAGGGAATTAAAGGTTTTTTTCTTTTTATATATAGATTGCACACAATATTACTTTCAGTTTATTATCCTATTTTAGCATTTATTTTAAAATTCCTTTTACTTACATCTATTTCTCTTCTTCCAATCATGAATACATTTGCTTCTATCTATATCATATTGATTAGTGCATTTTTGCATCAGATTTTCATGATTGTTTTGGTTCTATCATCAAAGGTATTGTTGAATTTCATATCTTTTTCTAGATTTCAAAATATTGTAGTTACTTTCTAAATTAACCAAATTCAAGCTGATTTTTATATGGTTTTATACTTCTAATATGAAAAATTTTCTATTTTTCTATTAAAGGTTTCTTTTGAGATGTACAATCTAAACTAATAAAGTAAATACTCACCTTTGATATCAAATAAATAAAGTTATAACTGTTATAATTCTTAATTTAGTTCTATTTTTTCAATGATTTTGTCATTTTTCCTTTTATGAATATGTCCTTCTATGTATATACTCTTTTTTTTTTTTGCCTTTTTTAGGCATATGTAAAAATGAAATGTAGTAGTTAGGAATTTATATAATTTTATTTCTTATACAAATTTACTCTTTTCTTTTTCTTTTTTTTAGCTATTTTGAAGGAAACCATGATATGCACACTCATTGCAAATGCATGTTTATATTTAATACACTCACTGTGAAGTCAATCATTAAAGTTTCAATGGATTTTCTATTTGCTTCCTATAAACAAGTTTTTTAATTCGCAAGTGTTTAGGGAGCAAAGTGTTTCACTATCAACTTTTGTCCTAACCACGGACTTAACTATTAAGGTGACCAAAAAAGTTGTTTTGGAATGTGTATGCATTCACAAGATAAATCGATTTTGATTTGAAATGATAGTAACGCCCAAGAGGAAAACCATTAGAGTTATTGTCCTATTTTATATCATTCTTATTCATCTTTTATTATATATTTTATTAATAGAAGTTATCATATGTACATATTTAAAAATAAAGACACATGTTTGAAGATTAAATGTTAAGTTTGAAAATTCAAACTGAAGTTTTACTCTTTATTGTTCATCTTCTTTTTTACAATTGAATTATTAAATTATAAAAGATTTTTCTTTCTTGTAGATTCAGTGAACATATGACTTAAGGATGATGATATGAGAGGGTTACAAAGATTACACCACTCTAAATTTTGTACCCATTGTACATGGAATTTCGTTGAAAGTATGAATAAGGATTTCATGTTAATTTTTGGCTACGTTTCCCATATGAACCATGAATCAACCTCAAAGTGAATGTACTCTTTTGATGTAATCTTAGATTAAACCTTTTTTTCTCTCTCTTTACCAGATTATCTAACTAGAATTGCATTTTCATTCACTAGATTTATTATTTTCTTATGTTATTTCCTTAATACCATAAGGATATTTCAAATGATGAGGCAAGACTCATTTTGTCATTAATTATTAATTTTGTAAAATTGTAGTAGAACTATGAAGCTAATATAGGCCATTGTTTCATGTAATTATGAGCATATGTGCAGTGAAAATGCTATTCGATCTTAGATTTCATGGGCTTGGTTGACTATATAACTCCATGTTTCATTGATGCAATTTTATTTACATTTATTATCAATGATTTTAGTTGATCCATATCATTAGCATATGCCAATGAATATGATTATATTTTAAGCCTCTTTTAATCATTTGTCATGCCATTAAATTAATGAGATAATATAACACCAAGAGAGGTAAAATTTTAAGTTTTTATCACGATGTTACACAACTTTTTAGAAAATTATTGAAAATTACAAAAATATATATATATATTTCATGTTTGTTTGATTAATTTGTAGGTATTACAAAAAGAAAATTTAAAGAAATGAAATCGAACTATCCTTCATGCTATTTATTCACTTCTTCTTCTTCTTTTTTTCCGTTTTCTATTTCTTTATGATTGGCTTGAAATCCAATATCACTTTGAGTAGTTTTACTTTTATCCATCATACTCTTATCATTTTTATTAACAATATGATATATATAATATTATATTTACACCTACAATGCAAGTGCATTGGTCGCTAATATTTCTTTAATATCTAAGAATATTTGCCTTTTGGAGTGAATCTGGACATATAGTTGGATTTGTTGACCAACACATTATGGTTTTTATTTGATGTTATCTCAATTTGGAATCCTCAGCCGATAAAGCAACTAAGTTAAAAATCTAATCTCCTTGTAACTCCATATCCATCTTTTTTATGGCATCTAAATCTTCTCTCCGCATCCATATTATTACGGATATGCTTCAAATTTGAATTTTGTTATTTTAACTAAATCTATATAAA
This sequence comes from Laguncularia racemosa, assembly GCA_037954665.1. NCBI lineage: Eukaryota > Viridiplantae > Streptophyta > Magnoliopsida > Myrtales > Combretaceae > Laguncularia > Laguncularia racemosa. Next base: position 106,635 of record JBBMOL010000347.1, on the reverse strand, counting down.
GGAAAAGAAAACCCAAAAGAGAAAAAAAAGAAAAAGAAAGAAAGAAAGAAAGAAAGAACGACAAAGACTTAAACGGAAAAAAAAAGAGAGGAATGAGTGTGAGACCTAGGAAACTCACTCTATGGAACACTCAAAAGTTTACACCCCTCATAGACCATAAAGATGAACTACAACCTATAATGGAAATCTTAGGCTTTCGGGATCAACCATCGGTGACTAAGTTATGTAGCACCGCCACCACCATACCCCAGTGGATAGTGTATACTCACCCCCAGAAGCAGCGGAGATCCAAGGCATTAGTGGCGGAGGAGCAACCACCAAACCCTACATTGCCCTATCCTACAATAGATGGCTTGCATCCATCCATTTATAGGGACTTTCTCAACAATGTCAATTTTTATCTCAACATGGATGATATCTCGGATTTATTCCATGTCAGGTATGTGCTTTCACTTACGTTATTTTCATAAAATTATGTGAGGTAATCATTCATATAGCATGTTTGATGAATATTAGGTTTTATCATGATAAAAAGTTTTAAATCACAATCTTAAGATCTTGTAACTTAATAATACAAATATTGATTTCTCAATAAGATGAATTAGTTATGGATTCCTCTCTTACGTTATGATCACTGAAAAAAAAAAAAAGACAAATCTTAAGATTTGAATATATATCCAATATTTTCTAATAACAATGGGGGATAGAACTTTTCCTGAAAAATTTTTATCTTCTAACACTCGGTGACTCCTCCTCTTTCTTCTTCTAATTCGATTCCTATAAAATAGTTTTGTATTGGCAATTGATTAAATATCAAGAATTTTACTGTTTTCTCCCTTATAACAGATTTGTACGTACCAAAAACTGTTGTTTGGGATTAGAAGGAAACTATGGTCTAGAAAGTAGTATAGCACTTGTTTCCAATACGCTTCCTTTCTCTTCTTCTTCTTCTTCTTTCTTCTTCTTTTTCTTTTTTGCCCTTCTAATAAGTCCTTTGAGATATTTCGTTATCATTTTTCCTTTTATTTGGTGCCCAAGATTATTATGCCAAATATATTTTAGTTTTTTTTTTTTTTGGTCATCTGTACTTAATTTAATTACTTAGTTAGAATTGACATATCCAATAGTGGCACACTTTGTATATATGAGAGGGTAAAAACTATAAATAATGCTAGGAGGTTTTAAATCTTTTAATTTCCAGGATTTGGCACTTTTAATTTGTATATTTATTTAATAAAAGTAGGTAATCGATTTAGGATTAAAAAATCCCTAAAAAGTAGGAATTAAAAGCTTCCTATGGTATTAACTAGTAGGCATCCACCCATCATACGTGTACTTAAGAATATATTTCTAATCTAATCAAATAATATGAAATCGCCTGAAGAAAATAAAAATGGTAATTTTCCTTAAGAGAAAAGGCGTTAATTTGGAAATTTTATTTGTACATGTTTCCCAAATCAGATACTAAAACTTTAACAATCACAGAAAAAGTAAGGTTTTGATTCCCCTTTTATCGAACTTCACTTGTAAACTCATTGTTTGCCCAAATCAACTTGGATGATATTCAAGAGATTAAACTTTCTCTCTCTCTCTCTCTCTATATGTATATATTTCAAATCTTTCATAAGGATACACCTAATCGATAACTATACCCCAACAAAGTAAAAAAGAGGAAGAGAGAGAAAGAGAAATAAAATAATGATTGTACCTGAAAAGAATTAATATTTAGAAAAAAAAAAAACTCACATTAAAAATCATAAACTCATTCTTAAGAAAATTATAACCAAAGTGAAAAGCATAATTTCAGCAAGGTCCTTGTTGATTGATAATTCTCATGTAATTTTCAAATTGAAGGGAAATATACTAATATAAATTTTGCAATTCAATTGAAGTCTACGACAGCAAGAATAACTAAATTAATTAATACAATTTGAAGTTGCGGGGATGTGAGTAATGGGTGGAAAGTACAATAAATACATCATGCAAGTGCTAAAATTTACCCGACAAATAGAAAGCATACCACTAACCTTTTGCAAGAGAAGATTTCAATTTAGAGGGAAATTCTTTTAAGTTTTAACAAGCCATGCATAAATAAATATTCAAAACTTGGTTGGCTCCAAGGAGAAAATTGTAGATAGAGGGAGTAGTTTACACCCATTAAATTTCCAAATATGGAACTTTTTCTTTTAAATTATTATATGTTCCAATGATAAGAGCAAAGAAAAACTGAATATAATCCATGAGCCTTGACATTTGAGAATTTGTTAAAAAGGAATAGAAAACAAGTTTTTTAAATATAAACTACATAGCATTAAAGTCCCAAATTTATCAAGTTTTCAGTAGGAGTTACATAGTATTATTTTGGTGCAGATAACAGATACCAAAGATTAAAAAGAAATTAAGGGGTATGGAGGTAAATAAGATGGCATTGCCTTAATGATATAGAAGATTATATTGAGATAGGAAACCGGCCATTTAAATGCTTCATTCCTATATATAAATACAGAGAGAGAGAGAGCACGATGGACATACCATGGAAAAAGATATTTTTTTTTATACATTCATTTACTGTGATAAATCCACTGAATGGAGGGAAAAGAAAGGGTAAGTATGGTCAATAATAGGAAAAATAATCGTTGGCCTTAAATCTTTATACGCTTTGTCATCTGGTTCATAAATATTTTCAAATGTACATTTAAGTTCAAAACATTCCTAAAATGCATAATATGAGTACAACTATTAGGGATAGAAGAATTAGACCAAGTCCATCCTCTTCATTACTTCAACATAAAAACCTTCTCTCCATTTTAACTTCAAATTCATGTCGATTATATTAAAGAAGTAAGAAGCTACGTTTAGTTTAACACTAATAAACGTGTGTATGTGAGTGTGATTACTTTTGACATATTTCAGGGGAATACACATGCTGCAATCTGATCTCAATGTAAAATGGCATCCTATAGAAGAGGATATTACTCTAAAAAATTATTTCTACAAAGAAGGGACAGGCACCGACATATTTTATGGTACTTCCAACGGTCAAGTCGATGATGATGATGACAAGAATCTCTCTATCCGAAACAGAGGGAAGGTCCTTCCACCCATGAATGTGAAACCTCTTAAAGACATCATCACTATTTTATCTGATGATGCTGAAAGATAACATCTCTTTTTGTATCTCATGCATTTCGTTGAGGATCATCTATGGATCGAATTTATAAAATATATATATATATATATATATATTATTTCGCTATACAATGGCTGTGGATTAGGTTTCAAACTATTTGTGAATCTTAATTCATAAGCTTGATATACACAAACATTTTAGTTATTTTACATTATTTAATTAATATTTATTTATATGAGTTTCACTTAATTGTTGGTTATGTAAAAAGCATTTTACTATCGATCCTTCTTATATGTTGTACTGATATAAGGTACATCAGATTTTTCTTATACTTTGGATAAGTTAAGATATATATAAGTAATAAGCATATATATATATATATATATATCTTGTGGCCATAGAGAAGTTGATATGTTAAATATGCCTATATCTTCAAGAACATAAAGCCTTTACAAGGTGGGATGGGAGAGATGTCACATTTTTCTCTCACTTTCTCTTCTTCAATTTTTACTTCGAGGGAGTGTGATGGATGGTCATTACACTTAAAAAAGAGGATTTTATAATTACTTATTTAACTTCTCCTCTTATTTTGTTTTCATCAAGTAACTTACTATTTTTTATTTTGTATTTTTGTTTATTAACTTATATATAAACCATAATTATCTTAAAAGAGATAATAAAATCTCATTAAATATATTAAATAGATATTGAAAATAGTGAAGGATATAAAAAAACAATAATTAATTAATTTTTTTTGTATCAAGTATAATTTTTCATAACTTATTTACTTATAAATAAAAAAATTAATAATACATTTAAAAACAATTCAAACCATGAACAGAACTAGACTAAATCATTTTTTCTTTTTAGATTCGAAAAAATTACAAATCAAACTATATAGTTAAATTCAATTTAAGAGTGGGGGGGGGGGAGAAGAGAGTGGGTAACCAAGCCATATATTATAGTTTGGTTCAGTTCAAAAGACAAATTGTATTGAACCAAACCATATATGGCATCTAATAAGGTAACACATATGGCTTCTATTATGGTGTATAAATGGCATCTAAAATGTAATCATTTATATATACGGTGCCATTATATATAAAATTTTTTAGTAGAAACATACACTCTAAATAAGGAAATCCATTAAATGCCTAAATTCTCTCCACTATATCCTCTATACTAAGTAAGGTAAGGATATCTTGGAAGAAGGTGCACTTGTCATATCCAATTCCCATTCTCAATGCCTATAAATAAGTGACCAAGGCTCTTAGGTAAATGATCGAAAACCTAGGACTCGAACTACCCTATTGTTGTTGTTGTTGTTACTCTCCTTCTTATGCTACTTACTGACTTAAGCATCGAAGTGTACACATCGGAGACTCCTTTAATGCTCTGATAGTTCACCTTTCCTCTCTTGTAGGTACTTTTCCCTTGCAATTCAAAACACAACTAGACCCTCGCTACCACTGGAGAAAAATAGTAGTAACAACAATAATAACAATTCACTTGTTAGCAAGTCACAACTTAAGAAGACAAAGGCAAAAATAGCTCAAATATCTAATGATATTAAATGACTTGTGAAGATTAAAAATAATACTTAATTGAAGTAAAGATAATTATATGTAGGATTCTCCAAAAATTTTGGGATAAATTTCATCTAATAATAATAACTACTAAAGATTTAATTAGATTTCTCAAATCTTATTGAAATATATTAAACTTGATTGATAAAAGTCTAATTAGATTTCTTTCCTTAAGTATATCTATATGAATCTATATGTGTAAAATGCCAAAAAAAATAAAAATAAAATAAGTTTTAATAGATGGGGCGTTTAAGTAATAATGCGTTTATGAGGAGGGCAATTCAATCTTTTTTACCTTGGATTATTTAAGATTTTGATGGTTATAAGGAAAAAGATATGATTTGAGAAGAAAAAAGGAGAGATCATGAGCTTTCGAAGGGTATGCGACTAGGTACATAGGCATATACTTACCCACGTTAAGAGATAAAGAAGAGTTTTGAGATAAGTGGTTCACGGCTAGGTACAAGCGTGTACCTGCCCATGTTAAAGTTACACAACCAAGTACACGACTGTGTACTTAGGTGTGTCAAAGGGCCTTTATGCATAGAAGGGCATGTGACCATATACATGATTGTGTTCTTATCTATACTTTTTTAAGCAACTACGTATATAGCCATGTTGTTGTATAATGCTTCTAACACGTTTCTCTTGTCCTTTTTCTCGATTTTTATTTAATTCGAATCTAGTTTTTCCAAACTAAAGTATCTTGGAAGGGGAATAATCAACTAATACCTAACTAAATGAAATAAGTAAACCTAGATCAAGTTGTAGGTTATTACTAAGTTTAATTCTTTGTACAAAATAGGTTCCAATAAGGTAGATAGTTGTAGTGAAGGTGAAATTGGAAATGTTCCTCCTAGTTTATGATTACCTTATTTGTTGTTTGTGCTTAATAGTGTAGTAATCAAATGAACTTAAAAATTATATGGTTAATGCATGTTTGCCGTTTGTGCTTAGCTCAACCTAAGAGACTGTGGTGGCAAATCCTAAGGGGCACCCCAATAATCTTTGTATAATGCTATCCCTAATGAAATCACACATTGAAATGATTTAGGTAAATTTTAAGATAACTCATGGGTGTTAGGGCCGAAAGTAGCAGTTCCTAACACTATAATATCGAGGTCAATGGTGACAATATCTCGAATGTATCATATTATATATATTAATAAAACTTTTAATAACTATAAAATAAAGATAATAAAGTGGTGATTGTTTTATGTCTACATTTAAATGCATGTAAATTTTATATGTGTTGGTCACAAACATGAGCTTGTAGCTATCATGTACTAGACATTAACTCATCCCTTGTGAGAACTTCTTTTTCAATTGCAAGTATAGATGAGTAATCCTTTTATGATAATTTAAGCATAGATTCCAGTTAAAGTGACAAAGGAGAAGAATATTATTATTACTATAAAGATTAGTAAAGATCGAATGAGAGTATCTGGAAGACTTAATTTCTTATAAGATGACAATTTATGCATTAAAAAAGATTACAGTTGTTTCTTTTTAGTTGTGATATTTTAGTGAATGGAATTGATGGAACTTTAGAATGATGTTATTGGTGAATGAATGTGGTTGAGAGGTGATGTTCATGTTTAAACAAGTCAAGAGCCTTACGTGTCATTACATAGCAATGACACATAGCGGGTTATTACTTCTGGATTTTAGAACGTTACAGTATGTTGTGTGTGTGTGTACAAAACTCTAACCTCAATCTTACTTCATAGTTTCAAACATGGAAGAAAGTGCTTACTCAAAAGCTTCATGTCATTGTGAACACGACAAGTGTTTTAATAACACGACCACTACCATCACCATCACCTCTTTAAAAGATCCTATAAACACCCCATTTTTGCCCTAGGAGTCAATAATAATCAATTTTCAATTTTTCCCAATTTTTTCTTAATTTAGCATAAAATAATAAAAATGTTCAAAAAATAAGAATAAATAGGAAAACACTTCAATTTTGAAAAATGATTTCGAGAATAGCAATAATGAATAATAAACAATTTTTACAAATTTTTGAAATTTCAAAAAATACAGAAAAATAGAAAAATCGCATTGCATATATGCAATTTGCGAAATTAGAAAAATCAGGAAGGTGGGCTAGCTCATCTGGTCCAGATCATGGCTAGGCGTGCGCGCAGGGGGCTCGGTCAGACGTTCGAATCACGGAGGAAGCAGTTTCCGCATTTTGCAAT
>JBBMOL010000347.1:79298-99215 GCA_037954665.1 Laguncularia racemosa | reverse complement strand
AAAATAATGCCAAAATTTCACTGTAAAAAATTAACTTCCATAAAAACACAAAGACTATTTTGCTTTTAGCTTGTCTTCTCTTTTCTTTTGGGTAGTTTGAAACAATGTTGGCACCAACATTTGAAACAAAGGAAGAGGAGCACTTAGCGTTGTCCATGTGTAGTAGTCAAGAAGAGCTTCAAGAACTATCTAGAGATGGAAGTCATTATAGTATTTACTCTAGATTTTGCTTTCTCTTAGTGCAACAAGTTAATCAAGAGTTAAGCTCAAGAAATGCATCATATCACCTTATAGTCATGCCCACAGGTTATCCTCACTTCATTTTGTGTTTAGTGTACCAATTTTATTGCTGTGTTCGGTCCTCTTCTTCATCCCAATTTCTTTTTTCTTCAATTTTTATTGCATTCTATTCATATCTACAATTTTAGTACATTAGAGTTCTTGAAGAAATAAACATTTAGCATGTTTATTCAATAGTGGTTATAATCAAAACTTTAAAATTGCTAAATAATTATGGTAATAATTAATAATTCTATTAGCTGCTTATATGATGTTAGTATTAATATAAACAACTAATGACCAGCTTTAAGAATAGTTAACTATTACACACACACACAAAAGGCACAAAAAACCAATAAAATATAAGAAAAATGGCAATTAGATGAGGAAATCATTTTCCTTATTTTTTACTAGTATCTTCCATAATTATTAATCACTACTATCGTTAGATAACCACTATCATCACCTTACATTATCATTTACTGTTAAAAGTCACAATTTTTTACAATAGTTGATATTATTATAAAAAAATTTACAATTATAAAGCTTTGATTAAACAAATTTTGGATAGAAAAATCCGAAAAAAAAAAACAAAAGGTTTTTCATGAGACAAACACACCTTAATTTTCATTCAAGTGGTGGTGTATTGGTAGTGGAAGAGGTTAAGATATTAGAAATCAAGTTTTATTAGTATTAATAAATGTTCATATCCCTCTTTTGGAGTTTGGACATGGCCTCATGATAGTGGGCTTTCAAGACCTTCCTTACTTGATTAGGACGAGCATTAATTGGTGGAACAACAGGTTTAGGTTGAAAGCTATGCCAGAGATGTAACACATATGATTAAGCTCATTACAGAAATCTTGTGCCACAATGTCCTCAACAATCGTGAGAAATTTTGATGCATAACCATTGTCTATACTTCCTCCATTAACCATTTTCTTGTTCATCATATTCTAGCAACCCACTTTAGGAAGGCAATCCTTTTATTCTACCTAATTCATGAGATTGCAGCTAGGGTGCTAAAGGATACAAGGAATTAAAGACATTTTCAATGCCTCAACTCTTGATTTTTGACAATTAAGTGTCTAAACTTTTATTTTTGGTAACTTATTACCTATACTTTCAAAGACCGATCATTTAAACATCTCCATTATAAATGAACGTTAATTATGCTAATATCAATAGTTATGTGTTAATTTTTTTACACATGTCACTTCCTAATTGGTTAATGTAATTATTTTAAATAAATAATATAATATTAAAAAATAAAATTAATAAAAAAATAAAAATTTTACAAAAAAAATAGAAAAAATAAAAAATGAAAGAAAAAAATCCAACTATAATAATTAATTTCTTTAAACATTACATTTATTATTATTTAAAATAATTAATAAAAAATTAATATGTGACTATTGACATTAGCAAAATTAACGTCCGTTTGCAACAAAAATACTTAAATGACCAGTTTTTAAAAGTATAGATACTAAATTATTAAAAATAAAAGTTTAGATGCTTAATTACTCAAAATCAAAGTTCAAGCACTAACATTGCCTTTATCCTAGAATACGAGCCTACAACTTGGGCAAGCTTCTCATTGATGACCTAAGTAAATTGCTTAGAAACAGGGCATATTTATAGGTGGCCAAAGGGGGCCCGACCCCATCCAAGCTCCAAAAAAGAATTATTATAATTAATTGTAATTTTTAAATTAAAAACTATATATAATAATATGTATATTTTTAAGAGCAATTATTAATAAAATATGGTGTATAGTTTAGTGGTAAATATAAAATTTTTTTATATTGGAGATCATGGGTACAATTCTCATAATAGTCGTGTTAATTTTTCTCAAGTTGCATTTATTACTTTAATGGTATTCCTTTTTACTTCTTTCTTTTATTTTTTTCCTTCACAATAACTAATAGTATTAAATTTCATTCATTATTAAATTAAATAAACTAACTAAATTATCTTACATTGCCATTTATTTATTTAGTGGTATATCATAAATAACAATTATATTAATATTATAAATATTTTAGCCTTATTTCATAAAATATTAGTAAATAATAATAGTCATATTACTTGATATATTTTTCTTACAATTAATATTATAAAAATGAATTTGGATTTTTTAATGATTAATCACATAATTTAATTATATAAAATTGATAATTTTTATAGTATTGCTAAACATATAATTTTGTAAAGCATTGATTTAGAAAAAAAATTAAAAAATATTTATATTTATATCATGTTACTTTTTAGCTCTACTTATAATTTTTTATTTAAATATTTCCATGTTATATTTTTATTGATAAAATTTTTTATTAAATATTATATAGTATTTACATTCGCCCTTGCTTTAAAATATAACACTTTATGATTCACATTTGAATGTCACATCCACCATTCTCTCTAAACTCACCTTAAAGATGCTACCCTTCACCTTTCAACTCATATTGTTTAATATACTACAACTTTGGTGTCTTTAAAGAGTTATTGCCTTATTTTCAAGGTAAGATATGCTTTCAAGTGTCAAGGAAAGCACTTCAACAACTTTAATCACCTACATCAAGTTAGATTGCTCGTTGCTAATGCCAAACCTCCATTTAAACCTTTGTCCCCCTTGTACATCATGGGGTAAACCTCCAATTGTTGTTGAACCCCTTTTAATTCTTCTCACATTGTTATAAGACTAGGAATAGGATCTAGTTTTAGGGTATTTTAAAGTGACATCAAATTCACTAGTAACTCTAAAAGGCTTTCTTCTCTCTCTTTCTTATCGTTGCAATAACTTGCGCTTGCTAATTGAAAGAATCCAAAGATCTCATAAACAATATAAACTAGATTGGAAAATAGGCTTGTCTTCTTTATTTTTCATTTTGTTGTTATATTAAGTACATTCCAAAGGATTTTCAAACTAGTAACTTCCCCTCCTATTTTCTCTCCAATTTCTACTCTAATATAACTTACATTCAATTCCATCCAATACTACCCATGACACCTAACTCATCTCTACTCATCCTTGTTAATACACTTACACCTCCCAAACCTGATACAATATCCATAAACTCCCCTGGATTACATAAATAAACAAACACACATTAACTCAAAAATACATACAACACACAATTAGCTTAACACATAGACCACCTACTTATTTAACTTATGATACCTTTGATAAACATGCTTAAAAGGTACAACAGTGCCACTAAAATTTTAATAAGTGGAGGACAGCCCCATGAGAAAGCTCTAAGTCCTTAAGCTTTATCCTTGTACTATATGAATATGTTGCAATAGTGGCAAGCATTGATATAGTTCGAGTTAAAGCTTTGGTTACTAATGTGTATATGAGAAGGATTAAGTAATTCCATGATAAATACCTTAATTATGTGAGTCTCGTTGATTTATATAGCTAGCAAGAGTTGTTATAGTAGCTATGTTTCTATTTTGTATGACTTTAGCGGGCATTACTTGTGTTAGTCTCTACAAACTCCAAAGCTAGAAGAGTTAGTTGCTTAGCTAAGTCATTGACTTATATAAGGGGTGAGAAAGATAGTAGATAAGTAGTTTGCTCATGATCCCACCATCACTCTAATACCCATTTTTTCTTACATACCTCCACTATAATACATGCCCATGTACAATGTCTGCCATTGTATATATTTAGAGTCGTAACAAGCGAGTTAAATGGGCAAACTCGCCTTTGCTACTTTAACTCAGGAGTTAAACGAGTCGGCCCACAATGGATAACTTAATAAATGAGCTAGATTTTTACACCCAACTTGCTCAAACATACCAATTCGCTAAGATGCAATACATAAGATGTAATATTTAGTTGATATAAAAAGAAAGTAAATATATTATAAACTTTTTGTGTAGTCAGCTATGCATTTAATTTCATATTTCCATTAGTTATATGCTAGGTATGATGGTTTTCTAATACTAATCTAATTTTTTATTTATTTTATAATCCATGTATATTTTAATAGGAATATATGGTTTAAAAGGAAACATAAAGTAATTTTGTCCATATTGATTAATTAATATAGTGATTATAAATGAATGATCAATTAATCCCTTATTGTTTTTTTCCTTTTAGTAGTTTTTGCAAGTTTACAGGCCAATCCGACCTACAATAGATTGAGTCAACAAGTAAAGTGGGGCATCCTAGGCAACTTGCTTTTTAAATGAAATAAAAAATTTCAACCCCAATCCGCATTTTTTTGCAAATTAAATAGCTTAGCTCACATAACTCAACCTCACTTATATGGCTCTATATACATATCTCCTTACTTGCTTCTACCACCTTTCATGCCCACTTACTTCCTTTACACTTTGAGCTCCAACTTCATTTCAATACACACACCCAACATAAACCCATACACTTTAACCCGAAAATCTATACCCACACACATTGCACTTTATTTCACCCATAACACATACTAACAGGAATGGATCATCTAAATCTATCTTTTTTTTTCCAATTTTTCTCAATTTATCCGCTCAAGATGTAATGCATAATCAACGTGAAGATTACAAGATAGAAGATTGACATTCATAATGAATATCATATGGTATTTCAAAAATCTATATAATCTCCACCATAGATTTGTAAATGGAGAAAAACTGAAAAAAGAAAAATTTTAAGATTCAAATCCCATACTATTATAGAGACAAATTTATGCATACACATACATGTAGTCACTGTTGTGGCCATTGCAAATATCATAAGAATCGGTATATAAAAGCTCTCTCTCTCTCTCTTCGGTTAATCTTGCTCGTGCATACTACAGCTTGATTTTAATTTCGTTTTTCGTTTATCAGGTTATCAATCGTGGTTGCTTTCATTTGTGTTTTTTATAAAGCATGGTCTGAACTGAACTACATAACACTAGGCACAATGCAACTTAAAATAAGAAGTTTGACAACTGCTATTAGCAGTGAGCGGTTTTGGGCACAGCAAGAATGTGTGCATCAACTGTAATATTGTTGCCGTTGACTCACCAATTTGTGAGTTGCTTGCCCTCCCAAGTAAAATGATTTTAAGCTACTTCACTTTATGAAAAAATGGGATTTTGATAGGAAAAAAAGAATAAAATAAAAGTAATAGAAATTAATGAAAAAAAAAGAATGATATTCCACAAATTGAAAAGAACTGAACAAGTAACTGAATAGCAGGAATCAAACGTGGCATTTGCACTAGAAACAAGAAGCATTGCCCTTGGCTATGAAGAAAATGCAGCTTCACATTCTGAAAATGAACCTGAGTTATAACAAATAAATAAGCTGCAAAACAAACAATCAATCCCCGCATTATTGAAAATATCAGCAATCAAAATCCAAAAAGTCTAAAAGCTTCTTTAACCGAAAATCCTGGCCAGAAAACTCAGAACAAACAGCATCTCAATTGCCACTTAAGCTTTCACCTAGGAACACTACTAACAACCCGGGCACCAACCCGGTCGAGCTTCCTAACAACGCCTTCGCCCTCAAATTCCCATCCCTCAGGAAAGCCTCCACCATTCTTTCCCAATGGCTCTAACCCTTCAACTCATCATCTGTAACTGCTACTGCAGTTGGGCCTGCCCCACTAATCGTACACCCGAAAGCCCCATTCTCAATAGCAGCCTTCTTAAACCCCCTCCATCCCGGGTATCAATGGCGCCCGTCGTGGCTCAACAATCTTATCCGAGGACAATGCCTTCCCCAACCCTTCTAAATCGCCCAAATAACGCAGCCACCAATGCACCAGCCTGACTGCAATTCCACACGTGATGAGGCATCCCAATTTCCTTAGGCAATGCCGCGCGCATTTTCTTTGTTGGGGCCTCAAACTCGGGGCTAACTAACACAAAGAACAGGTTTTATCATTGGGAAAATTCAATTTAATCCAATTCCAGTGGCTCATAGTTTTGAATCAACACGAAACCACCCATAATCGAGGGGGCGATGTTATCGGCATGATAACCAGAGACTTTCTCCTCCGATTTCAGCCCTGCATAGATCAATTCCTCATACCCTAACTTCCCTCCCCAAAAATCTCATTCACCGCGACAGCCGCTGCGGCGGCGCTAGCAGCGCTGGAACCCAAAAACCGCTACCTAGAGGAAGGCCCTTTTCAAGAGAGAGAGAGAGACCAACGGAGCGGACGCCCAGTCTCTTCATGACGTCGATGGCGGCGATTCCAGCGCAGTTGAAGAGAGGGTCTTTGCTAAGCTTGTGAGCATTATCCCCGGAGATGGAGGATATGGCGATCTGGCCAGGACGGACGCCCGAGTCGACCCGGAGAGAGACGTAATCGCCGAGGCCGTCGACGGCGCAGCCGAGGAAGTCGAAGCCGGGGCCGAGGTTAGCGACGGTGGCGGGAGCGAAGGAGGTGAGGGAGGAGAAAAGGGGTTGGGGTTCTCCTTGAAGGGTTAATGTTTGGTTTTGAGGGAGGATTTAACGAGAAAGAAGTGTTTATTAGGGTTTGGAGGAGTTAGGTTTAGGGTTTTGGAGGAAGGGAAAGAGATTGGTTTGACAGGAGACTGAAAGGTGAAAGACATTAGGGATCGGTTGATCTCAGATGGTGTCCGAGAGCAATTGTATTTTCGACCGAAGAAGGAGAAGATGTAATTGGTGTCTATGTCGTAACCAGGGTTTCAAAATGGACAATAAAATGTAAAGAAAAATATGGTTTTGGCTAGTGAGTAGTGACAATCCCATCTTGCCATACAATAATATATTATGCATACTAATAATTTTTTTATATATTTATATGGAGCGTTATACTATTAAATAGACTCACGACCCTTCAAATGATGAGAATATAAATCATGTTAAAATTTTTTATTCTTTTTATTAAATCATGTAAACATTATAATCCTTCATCCATGCAAAGGTTGCCACTTATTCATTACTTATTCATCTATATCTTCTTCTTCTTCTTTTGCGTAAAGAAAATATCTCTTGATATTATTGAAAAGGTATTACAATTACAAATAAAGAACATGCATTTTACCAAAAAGTATCAATAATAAAATGCAACAAAAGAAAAAACTTTATTGAATCTTATGTACAAATACTGTTATAAAAATTTTGTTATTTTTAGTCTTATCACCATCTTCAATCGGTTCTAGTCTTACTACAATAAGTGATTTTGTTCACCACCTTAATTATTATCTAAAAGTCTCGACTTATGAACATTTAATAAATAAATATAATTAGGAGTGAAAGCCGTAACTAAATACAAACACATAAAATGCAGCGGAATTAGGAAAATCACTAACCTCTTGCCATTGCTTAATCCGGAGAGGAACAAAAACGTAACCCCAACCCTTCAAGATCTTCAGAGCCCAAAAAACCCAAATGGAAATGTTTTTTAATAGAATTTTCCCGTGCCTGGGATTGAATCCATAGCTATTTATGAAAAAATTTCTCAAATTTTCCTAAACATGCTAATGGTTTTAAGGGTTGGGGGTAATGGGGTTTGATTAGGATTAAGTGGTTAGTGGGAACTGGATTTTGAATTGATGAAGTTGGGGTTTGGGGTTTCCCAAAAAATAGGCCCACCATATTTCCCACTATTCCCAAACATTCTCCCATTTGGGCCGTAACTTTACTTTAATACCACAAACCCTTTAGACTTTAAGAAAACTCAATACACGAATCATGGAGATTTTTTCCCTTTTTACTCAGTAGTATCTCCATGTATACAATGTATAAATTTTTTAAAACCCTTTCCCCAATAGCTTAATAAAATAAAAAATTTTTATTCTGGGTCCAAACTTTTATTGATATTTTCTCCAAATAAAAAAAAGGGCACAAAAAAATGAGAAAAACTACTCTTGGGTTTTCATAAACATAAGGAAACCAAAGTCCCATATTGAAAATGATCCTTAAATTTTGTGGTGGATCCTTTGTCAAAGGATCGGCAACATCACTCTTTTTGTTAATATACTGAATACCACTTTGTTACTTTAAACTTTCCCCTTAGGCCCCAAATACTTTATGTCGTTTTTGGGCTTCGACTTACCTTTATTATTTTTAGCCATAAAGACTGCAGCTGAATTTTTCACAAAACCCTCAGGGGCTTAGATATAGAACCCATAAGCTAAGCCCTTCGTGAAACTTTTTAAAAACCATCACCTTTGGGGTCCCTCAAAACACGAAACGAACTCGCTTCCATATAGAAGTAGCATTAAATCGCTTGGCACTTCTCCATGAAAGGGCTCCACCGGCTAACTGAAAAACGTAACCTATTTTGATTTTCGAAATCAACGCACCCCGGGCGAAGTCTGAATCAGAGTACCCAAATTTTTTCAAAATCATTACCGTTTGTACATAAGCATTTTATCTTTTGCCTTGAAATACTAAAAACTTTCTTGCAATTTTCCAATGGTAAAAGCCCTTTGATGAATTTTCCTAACTTCAACAAAAAATGCAATTGGTCTATAAGACCTGAGAAAACTTTAAGCTTCCAACAATGAAGCATAAGGAATGTTCTTCATTTGCTCTTTTTCAAACTCTTTTTTAGGGCATTGGTCCAAATGGAGCTTATCACCCTTCACATAGGAGCAACGCTGGGTGAACAATTTTTCACCCCGAAATCTTTCAAAATTTTTGTTAATATATTTTTCTTGGGAAAGACCTAAAAAATTCCTCTATGCTATCTCGATGAATTTTAACCCAATGACATGAGATGCTCACCCATACCTTCATAAAAAAAATTTTTAGAAAAATTTTTTCACCTCATGTAACTACCCTTATCATTTATGCAAGTGGATATCATCCACAATAGGATAAGAAAAAAAAAATCTTACTCCCACAAACCCTTTTGGTATATAAAAAATTTATCCAATGATTTTCCAACGAAACCAAATGAAGAAAACACATAAAATTTTTTTAAATCCCATTGACGGAGCTTGTTTTAACCCCCAAAAAATGGATTTTTTAGCTGCAAACCAAGTGTCACCATCATGAGAAAAACCCTTCGGGGTTGTTTCATATAAACCTTTTCCCTTTAGATAACCATTTAGGAAAGCTTTTTTTCACATCCTTTGTTGTAATCAAGATCAAATTGAGCTACAATGCTAATATTAGCGTAAGGAGTTTTTCCCTGATACAGGACTGAAGGTTTTGTGTAACAAATTCCTTCACGTGAGTGACCCTTTAAAACAATCTAGCCTTATTTCTTTCAATGTTGCCCAATGAGTCCCTTTTAGTTTTAAAGACCCTTTTTTACCTATGGCTTTAAAAACCCGTTGGGCAAGGGGGAAAGATCCCAGACTTCATTACTTTTTAAATAGAATTCATTCATCTAACATAGATTATCCTAAATTTTGACTCATCACAATTCATGCTTCCTTTGAAGACCGGGATCTTTTTCAGCTCCAATTTTTGACTCAGATTTTGTAAATACAAAATATAATCACTAGGATTGCTGATCCCTTTCTCTGTAGATCCCCTTTAAAAAATTTGGGGGACAAAATTTCTTGTGGATCAGTTGCTCAATCTTTTTTTGATTTTTCTACTATGATTTCCCAGTAATTTGGGGATTTTCTTTGATTGGTTTTTAAACACCTATTTGAACCGGGGAGTGTTTGAAACAACCCAATCCTCCCCTGATGTGGAAGGTAATCTTGCCATGAACTATGTCTTAGATAGATCACCCCCCTTATTGAGTCATTTTCAAAAAATTTTGCATTTCTTGATTCACAATTAGTAGTGTGAGATGGACAATAAAATCTGTATTTTTGGACTTTTCGGAAAAATCCAAAAATCCCCTTATAGCCCCGGGGATCCAGTTTCTTTTTTGGGGGTTGTAAACTCTAACTTAAAAAGGGCTTTCCCCCATACACGCATACGAACCGGGGTTTCCAACCTTTGAACAACTCAAAGGGTTTTTTAAAAACACCTTGGTTGGAACTTGTTTAATAAAACCAGAATCTTTAAAATGTTTCAATCCATAAGATTTGGGCATTTTAGAGCTACTAACATACCGCACCATTTCCATTAATGTTCGGTTTTTTTTCTTTCCGCAACACCTTTCCCTGATCAGTGAACCTGGATGGTTATTGGGCAACTAAAACCGTTATCGAAGAAACTTAAAAAAGGCCCTGATGCTTGTCCATCTTCAGGTATCTACCATAAATCACACCTTTTCTTTTCTCAAAATCTTGATTTGCTTACCGCATTGTTTCTCTACTTCACTTTAAAAACCCTTAAAGGCTTCCAACGCTTCATTTTTATGATGAGCATGTAAGATACAGTATCGTTAATCGTCTATAAATGTAAAAAGTTTTTCTCCCTTGATTATATATCTGGCAAAAATATCAGAATGGTTTTTCAAATTGCCGAACTCCTTTTGGCACCTTTCTTTGACTTTTATTTGCTTTCCCTTTATGCAGTCATAAAGTATAAAATCATAAAATCTAAATGATAAGTATCCCATTCCCCAATCTTTTAACTTCTCTATAGAGATATGACCTATCTACGGGCCATAAGGTAAAAGAATCCTCATTCAAAACAATCGTTTTACCAGCTTGTCAGCATAAATATGAGGGGCATTTTATGTAAATTAATAAATAAAGACCATCCAAAGAAGAACCTCCCAATAATTGGATTTATAAAATAAATCAAAACCATTTTTTGAAAAGTTAAAAGTGAATTCAAAGACAAATTTTTTTAAAAATGAAATCAAATCCCAAAAAAACTAGGAACATAGAAGGGCTTTTCAAGAATTAAAAAAAAAGCCCCTCTTAAGGGACTAAAATACATTCCCAATAATTCCCATGCGTTTTTTTTCTTTTTCCAGAATAGAAAATCGCTCAGCTCCTACTGGTTTCCGCAGGTTTTGTAAACCCTGCATGGAAAAAAAAAATATTGTAGATCCAGAATCAATCCCCATGGTTACAACACACAAAAATTTTGCTCAAAAAAAACATAGAGACTAAATTACCTTTCTTTTCAAACCAATTTTTTTGCTTTACCAGTCTTTTTTTAAGTGTCCCCTTTTTTTTACGAAAAAAAAACTTGGATCTTTTTGATTCGCATTGGGTTGGATTTTACCCCTTTCCCTTTTTCCCTTTTACTTTGCCGGTTTTTTTTCCCTTTCCTTTAGTAACCATCATTGCATTTTTTTTCCCTCTCCAGAGTTAATCGGGCCTCCCTTCTTCACACATTCAATAAGATCACTATTGTCCATTTTTCCTTATTTTGTTGTAAAAAATCTTAAAAAATCCATACTGTGAGGAAGGGTGTCAGAATAAGTGCCCCTAGAAAACCTCCCCCACTCTCAACCTCTAAGCCTTCAAGCGAATTTTGGGGTAAACACCAAATTTTGTTGATTGTTCCCCCTAACCCTTTCAAGAATCAACTTAGCAATGTGAACTTCATAAACAGGGTGCTAGCTAGAGACTTCTAGAAAAATCTTAAAAGGGCCTTTTTAAGGGGATCTGCAACTCTTTGACATTTTTATATTGATCCCCCCGAGCCACGGGCATCCGCAGTGGTTTGCCTTAATGAACAGATACTAATCGGTTAGACCGTTCCCATTTCCAGAAGATCAAACTCATTGGTGCTTTCTTCACTCGAATGGCTCATCCTTAATAGTGGCTAGCAATGTCCAAAACACCCCAAATGAAAAGTATATTATCTCTCCAAGTCTTAAAGTTTTCACTTGTTAAAATAGGGTTTCTACTTTAGTATCAGTCAAAGTTCAAAACTCAAACACAAAAATGCTTTTAAATTTTTAATTTAGACTTAACATAAATATAATTTTACCAATCAAAACATGCAAAAGAATCTAGCGACAAAAAATTTCCTGTGAGCTAAAATTTTTTTAAATTTAATAAATTTATTCTTTTAATAGACATTTTAATTTTTTTTACTTCATAATCACTTTTTAAAACCTCCCTTAAAAAGGCTGTGTGGCTATACCTCATTGCTTTATGGATTTTCAAACAAAAAAATGTAAAGTTAAAAAATTTTTTATGTGAAACCGTATAAATAACTTCGTTCAAAAGAGGGCTTTGGCTAAAACCTCAGTCAAAAAAAAATTAATTTTTTTCATTTTAGTCAATAAAATTTCCAGAAAGACGCAAGGGGTTAAACAAAGGTCCCACTTAAATCCACCTCCTTGACAGAATTTGAAAGAATTTCCCCAAAAAAGACGGAGGGGTCAATTTTTTCCCACGATAATGTCTCCTTAGAAAAATTAATCTAAATCAATTTTGACTTTTAACTTAATTTTTTATAAGTTATTTAAGTCTATAATACAAATGTGATTTCTAAAAATATCCAATCTAAATAAGGTGCGTGGCTAGCAAAATTTTTTAAATTTTTTAATCACAAGACAATTTTCTTTGCAAACATCATCAATAACTCTAAAAATTTCTTAAACATGAACAAATATTTTTCATGCATAATAAAATTTGAAACATACATACAATCACAAACCAAATTTAAGCCCTTAACAAATACAAAAAATTAAAAACCTAATGCAATTTCATTAACGATATTTTAAAATAATTAACAAACTAGTTTTATAAATATAAATTTATAATACACAAATTATTTAAAATAAATACGGAATTTAATAAAAAATAAAAATTCCCACAAAAAATTTTTCCCAAAAACGTAAATGAAAATGTTTAAAAAAAATTTGACATGTTTAAATTTTAGAAAAAAAATTTTTTAAGAAAAAAACTAAAAAATTTTTCTTTATTTCCAATTAAATGCCAAAATTTTTTTTTTAAAAAAAAAGGATAAATTTTTTGTTGGGAAATAAAATCCCAACATTATTACTCAATTTTTATACTTGAAAATTGGTAAAATTAAGTACAAAATTAATAAAAAATTAATTTTCAATAAAACTCAATTTTTAAAAAATTTAATTTTTTCCGAAAAATGTACAAAAAATTTCATAATTTGATAAAAATTTATCAAAACCAATTTAAATTAAAAATTTAATTGAAAAGGGGAAAAATTTAATTTTTTTGAAAACGCAAGGCAAAGGTTTAAAAAGGCTCTTTAAAAAAATGAAAGCCTAACTAAAAAACAAACACAAAAAAAATGCAGGGAATTTAGGAAAAACCAACCTCTTTGCCCTTGCTTAATCCGGAGAGGAACAAAACTCAAGCCCCCCAACCTTCAAATCTTCGAGCACTCAAAAAAAAATCACAAAATGGAAAAGTGTTTTTAATAGAATTTTCGTGCTCTGGGACCTTGAATCCATTAGCTATTTATAGAGAAACTTTCCATCAAAGTTTCCTAAAATTCATGCTAATGGGTTAATGGGTTATGGGTAATGTGGTTGATTAGGATTAAGTGGTTATGTGGGACATGGGAGTTGTAGTTGATAAAGGGTTGGGTTTGTGGTTCCTAAAAATAGGACCACCATACTTCCACTATTCCAACAGGGGGAAAACACTATTGAAAAATTAAAACAAAGGAACATAAACATTGAAAAATAAAATTTTAAAATAATAACTTATAAAATCTTTCAAAAAATATTAGACAACATAATAATAATAATATTAATAATGCTATGCAAAAAAAAAAGAAGGAAAACCTATAACCATCGGAAAACCCTTGCTTCCATGGGGAAGAACCAAGATAATTCATTTTTGGTTGGGATGTGGTGGCCAGTGCATTGCAACTCAACAATGTTTAAAAACTGTCACTAGAGGAAAGCTTATTCAACATTTTTTTTTTTATTACATATAATAGAAAAAAAAGAAGAAGAGAGATATGGTAAATTAAAAAAAAAAAAATTGGAAACTTTTGTTAGTGCAGATAGAAAATAGTATATGGAAAGATATCCTTATGATTTAATGAATAGAATTGTACCCAGATTTGTTTTTTCTTCCAACTTGGGAGAGAGAGAATGAAAACAATTGTGGATTCGGGGGAGCGGGGGAGAGACGAATGAGAAAAGATAGAAGAAAGAATTTGCATTATTTTTAATATATATATTGATCAAGAAGTTTCCTTTCAAAAAAAAAAAAAAAAAAAGTAAACAACTATTTGGTTAGATGTTTGATATGGGGAAGAAGAAACCCCTCTATTTTTAAGTTATGAATCAAATGGGGAAGAAACTAGCAAATCTATGTATCAGTTGTTGATGCAAGGAGGGATAACTGGGGACGAGACTAAACTAACCCTGAAGGTCCAACCTTTCATTTAGAGAATATTGCATAAGTCTTAGCTATGAGATTTTAATCTAAAGAGAATCGGAATCCAAAATATCGAACTTGTGTCTTTTCCCGTGGAGGACAGAAACTGAGTCCCCCTTAGAAACAAAGGGTCATGGAGTGCTGTTGAAGCTTTGAAAATGGCAAAAAGTCTAAATCTAAACAAAGTAATTGTGGAAATTGACTCTGCTGAGGCCTTGAACTAGATCATATATTCACCTATGGATGAGTTTATTTGGCTTGCCTGTGCTTGAATTATGTAGAAAAAAATGCTGTCATTTTGATTATATCCCTTTTTACATGGTCCCTAGAAAAGGGGAAAATGCAGCAGCTAATTTTTCCCTCACCAAAACAGGACAGAAGACCTAGTTTTTGGGAACAACAACTCGAGGATGTTCATGCTGTTATGTTGAGAGACCTTTCTATTTTGATAATAGATGATTGTAATGCCTCAACTGAGTTGGGCTAATGTTGTGTTTTCTTTTTCTAAGACTTGATTGTGTTTTAAACGGCTGTATACTTGAAAGAAGGAATGCCTATTTAAAATCCTCATAATGATTTTCAACTTTCTTCCCAAAATATCGTTGTGATAAAGCCAATTGTTGTGATAACGCCAATCGCTACCCTCCTAGAGCACCTTTACCATCTTGGAACCACCTTTAATATCAAGCTCAACCTACAAACTTGTACTTTCGTCTGATAAGTTGAGCCAACATAAGGTTAAGCCTCTTAAATTTTTTTCCCAGAAGATCCATGGATATTCCTTTTATCCTCTGTAGAACCCATAAAAAAAAACCCCTTTTTCATCTTCTCCAATTTCTTGACCAGGTTGATTGGCATGGTAATGCTTGCATGTAATAGTTTCCAATGCTCTCTATGAACAGCCATAGTTCAGAGTCTTTGCCTTCCATCCTGTGAGTTTCCCTCTAACCTTGTGAATGATGAAATTGAGATCATTTCCCCAATAAATTCTCTCCATCTTTTATTGGGATACCTAAGTATCTTCCCCCATTTTTTACCAATTAATTTTCAACACTTCCCCACACTTCTTTTTCTGTACTCTCACTAATGTTCTTTGAAAACACAACACAAGATTTTCTCATAGTTTCCCTTTCTTTCAAAATATCAAAGTATATAAACCATTGAGCTAAACAAATCATTAAATTTAGGCTAATTATTTTGAATTCTTTTTAGTCATAAATTATCATTAAATTAAAGTCTAAATAATTTCCAATAAAATTTCAGTTTTTCTTATTTATTTTATTTTCTTGTAGGTGAAGTTCAAAGACAATCCAACATGGTAAAAAAAAAAAAAAGAAAAAAGATTAAGGGTGGGGATGATTCATTTTAGTTGGTTTTTTCTTCAAATCAAACCAAACTGGCAGAAATAAAATTTGATTTTTTATTACTTCAAACTCACCATGCAATTCAATTTAGAAAACGTTTTCAAACTATGAAACTTTGATTTGGGTTTTGCTTGATTTACAAATTGGAACCATATTTGGTATCTAAGAAAATATACTTGTTTAACAATATAATCTCATATAAGTAGTAAATTCATTTAACAATAATATGTTTTAATATCATATAAGAAATTGAATGAAATCGATAATCAAGTAACTAAAAAAACTTCAAATATATATTAAACAACTAATTTAATTCATAAAGTTAGCATATAATATAAATTTTGAAAATAATTTTTATATATTTTTTTAAATTATATCATAAGATTTAACAATATATTCGTTTTAATAAATATAAACTAAAATTTCTTTTAAATTTATATTACAATAAAAAAATTAATTGTAAGTAAAATATTATTATATATATTTTTAAAATATTTTGGTTCAAGTTTTACGATTTTGTTCGATTTAACCAACCATAAACTTGCGATGTGGTTTGCGGATTGATTCAATTCAATTTTTTTTCCCACCCTTACGGAAGATATCCAGACGACAATAAATTTGATGTATTAGAAGTTACAAAGTTTATCTTTGTAATATTTTTTTGAAAACATAAGTTTTAAATTTTTAAGACAATATGGATTTTTTTTTTCTTCGTTGAAGTAGGTTTTAAACTTTAAATAAATACTATTATGGTTTTCATGTACTATTTTATGTATTTCTCCTTTCTTCCAAGATCAATATTAAAATTTGTCATGGACATTTTCTGTTGGTTTTTTAAATAATAATAAAAGCAAGAAAACTTATATATATGCATTCAAAGTTAAGGAGATTCATTTGGCAACTTGGTTAAGCTGTCTATATTTATGAGGATAGAATTACACTAAATTTTTATATAACTAGATCAAGAGTAGTATATTTGAAGTTTTAAAACTAATAGTTTTATTCGATATTCAATATTACATAAAATTATTGGTTTAATTGACCTTTTCACTTTTACTAAACTTCATCTATTTAATTATCTTGAGCTCATTTTAAACTAGAATGTCATTATTTGGGGACAAAATTTCCTTCCTTAATTTTCAATGTTTTTTAATATTTTATTTTTTTGGCTACGGATCACACATCTATAATATTTATTTTAAGTGTTATGTTATGTATAACATATTTTATTTTAGGTTTTTATCTAATTACCCTTTTCTTTTTTTTCCAACCACACAAAAAAAAAACTGCCATATCCCTCTTTCTCAATATCCATAAATTTAAATTGATTGTTATTTACTGTTTTTTTTTTTTTTTCTTTTTTCGGTAGAAACAAGCAAAAATTTGTACATATATAAAGTAGATTGTTATTTACTGTTGCAAACTTGAGGTTTTTATTGTGAACTATTTGGGTATTTTGTTTAATTAGTCCGGTAATCAATAGATAATTTGATTCTGCACTGGTAATTAACAAATTCAAAACAATCTATAAAAAAAGCCAAGGAGAAGATACCCTTAAACCCAATAAAAAAATCTCTATCAAATTTTAAAAAAATCATTTGTTCAAGGCTTTATTGCAATTAAATCCCTAGCGAATGCATTCTCAAACATTCCTTGTACTTGTCATTAGATAACCACAATAAATAGTCGAGAATATAGCAAATCCAAGCTCAACTCAACTCGAATTTGCCTAGACTATGATTTCAAATAGACACTAGTCAAGAATAGGAATGGCCTAATTGGTCAATAAATATTACAACTTGAATAAGATAAAAATAATATAAATAGATGTAAAAATGGGGTTTAGAAGCCCCTATTATGGGTTTTAAAATTTCTATTATAATCATATTAGTTTGTCTTTTCAAGTTATAATTTATTATTTTAATGGTATTTTCTTTTATACCTTATAACTTTTTTCTTTTCTACAAATAACCAATAGCAATTAAATTTTATTCATTATAAAATTATAGAAAACTAAATAAATAATTCTTAAAATTACTAATTCATTTATACTAATAGTATATTATAAATAATAATTATATTGATAATACAAATATTTTCAACCTTCTACATAAAACTATTAGTAAATAATAATAATAAACATATTACTCTGATTTTTTATAATAATATCATTAAAATGAAAATAATTTCTTGAATGGCATTCTCTATTACTTATTCTTCTATTTATTCACAATAACTAAATATTAAATTTATTCATTATAAAATTAATAGCAAACTTACTAAATTATTTTAAGTTGCTAGTTATTTATTAGTCCGTAAAGCATAAATAATAATTCCGTTTGATACCATAAATATTTGACCCTATTATATAAAAAAATTATTAATAATAACAATCATTTACCTATGTAATTTTTTCTTACAATAAATATTATGAAAATGAATGTAAGACTATTGAATAATTGATTACATCTACTTAATCATGATGAAATTGATAATTTTATGTAATATTGTTAATTAGTAACAATTTTATAGAGCCATTGTTGAAATTTTTTCTTTGCACAAATACTCATATTTGTATCATATTCTTTTTTTTGGCTCTATTTATTAATCTGTTCCATATAAATATTTTATATTAATTTTCATTGATAACTTAAAATCTTATTATATATAAGAAGATGCATATAGTAATTGGTTAATTATTCAATTTAAATATATAAAATTATACCTCTAGTTCTCATGTTTCTATGTCCACCCCTACTTATTATGTAATCTTTATTCACATTAGTATTAGGAGATTCTCCTCTTAATTAAAAACTACAAAGCATCGATATGAATTTTCCAATGATAAGAAGATTGTAAATTAAATTAAATAAAATAATCACATCAAAAATGCTTATTGTCTTTTTTCTTTTTCTTTCAAAAGATTTGGCATATCCAACACCCTAAATAATTCATTATATATCTATAATGGGTTATCAAATAATGCTCTATTTAGAAAATACAAATGTAAGATACCAAAACCCCCAAGTAAATAGTAAGTAAAACCTTTATTTAGCTATATTACGTACGAGTCAAATGAGATTATAATACATAGAAAAATGCTCTTACATAAATATTTTATGTTGATACTTTTTTATTATATATCAAACTTACCAATAAAATAGAAATTATCTTAAAACATAGTAAAGCTAAAAATTTATAATTACCAAAATGTATTTATTCATTAATTCATTTATTTAAATAAATCAATTTAATTAAATACATTAAATCTCCATCAATGTATCCACCAAAATACAGATTAGACCAATAAAAGAACCTAAAAATCTGCCGGTCTGAACGTTGATTTTTCTCTCTACTTTCAAATGCTAATTCTTGTTTGACTCTGACTAAGTTCTTACCCAGAACATACCCGATCCAATTTTTTCCCTTATCAAATCATTAAGAAACCCGACCCGTACTTTCCTTATCCAGAAAACACTCCCCATACAAAATCCAGCAGCGCCAACGAAAAAGACCTTCCCCACGTTCCTCTCCCTTTTTTATCATTCTTTTCACATATCATTCGTCTGAAAATGCTATCATGGCAGTACAATTACAACCCACTATCAACGACATCTTCCATGACGCCCGTTAACATTGTTACCTCCTCACCAAAACACTGTATTCCACAACCCTTATTAAAGTCAACCTTAATTAAAACCAAAGCATCTTCCTCAAAGTTGTTCATCCGGGTTTTGTGTGTTTTCAAACAAAGCCGAAGAGATTATAAGGGTATCATTTCTGCTTGCTGCACACAGCTGAAGCAGCGGCAGCAGATATGTTGAAGAGGAAACTCCTTCAGAGACTCCTACCTCTGAGGTAAAGGTAGTAATGTTAAAACAAGTTAGTAAAATTATTAGTGCTTGGTGGTTTAGCTTTTTTTTATGATTTTCTATGTTGTTATATTTCTCAGAAAATGGGTTGTCGTCGTTTTTTTCCTTTATGATTAAAATTCATATCTCCGATCGTTTTTTTATTGAATTGGGTGTTATCATAATTTTTTGTTCACTATGATAAATCAGGTTTTTAGGGTTTGTGGTTATTTGTATGATGTCTGCGTAACTTGTTTT
>JBBMOL010000347.1:23596-78798 GCA_037954665.1 Laguncularia racemosa | reverse complement strand
AACCTTAAAATGTCAGGCTTTTGTATACCTCAAATTGTTTTAGTCCCTGGAAACATTGTTTATCTACTCCTCTAATTTGTTTCATGTGATTAAACTAATCAATATCTTAACCCCTAGTTCTAAGAATCTCTTAAAGTACTTAATATCATTCATCAGACTTCTGTGTATGAGCCTCATCCTTTACATGAGTTGACTGCTATTTGATATATTGCAGAATTCCTCATGTTAAACTTAAACCCTACAACAAGAAGACTCAAGGCTTATTCCCACTTTATTTGAACCTTTCTAAATTGCTGATGCAATTACATAAACATGTTGCATTATATCCCCAAATAAACTGAAAAATACTAATGAAAAAAGACAAGCTGCTATCTTATTTTGGGGATCAAGGCTGTGTTTTAAATCCACCACAATATAGGGAGGGTAGCTAATCACATTTTCTTTGGTCACATGGATGTAGAAATCATTGACAACTGTATGAATTTTGTTTTTATCCACTTCCTCTGATGGAATGCACTTACCTTTTTAATCAATAGGGATAGTGTCCTTGGAGTTGTGTGCCCATATGTGAAAGTTACTTAGGAGAAGGCTACTTACTTTCATTACTGCTCCCATTTTATAGGTTCATAAGTGTGCTGCAATCCTCCAGCAGTTGGCCGCAATTTGCAGTTTGAGTGAGACAACAACCTGGAAATCAATCCTCTGTTGGGAGTCTCTGCATGCATGGCTACGGTTAGCGGTATATATACCTCTCTCCCTCACCCACTCCTCCAAACCAAACCAAAACCAACACACACACACACCCATCTTGAAGCTATAAAAGCAATTTGGTGCCCTTTTCATAGCAGCTGCTGCTTCATTGGGGTTTCTGGTTGGGAGAGAGGTTGCTTTTAGTAATCAATTTAGATAGCCAGTGTTCTTCTGTTTACAATTTTTCTGATATTGTTTATCCATTGTTTAGTGCCTTTTTTGATATTCTTAGTTCTTTGATATTGCTTTCCCAATATTTTATGTGTTACTTATACTCACTATATAGGTGCAAGGTCTTCCTGTTGAGTATCTGAAACATGGAGAAGCTGATGCCTTGGTACCGCTTTGGTTAAAAGTGCTCACTGGTGCAGCTTCTGAGTACCTAGGGTCTAGAAGTGGGGGAGCTGCAAATAATGTTATTGGGCATTTGCAAGGTAAAGGAGGGAGAGTCTTGAAACGTTTAGTACGTGAATTTGCTGACACTCACCGTAATACTCCAAATTTAACTTGATGACTTCTAGAGAAGGAATGACTGATACTGCCTGTAGTTTTGAGAGCTTGCCACAAACCTTCAGCTGACGAATGGAATGGTAAAAGAATTGTACATTGGTTGCTTCCGTGAAGGCTAGGTTGGTGGTCATTATTGGGGTGGTCGATATTTGAGCATACCCCACATGTACAGCCATTCTTCAATATATGGTTCTCAAAAGGGCTATTTCTGTATAGTAACTAGGCAAATTTTTGTTACGATAGCATAGGATCATCTAGATGTTTATTTTCAGAGAATTTTCCTTGACTTGGTAGAGAACCATTGAGTTTGAATTGTAAGCGGAAAATTCAAGCATACTTCGTAAATGGCTAATTTTTTGTGTTGGCTGGTATAACCTTGTCTAGCGCAGAGTCTAAAATGCAAATTCTATTTAAATCTTAAATTATAAGCTACTTCAATGTACTTTTAGTTTCAGGTTATTGATAAAACAGTACAGAACGTAACTATTTGTATATCTTCCATAAATAATACGCAAGTCTTGTTGTGGCCTTACTATGACTTGTATGTTTTTTGTGAGATGTCTTGGTGTGTGTGTAACCGTGTGCTCCGGGGATATAGCTAGGTGTATGGCACCTGAAAGCATCTCTTTATCATGTAATATCTTGCAAATTGTCATTATAACATTTATGTTCAATCATGTAATATCTTGCAAATTGTCATTGTATCATTTATGTAGCTAGTAAGTTTTTTCAATACACCACTTTCCATCCGCGATTTAAATGATAAGAATTATTTGATCTTTTAGCTAATTTGTATAGTAAAGTAGCTACATAAATCGGTATAATACCATGCTGCTAGTCCTTTGAGCTTTTATAATATGCACTCTGACTGATGTATATTGAAAGGCATAATGTGAATAAAATCCAAAAATTATTTGATCGCGTGCACATGAATTCTATATGATTTCAAAGGTTCCTTCAATTTCCATAACTTTATCAAAATATGCGTGTACTTTCGAAACTGTTTTTAAAGCTTAAAAAAAAATTCTAGCTATAAGTCATTTATGGTAGTTTTAGGAGTTTTATGAATCATTTGAAAGGTCTAGAGGCACTTGTAGTGAAAACACCTCTTAAAGGGGATTTACCAGAGAGGATCGATATTTTTTTTAATGCAAGTGCAACTATTCCAAATTAAATTACATCGAACTTGAGTTTCATTCAACATTTTCGACTATTTCCCTCTCTAGTTGAACAACTAAAGAGGATTGAGTGTTATCAATCTGTCCAATTAGCTTTTAGAGGGCTAAGTAAATGTAGGATAGATAGGGCATTGGTTCCTACCATATAGTTAGAGCTTCCAAAGATTAAGAGTCAAAACTTACCATTTGTCCTCCTCTCTCTCTCTCCATTCTCACATACATATAATGTGTATTACCCGACCAATGTGTAATGGGGCCATTTTAAAAGTTCGTGTCTATTTGGCGAAATTCATACCTGATATGTCAATATTGAAAGGCAATGCTTGCCTACCGAGCTAAGTTGATCAACTTTTGACTTTTCCTC
The DNA here is from genome assembly GCA_037954665.1 of Laguncularia racemosa. Taxonomy (NCBI): domain Eukaryota; kingdom Viridiplantae; phylum Streptophyta; class Magnoliopsida; order Myrtales; family Combretaceae; genus Laguncularia; species Laguncularia racemosa. The sequence goes on along the minus strand of JBBMOL010000347.1, from coordinate 75,996 downwards.
CGACCTAACCTCTGAATCCTCTGAAATTGCAAGCTTTTTACATAAACTATTATACTTGTTTTACAAGACCGTGGCTAAATATTACACTAACTTTATATTTACAAGTTATTAACAGATTTATTTACAATGTAACACAGTGATTTATAAAAACAAGGAAATCAAAAGCTTGAGTCTTTGTCCTATTTACCTATCACCCTAAAAAATTATCCCTAATTTCCAAATGTTGTTTCAACCTTTTGCACCTATACCTAAAGTCAACAAAACACCAATCCCTAACTTCTTAAGAACTAAAGTGAGTACAAAACTAAGAAACAAGTAATTTTACAATGTTACAAATTAATCAAAACTTTTCAAATTTGAAGCAATGGTACATTATTCTAAAGTGTAACATGAGTACAACCAAGAACTCTACCACCGTTCTTGGCTTTTCATACAATCTGAGTTTTCCATTGTCATTTGTAACAAATTATACAAGTTGACTTGACGTTTAGAAAAATATCTACCCCTATACATTACATCACATGCTTAGCACATGTTTGGTAAAAACTGCCCTTATACATTTTCACATTTATGTTAGCTCTATTTCTATGCGCCCTTCACTTGCCACAAACAAACGAGTGACCAAATCCCCTTAAGTCACTAAAGGGCCAATTTGTTAAATGTGTCACAAACTTACTAGGTTGATTTAGATTTCATACAACAAACTTATCGAATAGGGGATAGGATTCGCTTCATTTAGATTTCTTTGGTTAGTACATAGAAATCCATTAGACATCATTCAACTAATCTATACTATATATAATACATGACCAAAGATCATTTAAAGTCATGTCTAAACCACGTATTTATACAAAACTCTAAAAATCTCAAAACAATCATTCAAGTCAGCATAATTCCAAAAGTATAGCTTCATACATAATCATTAAATAATCATAGTTCTTCTGTTGATACATGATTTTGGGCTTTGATCCCCTTGCCCAAGTCGACCTATAACACACCTATGAGCTACCAACGACTTGGGTTGTGAAGACCAGGTTGGCTCAGCCGAAGCTAGGTCGACATGACCAACCACAGTTAATGTAGACAAGCGAAAACAGTTATCTGCAATCGCCCACGACCTAAGTACCCTGAATTCTCGGAGCTATGCGGCAGGTCGTGGGTCTCAACTGCCTCCTTCTAACAATTATGTTGACTCTAGAGAGGGAATATGAGATTAATAGACGGCTCTATTGGAAAAGGATGCAAATCCACTTAGAGTTTCGTATGATTCTTCTGATTTTGACAGTTGAAAAAGGTGACAGTTCGGGGATGCACTGGAGTTGTTTGTTTGCAGGTCATCCGAGGTCGTACAAAAGTCGCAAAACCTATATATGATATTCTTGTAAGCGTCATCCGTGGTGGTAGAAGAATAACAGTCTCTATATATGATATTGTTGTAGGTGTTGTAAGCCTTGAGGTTAGGCAAGTGGCTGCACTCATTTTAACTTTTAATCCCTACGTTTTGGTTTCCAGTCCATAACTAGATGTAATGTATTCTTATGTTCTAATGCTGGTTCCTGCCGATGGGGTTTTAATCTCAAGCCATTCTCTAGCGGTCGACATGTTTAACTTGACAGGAGACGGCGAAATTGTAACGTCTGGCTTTTCCACTTTGCTAATAACAACTATCTTTACAATTGAAAGTGCTTTCCTTACACCACAAACTTTCATCAGGTTTATAAGGATTCCAGGAACCCCTTTTTGATGGCAGGATGCGAAATTACTCATGGTAGTGGCACAATGCTGTGCTGTAATCAAAGTCAGCTTTTAATTTCTACTTTACATTACGTTCTATTACTTGCTCAACTTGATACTCATTCGTGTGAATTAACTCATACAATGTTTAGTGTGAAGAATTTTACTCTTTGAGAAACAAAGATACTTAGGAAAGGTTTTCTCAGTGTGGAGACTGGAGAGTGGCAACGAATAAGAAAACTATTTTCTTTTGTATCCTTAGGAGGAAAAGGATATGGTAGTATGTGTTGTTAATACGTTGAAATGATTTTGTAGATTGCTTGAAGAAAATAGGAGAGGCGGTAGAGCTTTCGAGAACAATGCTTTACATAGGATCATGACTTCAATTGTATCGAAGCACTAGCTTTTAGGGAGAGTTATGTTTATGGCAATGTTTTGTTCACAGTAAATAAAGGATAAGAACGATACAACACAATACAAAAAGACCCCCCTCACATTATATCTGGTGCCTTACGTATAAAACATGGATTTTTTTTTCTTTTGTTTTGCATGTCGTTTGTTATAAATAGGTACCACACATAAGGCACACACTAGACTAGAGATTTTACTTTGTTATGTTGTTTGTGTTGTCTTGTATTTGTTTTGACTACATCTTTTTATTCCAGGCTCATACCACTGCCACCATTATCATTGTTACCCTACCACCATCACTATTATATCACTGCTATTATTGTCGAGTTTGGGTTAAAAACGTAAACTCTTCAAATGTAATACTAATAAAACTTCATGTTAACAAATTATAAAATCCTTTGATGGCGATAGTAATGATGATAATGATAGTGATAAGGTAGTGATTAAAAAGAACTTTTAGTTCGGAATCTTGGTTAGCAAATTTTATTATATCATGTTCCAAAGCTTATATTTCACTAAATATAAAGAATAAAAATTATTTATTTAATATAAGAATGGGTTTATTTACTAGTAACTTAATTTTATTAAAAAAAAAAAAAGCATGGAAAACTGTTCTCTTGTTTAGTGCTCAAACAGCCGCAAAAAAAAGTACTTTTTGTGATACATCACATGTCATGAGAATGTCAATCCACAAATAACATTTTGAATATGCAAGTCTACATAAGTGTAACTGAGGTGCTTGGAAAGCATCATGTCCTAGTCAATTCTTTGTCCAATAAATTTTCCATTTCTATCTCTCCTAGGTAACAAGTGTCGGGGAAAATACTCATATTATGGACAAAGCTCAAGGCATTAAATACTCATATTATGGAAGAGACACCCTTTCAGGTTTGATTTCAACTTCTCTTAATCTTAATTATACGAGTTATTCCTACATATTATTCCATTCGTGTTTCCTTTGACAGGTACCCTTAAATGGTCTTTCGACTTTTATCGCTCTAAGTTTGGATGCATTGTCTCTTTCATTGTTTTTCTTGCTCTTTTGTTGAGGTAAATTATCGTTTATTAGTTGGCTTGGTGCTTCCAACTTAGATTTTTTTCTTTAGGTATTGTTTGGTTGTAAAAAATTTATAGTACTGAATTAGAAAAAATATTTTATTTTTTATTTAGTTTGTATATTTATTTTGTTACTGGACAAAAATGATCTTAAAGTATTAGATAAAATACTTATTTTTTGTATTATCTAAAATATGGTATAAAAGTTAAATTCACTAGATAAAAATATAAAAATTTTTATTTATTACTTTGTATATCATGTTTAGTACAGTATTTTATATATTCAAACAGTGAATATTAAAAAAATCCTTGTTCAATACTACATATATCAAATGTAATATAAAATAAATTATATTGTTTTATTTTCCTTATTCTGTACTGTCCAATTCTCTTTATACTGTCTAATACTACGATTCAAACGCTACCTTAGGAATGCAACATATCATGTTGTGCACATGAGTTTATGCAGATTCTTTCCAGGCCAATCTTGTGTCATACATATCAGTGGACATGTTGAGTTCAAAGCTGGACAAACTAGTGGTCGGAACACATTTCATATGTACCTATAAACATAGTATGTATATTGTATAGTCTGTTAATTGTCGAACATATATGGACTCCTACTTTGTGAATTTTCTTCCCATTGAGTTGTAAACCGATACATCCATGAAATCTTGATAACAAAGAAACATTGTCAAAAGTACAAATGCATTATCCAATGGCTAATCATCTCATATTTTAGATTGCGATGGTAATCTTAGCAGCATCAGAGGAGTTTCCTCTAAATATTATACGAATTTAAGTTGTTCATTCAATCAGTGTTCTAAAAGCTATTTTTTTTTTCACTATGGAAAAGAAATAATAATAATAATAATAATAATAACTTAAATCTAAACCAAAATGTTTTGTCTAAACTAAAATTCATTTGGAAAAAAAAATTCCAACTTTTAGAGGTGGAATGTTTCTTTAGTTTTAATACTTTGTAGTTAGACCTTATGTTTTAATAATATGTTGCGTGATTATTTATTTGTTTTTTAAGCAACATGGCATGCCAAATAAGCATCATCTCATGTATAATTTTAATAAATGCTTAAGTGACTTTAAGACTTAACTTAATGTCACCAGCCATATGTCAACATAATATTTGCTGCAAATTCCAGTGTGATAGATGAAGACTAATGGAATAAAGGTAAGTACAAATGTTAACAACTCAAAGTTTAATTAGATACTGAAATTATAATTAAAAAGTTTAAATATTTAATTAAAAAATCAATAAAAATTTAGATACTAAATACAACATTAACTTAAAAATTTCTCTGTAACCCTCAAGTAAATGTTGTGAATCTAAGAACATGGAAGACATCACTTGCGATACTCCTAATGAAAGTTTGGCGAGATTAAGGTACCGTTTGGTTACTGGTACTGGACAGAATAAGGAGTACTGGATTGGACTAAAAAAGAAGGACTGAACAAAAAATTTTTTTGTACCACGTTTGGTTTGTTCAGTACTAGACAAGGATTTTTGTGCTGTCCAGTGTTTGGATTGCAAAGTACTAGACTGAACATAGGTAATTTGACTGTTTTGCCCTAGAGAAAGCTTTTGTGCTGTCCAGTGTTTGAAATTGCAAAGTACTGGACTGGACAAGTAAAATTGACAATTTTGCCCTTTTTAATTATATCATAGTTATTTATATATATTTGATATTATTATAAGAAAAAATGATTTGAAGGTTTAATATATTATATTAAATATTTTAAGAAAAAAAATTATGTTATATTTAATAAAATAATACGTTATTTATGATTTTGAATATGTCATTGAAGACTCATACTTCCGCTACGACAGGAAAGCACATGGGTCCCGCTGAGCGGGCGGGGGTCCGGGGAAGCCGCCCCGGCGGGGGTAGCAAGGGGGCAACGCCCCTTGGACGCTAGAGGGCGTTTAACAATTAAGCCCACGGTTGTTTAATAATAATTAGATAAACATATCACATATAAGATTACTTAAAAAGTAAAAAATATTGAAAATGGCATCTCATTGGTGTTTGAGTATTTGAGAGTGACCATCAAGAAAAATTTACAATTATGTGAATTCTTAAGTAGACAATAGGAAGTTGAATGGATAAATAGTGGACATTCAGAAATACATAAGATCTCAAAGCTGTCTATCCATTTTAATCTAGTTTCTTGTCATCATAAATAGAAGGTACCATCTAAAAATTTTCACCGCAAGCCATTAAACTTAAAAAATAGACTAGTGCCATCGACTAAATCACCACCTAAAGTTTTAGCAAAAGAACTGCAACATAAGCAGACGGAGATCATCATCCAAAACCCCTGAATGGATTGCCTAGTTGCTCTTGCTTAGGTTTAGCGTAAAAACTACCCAAAAAAACAAGCTGCTGAGCAAATAAAATAAATGCTGCAACTGCTGTTTGTTTAAAAAGTAGACAACCAAGAGTCCCCAAAGAAAACAGAGATCATTTACAAACAATCCAACAAAATGTATATACAGCACCCCCATACCACCTCAATCTAATCCTCCACTGTCTGGATCTCGCCCATCATGATCCGGTTGCTGACAACATTAAATCCCAAGACAGATGCATTGACCTTCTTTCCTTTCTTCCCCTTCTTCTTGCCTCCCCCCTTGGAGGATCCATCTAGGCCCATTGCCATATCACGGTTGTTCTCATCCTTATCGTCAGAATTCATTTCTCCAACACCAAATCCAGTGACTTTTTGTGATCATTCTGACTTTGAAAGGCAATGTCAAGCACATCAGCAGGTAAGAGTTCCTTATAGTTCAGGAACTTATCAATGAACTCATGATTAGGATCATATGATCCAAGGTTCTCTATCAGAAGCAACTCAGCCTCCGATCGTGACTGCTTCAAACAATATTCCAGAAAGCTTGTATCTGCAGGAGGAGGGGGTGCAAAGCAGCATTTCATAAGCTAGCAGAAAAAAGGAGCAACAAATCTTCTACATTTGACTAAAATCTAGTTCGTTCTCCATTCTACTTATATCACATCATACATCAGAAAAAAGACCATCTACTCAATAACATAACTTTTGGTTTAGTGCCTTTTTACTTACATAACCACTTTTTCAATTATATAACCTCTGTGATTACCAAAAAAAAAAAATAATAATATAACATGTGTCTTCTCCATCCTAAAACTATGAACTCTTCATTCGTTTTAATCACTTAATGCACACATGGATGCCTAAAAACCCTGGAACAGACCCAAAACTATCCTAACACAGGGAACTGATCATTTAAATAGGCAGTAGCTCAACAGGGCTATATAAAACACACAAAGAAATATAAGATAAACAACTTACTGCTTAGTTTCTTGCTTCGATGATTGAGGGGGCCCCAGAACAGATCATCATCTGCTTTATACTTTGACTGAGAGGAAGCACTAGACTTGGTCTGAAGTGAGGAAGCAGCCTTCAATGGAGATGAAGCAGGAACTGACCAAGAAGAAACTTGATTCCCCAGTATTGGCTGCACTTTCTGAGGTGTTTGCATTGGACTTTGCTGCTGGGAATAAGTAACCTTCTCAAGTTCTACCACGGCTTCATTGATCAGCTTCTGATCAACCCATTTGTTTAGTAACTCACTAAACTCAAGTCCTAGAAGCCAAGGAACTAACAGGGTACCTCGCCTTTTAGCATAATCGAAGAGGTCGGATTACAATCATGGTGCAGATGTGCAATTCCTCTTGCAGAATTTGTGCTTCCACAAAATGACCGAGCCGAGACCGTACAACAATGGGGATCGAAACCGCCCTTTTGATGTCCTTAATGAGAGAAGGATCGGCAACCTAATTAGCGACTTGACAGCTGCTCACGAGATGATCAACCAGCTGCGAGGAACATTAACCTAAACCCTAACCCTAAAACCTAAATCAAAATCCATTAACCTAAACCTTATCCCTTAAGCAAGACAAGGAAGGAAGGATTTGAGAAGAGATGGAAGTATACAAACCTGATGGTGGAAGGACCGGCGCTGATGAGCTGTCGTTGTTCCTACTCCGAAGCAGTTGCTCGATGGGAGATAAAATTGCACAACCAAGAAGGAAGAAAGTGACGGAAATTGAAGAAGAAAGTTGCACGAAATTTTGCAGAGGGAAGATGGAAGGGAAAGTAAAATGAGATCATTGAGGGGCAATTTCGGAATTTTGCAAATATTGGGTTATAGTCCAGTACCGAATTTTTTGTCCCGAATTATACACGGTACTAATTTATCTGATTTAGTCCTAGTACCATATTCGTGTTTAGTCCAGTACTTGCTTCAAGGATGACAACCAAACGGAGGACAAAAAATTTTGTCCAGTCCAGTGCCGGATTTCAATGCCAACCAAACGCAACCGAAGAGATGCATTAGATGGGACTTTCTAGTGATAAGGAGGGTGAAATAAGCTTAAGAGTGCAGTACCAAAGATGTGTTTCCAGCAATGGAGGAGAGTTTATTGAGTTTAATGAGGGTGAAGGAGAGAAAAAGTGAGTAATAGTAAATGAGTGAGTAGTGGGTGGAGGTGAGATGGATGCTCAACGAAAGGGTAACATGCCAACAAGCTTAGGCTTTACAATCTAGGGTTTGTTTTTCTCTTATGGGGAGATGACGCAGCGTGGAAAGCGAAACGAAACGAATTCGAATATGGATTGGTTTCACACAACAAAGAAACACTTTTTGATGCAAATCTGGTTGCGCACAACCGGGAAAAGGGAGAAAATTCTCTCACGAAATGTATTTGATAATAAAACAAAACGTAACCCTAATATGTCTGACAAAAGAGTATTTATACTTCCCCGTAAAATACCTAAAAGGGGAAAATCTAAGCGTACACGTGGAAATAAATAATAATATACGCGCCTGGAATCTATCGCATACACGGCCGTGCCTCTAGCCGTGTATGTCACTGGGCATGTAACGAGCGCAGGACACGGCCGTGTCCCAAGCCGTGTCTTATCCCGTGTAAGCTTCTGTGAAAGTCCTGCAAGCCGTGTCCCAAGCCGTGCCCGGAACCGTGTCAGAGTCTGTGACAGTCCTTCAAACCGTGTCTCAAGTCGTGCCTGGAACCGTGTCAGCCTCTGTGGGATACCCTGATCGGATACACGGCCGTTATACACGCCATGTATGGGAACCGTGTATGTCTTTGTGGAAATCCTAGTAAAATACACGGCCGTGCTTTTGCCCGTGTGTAGAGGCCGTGTATACTTCTGTGAGTTCCTTCCAAACACTACACGACCGTGGCACAAGCCGTTGTGTCCACCCATGCGTGTGTCTCCATCATTCTCCCCCACTAATGGAGAACTCGACCTCGAGTTCTCATCCGGATATAAAGGCGTATCATCGGGGTGAAAAGGTGATAGATCCGCAACATTAAAAGTACAGGAGATATTCATATCTTCCGGGAGTTGTACAACATATGTGTTGTCATTTATCTTATGTACAACTTCATAGGGTCCATACTTCTTGGGTTGAAGTTTCCCATATTTCCCTACAGGGAAACGCTCTCTTCGGAGGTAAACCATGACCTGATCGCCTACTGCAAAAAGCTTCTTCCGTCTATGCTTATCTGCATCCCCTTTGTATCGTGCATTGGACTCCTCTATCTTTCGTTTAACTTCCTCAGTAGTGGCTTAGTGTTGTTCTGCCATATGTTTAGCCGCCACATCACCCACCATATTCTTGGGTAATTTGAGCAAGTCCAGCGCATGTTGTGGTGTCTTGGTGTATACCACCGAGAATGGTGATCTCCTAATAGTTCGGTGGACGGAACTATTGTAAGCGAATTCAGCCTGAGCCAGTGCTTGATCCCATTGTCCCGGCTTCTCGTAGCAAATGCTTCTGATGAGATTTCCGAGGGTTCTGTTAGTTACCTTGGTCTGACCATCGGTTTGGGGATGAGCGGTACTGCTGTAATTTAATGAAGAATCAAACAGATACCAAAGAGTCCTCCAAAAATGACTAAGGAATTTGCTATCCCTGTCGGAAGTAATGGATTTTAGGACTCCATGCAACCGCACCACTTCCTTGAAGAACAACCACGCAATAGCCCGTGCATCTGCGGTCTTCTTGTAGGGAATGAAATGAGCCATCTTGGAAAACCTGTCAACTACAACAAACACGGAGTCAGCACCTCGTTGGGTACGAGGCAAACCCAGTATAAAATCCATCGATAGGTCCTCCCAGATGTTTGATGGTACAGGAAGAGGAGTATATAGGCCCGTGTTTTGGGATTGCCCCTTAGACACTTGGCAAATGTAGCACCTTTCCACAATTCGATACACATCTCTTCTTATCCAAGGCCAAAAGTATCTTTCAGTTACTGTGGCTAGGGTCTTATCTCTACCCATATGTCCGCCAGTCCTCCACCATGTAGATCTCGGATAAGCTTTTCCAGTAAGGAAGTTTCAGGAATGCACAGTTGATTCCCTTTCATCAAATATCCCTCAAGGATATGATAGTCGTCACACGGTTCCCTGTTGGTACACTTAATCCAAGTGTCCTTAAAGTCGCTATTCTTTTCATACAATTCCCTTAGCTTCTCAAACCCAACAATGTCCGCACTTAAAGTAAGTAGGACATTCGCTCTTCTACTCAGGGCGTCTGCGACCTTATTTTGCACACCCGACTTGTGCATCAACCTGAAAGGAAACCTCTGTAAGAACTCAATCCATCTAGCGTGCATGTCCTTACTAATTCGGGTCTGAACCACTCAAGTGTTTAAGAGCCCCACAATCCGAATACAAAATGAACTCTTTCCCAACCAAATAGTGCTCCCACACTTTAAGGGCCCTCACCACGGCGTAGAACTCCTTATCATATGTAGACCAAGTCCTCCTTGCTTCACACAATTTTTCACTGTAAAAGGTTATTGGTCTTCTCTCTTGTGATAGTACTGCACCAACTCCAACCCCACTAGCATCGCAATCCACCTCGAACAATTTCTCAAAGTCCGGTAGTGCTAGTACAGGAGCGCTACACAATCTCTGTTTCAAGTTCATGAAGCTCGATTCAGATTCTTCGCCCCATTGGAACTTTCCCTTCTTCAAGCATTCAGTCAGGGGGGCAGCAACAGTACTAAAATGCCTGATGAATCTTTGTAGAAACTAGCTAGGCCGAGGAAACTCCTCAATTCTGTAACAGTTCTAGGAATAGGCCATTCTCTAATTGCCTTCACCTTCTCATCATCCACCATCACTCCTTCACTACTAACCACAAACCCAAGGAACAACAGTCGCCTTGACATAAATGTGCACTTTTTAAGATTAGCGAACAACTTGTTCGCCTTTAATGCAGATAACACGCACTTTAGATGCTCCAAATGTTCCTCTTCGGATTTACTAAATATTAGAATATCGTCAAAGTACACTACAAGGAAACGACCATTGAAAGGTTTCAATACCTGATTCATTACCCTCATGAAGGTGCTCGGCGCGTTACTCAACCCAAATGGCATCACTAGCCACTCATACAGCCCCTCCTTGGTCTTAAACGCCGTCTTCCACTCATCTCCGGGACGGATCTGAATTTGGTGATATCCACTCCACAAGTCTATCTTGGAGAAGATAGTAGCGCCACTCAAACGGTCCAACATATCCTCGATGCGGGTATAGGGAATTTATACCCTATGGTAATCTTGTTGATAGCTCGGCTATCAACACACATCCTCCAGCTCCCATCTTTCTTGGGAGTTAACAATGTTGGAACCGCACATGGACTTAAGCTATCTCGGATGAACCCTTTGTCCAAAAGCTCTTGGACCTTCTCCTGTAGAATCCCGGCTTCCTTGGGACTCATTCTGTAATGCGGGAGGTTTGGGAGACTAGCTCCGGGCACCAGGTCTATCTGGTGTTGAATGTCCCTCAGAGGGGGTAGCCCCTCAGGTAGGTCGTCTGGAACCACTTCCTTAAACTCCTCAAGAAGATCCTTCACTGCCCCTGGCACTTCTCCATCAAGTTCCTCCCCTCCTTCGGTCACACCTTTCACGATGAGGGCGTGCACCACTCGCGACTCCCTTAAGTATTCCATCACTTCCTTCTCAGATTGAGTGACAGTTAAGAATGATCGACTCTCAACCTTCTTTCCTTTAGCTCGTCCTTCCCTCTTCAACGGCAACAAGGTGTACTTCACACGCTCCTTCTCCAACCTGTAGACATTCTCTTTACCCGCATGTTGCGCGTCTACGTCAAATTGCCATGGTCTCCCAAACAAGATGTGGCAGGCATCCATGTCTACAATGTCACAAAATGCTTCATCGCGGTACTTCCCTATTGAGAAAGGTACCCTGTATCTCTCCTTGACCTCAATTTTCTCGGCTTAATCCAGCCGATAGTGTACGGATTCGGGTGCTTCTCGATGGGCAGCTACAGTTGTTTCACAACCTCCCTTCCTATGATGTTCTCGCAACTGCCGCTATCTACTATTAGCTCAAACAACTTCCCCATGATAGTACATCGTGTACGAAACAATTGGTGTCGCTGCGTGATCTCTTCTTGCTTCGGGGTGAGCATCATGCGCCGAATTACATATGTTGGTTCCGCTGTTTCTTCTTCTTCCTCATAATATTCTCCCTCTCCATCGGGCTCACAGCAGATCTCCTCATCATCTTCCCTATCAAGGATGTTGACGCTCTTCCTAGATGGACATTCATTTGACTGATGACCCGGCTGGTTGCATTGGAAACATTTGCCCAATATAGGTTTGGCATAGGGATTGTTCTGTCTTTGAGCTCCCTTCTGCTCCATCGGCTTCTTCCCCTCACTTTTCTCTTCCCTCCTGGACATGTCCTCAGTTGGTTTATATGGTGTAGTCCTACTTTTCTCAAATACCGGCCGACTACCACCACCCACAGCTTCGCCTACATATCCCTTCCGTCCTCCTCCATATCTACTCCCTTGTTCCTGCAACACAAGTTCAGCTCGAAGAGCCAAGTTCTTTGCTTCTATAAGGGTTCTCACCATCGTAACCCCAATCTTGTCTTTAATTTGGAGCTTCAGTCCTTCTACATACCTTGCAACTTGCTGACCTTCGCTCTCCCTCAAATCATTCCGCTCAGCCAACCTCATGAACTCTGCCGTATACTCATGCACGGAGTGTTGTCCTTGGCGGCACCGCTGATATTGTTGGAACAATATTTGCTCATAATCCGGCGGGAGGAAATCATGTTGCAGCAACTGCTTCATGCGATACCATGATCTCACCGGGTGTTTTCCTTCCCTCTGCGTCCTACTTTGTAGTCTCTCCCACCATGCCGAGGCGCCACTCTTCAACCTGCATGCCACCAACCTTACACGACGGTCCTCGGGAATTTCCATGTAATCGAAGAACCGGTCTACTTCCGCAAGCCAATCAAAGAAGCCTTCGATGTTGAGGCTGCCATCGAACCATGGGATGTCGACCTTCAGACGATAGTATCCCCCATCCCCTTGATCATAGCCTCCACGGTTCCTCCTATAATCACCTTCTTTAGGGTGGTTTCCATGATGAGCCATCCGATGACCACCACCTCTACCACCACGCCCTTGCCGTGGCCTACTCCCGTACATGTCATCACTTTCTTCGCTGGACTCTTCACTCTCCACACGCCCCCACCTGTTCTCAACGACAGGTCGGATCACGCGTCCCCCGAATTCCTCCACCGCACGTGGTGGATTTCTACCAGCGCCTCCAACCCTATTGGGGTCTACCACCAGAGCATCGAAACGCTCGATCAGTTCATCAAGGCGTCGTTCCATACGCTCGACCTTCTGATGCATTGCGTCGAATTCTGCCCTTGGAACCCATTGATGGTTCCCTTGAAACCTCGCCTCTTGAACACCGTCAAGAACACGATCACTATCATCGCCTTGATGAGTTGACATCTCCACAGGAAATAGCCTTGCTCTGATACCAACTGACGCAGCGCGGAAAGCGAAACGAAACGAATCCGAATATGGATTGGTTTCACACAACAAAGAAACACTCTTTGATGCAAATCTGGTTACGCACAACCGGGAAAAGGGAGAAAATTCTCTCACGAAATGTATTTGATAATAAAACAAAACGTAACCCTAATATGTCTGACAAAAGAGTATTTATACTTCCCCGTAAAATACCTAAAAGGGGAAAATCTAAGCGTACACGTGGAAATAAATAATAATATACGCATTTGGAATCTATCGCATACACGGCCGTGCCTCTAGCCGTGTATGTCACTGGGCATGTAACGAGCGCAGGACACGACCGTGTCCCAAGCCGTGTCTTAACCCGTGTAAGCTTCTGTGAAAGTCCCGCAAGCCGTGCCCGGAACCGTGTCAGAGTCTGTGACAGTCCTTCAAACCGTGTCTCAAGCCGTGCCCGGAACCGTGCCAGCTTCTGTGGGATATCCTAAGCGGATACACGGCCGTGCTTCTGCCCGTGTGTAGAGGCCGTGTATACTTCTGTGAGTTCCTTCCAAACACTACACGACCGTGGCACAAGCCGTGTGTCCGCCCATGCGTGTGTCTCCATCAGGAGAGAGATAGCTACGGATTTTGACTCTTCTTGTGTAATTTTTAGTCACTTAGACGTCCATGCTATATCTCATACTATCAAATTACAGAAAGCTGGATTTTTTTTTAATGCATTCTCATGAACAATTATGGTTTAATTGTTTGAGCAAGTAATGATATATTAGGTGATTTCGATGCAATCTACAGAAAATGAAAATTTCTAACTTTTGACAAGAGTAATTCCAACATTTTCTATATACAAGTGAATAATATAACTGTCACTATGAGTATAAAAATAATTATATATAAAATCTATAATAGTAAAATAACTAACACTTTTTTTAGTATCTTACTTCTTTTTTATATCTTTCTTAAAGTTAATCATGCAGGAATTCACATTATTATAAAAGCTATCTCTCATATGACTCCCATGGAACTTCCAATCGAGTTTTATATATTTCTCATGTTCATTAATACAAAACAACATAACATTTTTCATTCATGATATTTCATTCCTATATTGTGAAAGATTGTAACACTATCTAGTGGATACATTATTTCCTCTAAAATGATAAATAAATATGGTTAACATAAAAATTACGGTAAGCTTTAAAATAAATTCACTACTTTTACTCGTAGTGTATTTTAAGTCAATAGTTGCATATAACGTGTGTTTTTATCTTGTTACTAGCAAATGCTACTCTTCTAATAAGTGTATAAATTTAAGAGCATCAAATGCTTGAAATACTGATTGTGAAGCAATTACGTTGTTAACTATATGTAAGACTAAGAATTAAGAACAAGAAAAAAAATTAACATAAATGTTGTTAAAAAATATAGACAACAGAAAATTGCATAAATATTTGTGTTTCTTAAAATATCATAGGATAGCAATGCTAACCATAGTTTATTTACTCCAACGTGGAACTTGTCATATGTTACTACTCAATTAGATTTTTAATTTATGTGAAAGTCTCAATCAATCAATGTTAAAACATGATTAGATTTTCAATTTTCAGAATTTGAAATGGCGAATTCATTTTTTCCTTAGTAACATGGTTATGTGTGAAAGTTTAGTTTTTTTTTATTATTTTATTTTTCACATATCAATATTCTATTGGCAGTTGGTATAATATAGCTAATATAAATAGTTCTGTAACTAAAATAACAAATAAACTTTTACAAGATTTCTGATAATAGAAAGTGGTTTGTTTGTGTCCTGTTTTCTTTCTTTGTTCTTTGGTTCTCTGGTGTTTGGCTTCGTTTCATCTGTAGTATGATTCTGCAGATAAAACTATAGCTCTACAAACCTCACATTATGTTATCAAATTAGTTTTCTATTCAATTTACAAATATATCCTCACGGACAATTGTAGATAGCAACTTGAAAGAACCACAATGATTTATGACTGGGATTTGATCTGTTTACAGTCAGCAGAAAAGGAGTAGAGATTCTTTAGAATCTAGAGCATGTCAATCTGTTAACACAACGGGTCTTGTGCTTCTTCAATTGCAGGTCTTCTGCTTTAGGCATTTGCACTGGACTCCCAATCCAACCCCAATGCAATCTGCATTAAAGTGGCAGGCAGGAATCTCCATCAAGACATTAATAGGGAATGTGAAGTGATGAAGATGGATCTCCAGAAAAAAAGGCAATTCGAGTTACTCAGGAAAGGCAAAAGAGCTGGTTGTGCTGGTACTGCTGTCTGATTCTAGGAACTCAATGGACTTGGACCCGATGTTGCGGGCTTCCTTTTCATCGACTTGGTGTCTTGTTCTAGTGGTGCTGCCATAAGAAGGAGATGACTCTGTTCCTAGAACGGTATTTTCTTCTTCTATCTCATGCTGCAAAAATCATTATATACAACAAATTTCAATAAAGTATGAATGTGAGTTTCTTTCATTGTTTCTCCAGAAAGTAGTTGATGAATTATCACCACTCGCATATCATGGCTAACCTTTTTCTGATAAACCGACCTCATGCAAGTGCTTGTGCTATCGCGTTGTTTGCTTATTTCTGTCTTTACATCGTTCGGCTTATTGATGATTTCACCATCGCGCCCTTAAGCTGAAGACAATGTAGTCTTCATCTTCACAAGATGGCCACTTTGAGTGGATATTCTGAGATTCCGCTACCACCATCCTCGTCTCGAGATTGTTACTGATTGTTTGTCTCTCTTTGTTGGTTCTCTGCATTGAGTTGTTGCCAGTCCTACCATCCGAGTAGCCTTTATTGTCAAAAGCCAAATTTCTGACCGCATGACTCCTTGATTGACAGTATATTTCTGTTGCTGCTTCTAAAACATCATCGAAAAAGCAACATTATGAGCTAAATGTTGAACTAGGAAGCGGGAAGTCACGCAGTTGAATCGAATTCAGATTACAATAAACCGGATCGATATGCTGGTGCAGATCCTAGTTTTTCCTAATGGAATCTGTAACCCGAAACGTGCGGCGTCGAGTCCACGTTAGGCCCTCTTCTCAGAAACTTTTTCAGAATCCATGGAGTAGGCATATTGCATCAATATCTTTCCTCACTTACAATTGTACAAAATGGTAATGAAATGTGCATGCCAGTAAGAAAATGTTTGGCTGATAAAAGTGTGGTGCATTTGAATTTGAAAACAAATGCATTAATGGGTTACTGAGTCCATTTAGTGTCAATTATTAGAGTAATTTAGACGGTTTATTCCATTCCAAATTTGGGGCAAAAATGTGGAGGAGAAGATGGTAAATTTTGGAAACTAACTGATGAGGTGCTGTAAAAGGCCAGAACCAAAATTGTGTCTGCACCTGTTGCTGTTTGGCATATGGAAACTTCATCTTACCATAACTCCATTACTAGATGGACATGCATTCGTTGTGCATATACTCGTAATTAAACATATCAAACATAATATGTGTAAAAAACAAACTATTAGTCAGCTTATCTAAAGTGGGAAAATGTAAATGTATGTGAAGTTTAAGCTCCTAAGAAAAAAAAAACTGAAATTAATTTTAAATTATTTATAAAAAAAAAAGAGAGCAAACAAAGGAATTTATTGAAAAAAAATTAACTTTTAAAAGACATAACATAAAAAATCAATCTCTTTAGCCTTGATATTAGAGACTAGAGATAAAAATAGATATAGATGTCGATGATATGTGTGAAGTATTGACAGTGATAATATATATCTATCACCATGGTTGTGAATTTTGGTTTAATAAGTTTTTTTACTTAAAATATTTTTGCTTGATCACAGGAACCTGTATGAAATTAAGATTTGTTGATGTATGCAAGACAATTTAAGGTATTTAAATTTTATTTTTGGCCGAAGGATATTTTAATTCAATAGATACTATTCTTACTAACTTTTATATCAAGAGATTTTTCTTTTCCTTCAATGATCACAAACATATGTTTTTATGGGACAAGCTTCTCATGTGATTATATAGAAAAGCAATATCATTTTGCCATTATTTGGGAATACAATTTGGTCCCATGTATAACATAAAATAGCATCAAAGGCTACTCGTGGAGAAGGCTGCTCCATAGTTTACATAATACAAAAAAAGTTAGTTAAATTATAGTTGCTCTAGCTAATTAGTATATCTGAAGTAATAATTATTCCTTATGTATTATATATTTATATCCAAAATGATTTATGATGTGGATAACAATTGCTTGATTTTGATGATATAGATGTGGGATTTAAACTAATGTTGTCACATGCATGTTGTGTGAGACTTATGATGCATGATGCTGCATGTGATCTTAGAGAAGTGACACATGTCACACCTTATAGAGAATTCTAATCATGACAATCTGCCATAAATACTTAACCATGGTTAAACACTCGGGAAGCATTTACACTAAGTATCAAATTATCATAAAACAAACATAAAGGATCCTTTAATAAAGGGTTAGGTACACAAGTTTCAATACACAAATTGGTGAGTTTAACTAAAAGAGAATTTCTTACAAACAGGGCCTATAACAAAAGAAATTTCCAAAAGGGTGAGTACTAGAAAAAAAAAAAAACTATATTGCAAAATAGCTTCAAGGTGATTCCAATCTAATCTCTCCTTCATACTTCTATTTCCCTACCAAGTTGTTGATAAGACTTGTTGAAGTAGTTCATCTAGTAGTGAAATTCAATTGAGTGTGACTTGCACAATCAATCACACTATAGGGGAATGAGCAAACCATAGCTCAATGAGATGAAAGTACAATACTCTCTTTACTATATAAGTACAAGTAATTACAAGTAAGTTATCATTCATATGCCATGCATAAATAATCATATATAATGCAAACATTGCAAATGGTCTTCTAGTAATCAGCATGAAGTTTACTGTTTATCTTCTTCCTTGATTTTGGGTTGGAGATTCTCATATACCATCAATATGTAGGTACATTTGTCTTATACTTAATTTCTTATGCTTATACTTAGTTTCTTATTCTTATGTTTATTTTACTTTTAAGCTTAAGGTGCCTTAAATGCGCTTTATAAACATTTAACCCAAAATGACTGGCAAGACCCTCAAATGAGATCTACAAAATGCATGACAATCCTTAACTCACTTAACTCACAAATGGCAAAACAGTAATCCTTAAATAATTACTTCTCGTGTTTTATATGTAGCAATGGTGGCCTTCAACTTAAATGTAATGTCTCATATAATACAAGTTATGTTAATTAAATCCATCATTTAATTAGTTAATTATTGGAGATCAAATAAGTTACATTCTTCCAATCAATTAATACCTAAAACCAGAACTATATTAATGTATCACAATCCATTACATCAACCAATCAATCAATCATGTCATAAATCATCAATTATTCACACTCATTAGTAATAACATAAACAACCAAATACTTAACCAATAATTCACCATACATTAATCATGCTATATATATATAAATATATATAAGAATGCATATGTACATATACCTATAAATATGAAGTGAAAGAGGAAACATAATATATATGTATATACACACTAATTTGGATATAGAAATAGATTTGCATGAACACTTATAAGTGTATAGAAAATAAGGTTGCATATGTGTATATTTACAAGTCTATAAGTAGCAAGATATGTATGTATGTATGTATAGTTGTGGGATACCGGTTAGACGGACTAATCTTACCGTTCAAATGGTCTCACATTATGCATTAGGGAGAGGAGACATTGGCTAAGTGGCATGAGTTGTATTAGCCGAAAGATAGGCAAATTAAGCCCATCATTTAGATACTATGCAAACACCATTTAGATGCCTTTCGACTTCCACTTCTTCGAACATCCTGTTCTCCTTTCAAACGTGGGGACATTTCATTTTTACACAATACTTTAACACCACCCAATAACAACACTCAAACATAGCAATATACACACACATAACTATTATACAAGTAAGAATCATGCATATTGTAGTAATTCATGGAGTTTCCCACTCACTTTGGTCTCTTTATATTAGGGTTTAAAGTAGTCCTTGAGAAGTTGTGATTAGTTGTGAGTAGTTGCAATCCCTACATAGGATTCAAGAACAAAGGTTTTACTAAAGATTGAGCTAATCTAAACTTGCCTAAACTTGCATAAACTCAAGTTTACAAAATTTCTTCAAGTATAACTTTAAAACTAAACCCTTATACTAGTTTCAATTTAACTCCAAATTTCAAGCTTAATATTTACCTTGTAAGCCTTATCGATTTCTTATAATTTACCTAATGTTCCTATAAAATACCTATTTTCTACATTTTATATTTTATCGAGGTTTAAAATGAAACTTTTATTTTAGTTATTTCACTAACTTCATGCTAATTGTTGTCATATTTATGGGGTTTCACATCACATGGATGATGCTTGAAAGGGAGGATTTGGAGAGAAGTGGCTGGAAATGAGGAACAAGTAGTCTTAGTGGCTCAAACACACTTGTAATAAGTGAGAGAGCTATTAAACATCAACCTTATTGTTCTTGATCAAGTATTGACTCATTTTTTGTTTAACCTTTATTTGATATTTGAAAGCAGAGATTTAACAAGATCGCATTGCTTCTCTAATCTCTAGAGCTTCAGAAAGGTTCCAAATGAGGAGATATGACTAAGTCTTTATAAACTTTTAGGCTTGATGATATCTGCTAAATCATGTTGATAATTAATGGATGAAGTTAAGCTTACTCATTTCAAGATCACCCAAATGAGTATGTTATGGGTTCAATGCTAGTAGCTTGTCTTATTGAATGTGTGAGCTCACTTTAGAGAGGCTAAAAGTAGAGTGATTCGTCCAATGATTCCTATTTCAGAGCCTATCACACCAAATTACCCCAAGTCATCATGGACTAAACTTTCTGAGCTCTGTCACTTAGTTCAATGAGTTAAGTCTAAATAAATCATGAATTAATAATGGGCTTTATCTAATAATAGAAAATTAGCCCTCTAGCGATAGTTTGAATTAGTTATTAAATAATTGGAAAGTGCATTCCTTTCAACACATTTAGAATTATTTAGTTGTTATCTCAATTGCAAATATATATTTTTTATTTTTCATTTTTAGATGTTTAATCAATATGATAGATGGATCAATTTAATCTTAATCAATAGGGAACAAAATAATGGTAATGGTAATTAAATATAACAATAAATATTCAACGTAATAAAAAAGATTAAATATAATGTATGTTAAAAATAGAAACTCTCACATGAGTTAGAAAAAATTTCCAATTTCCAAGCCCTAATTTATTAAATTTTGATCCCTAATAACCTAAAGTGGAGAAAGTGATATATGGGAAAGTAAAAACTATTAAAATGAAGAAAATTTACTAACTTACCTATTAACCTTTAACTATCTTGTTTGCAATAAATGATATCACAACTGGTCTCTTGTATTTTAATATTGTAGATGAATAAGATATGTAATACAAATCTTACAAAAATTTAACTAATAATATTAAAATTTTCCTATAATAGATGCTTAAATAACTTAATCCATTATCCACCACTTAGTAATAAATTTCGGGGAAAAAGCTACCAAAAGTGCCTAACTTTCGAATTTGGGTAATTTAGTATCTAAAATTTCATTCATTTACAATTTAGTGTCTAATAAAGACATTGCATATGCCCAAATTTGAAACTTTAGACATTAAATTGCAAAAGAATGAAGTTTTAAGTACTAAATTGCTCAAATTCAAAAGTACAAACACTACATTTGTCATTATCTTATCCATTTCCTTTAGTAGCCCACCCATTTAAACAATTAAGAGCGCCTCTCCATGTGAAAAAGTTTGACAAAGTCAAACATATATATAGACTAGGCTTCTATATGACAAGAACCCCATAAAAGTGGAGGACCTCCACTTAGATATGGTCTTAGAATGACAAAAGAATGGTGGTAATATTTATTGATTAGGAGAAGAGAAAATAAGCATTTTGTCATTAAGATTTATCTAGTTTTTTTTATTTAAATCCTTGACTCATTTTCTTTCTTCTATTTAAATCTTAACATTTTCAATGACTTCGTTTAAATTTGTTATATATTTTGTTTTTTCTTGGGCATACATTGGCTTTTGTTTGGCCATAGAGTGATTCACTAAGGTTTTTGGGGCTTGCATAGTTTAGATCCTCTAAATTTTTACTTTTTAAAATTTCCCAAATTTATTACTTAATATGTTGTCATGTATAATAAATGGTTGAGATTATAAGAAAAAATATGATGTTATGATGATGTCACATAGCATTTAAAAAATCTAGACAATATCAACCATTAATTTGTAAATTTAGGAAAATTTAGAGAATTTTCTTTTTTTCAAGCTTGATTTTCTTACTTTTAATCTTGCTTTGTATTTTTCATACCATTTTATTAAATTAATTATTGTAAACCAATTTAAAGCTAACACATATCATGAATGGATAGAAAGTTTAATAGTTTTGATAGAAGTTCTATTTTTGTAAGATTTTGAAAACACTAAAGACTAAACAAAAATGAAAAAAAAAGTTGAAAACCTAAATAAAAAAGGTAAATATTAACAGTTAAATGTATACTTTTCCCTTAAAAAAACTAAGAGCATGGAAATCGGCATTAGATTCTTAATAAATCCCCTATGAGGCAATAGTTTAAAATTCTCTAAATTTTCTCACAACCATCCTAATTTTTTAAACTCACCCTTAATAATTTGAAAGAACTCGATCTATGCTACCTAGAGTAGTATAATTTTGGTCATTAATTAACCATATCAATTTACATGTCAACGATGTGCATGTCTAGTAGGCTATTTACCCAAATGTAATAGTTAATGATGTTTAAGGCTGCAAATGACTTAGCAACTCACAAACCTAAATCGTTCGTAAACTACTCAAGTTGGCTTTCGAGTTCAAGTTTGATTTGTAAATAAATTAAGTTTGGGCTCAAAATAAAATTTATTTATCTAATGAGCCAAGCTTTTAATGATGTTTAAGGCTACAAATGACTTGAGCAACTCACAAACCTAAATCGTTCGTAAACTACTCAAGTTGGCTTTCGAGTTCAAGTTTGATTTGTAAATAAATTAAGTTTGGGCTCAAAATAAAATTTATTTATCTAATGAGCCAAGCTTAAACTCCAATTTAAGCTCTTGAGTTGTCTTGCATGTAAGCTTGTAAGCAAGTTTCATATATATTATGTATTATATATAATATATAATTAAAACCTAAAACCAATATATATATATATATAATTTAATTTTTATTCATTATCCATTCATCTCTTTATTTATATATTTATTCATTTTGTATACTTTAGCTTCTTGTATTTAGCTTTATTTCATATCTATAGGCCTTTAAATAAAATGAGTTGTTTGCAAGCTATTTAAGCTTAACCCACTCTCAACTCAATTTGAGCTTGATTTGTAAACAAGTTGAGCTTGAACTAAAAATAAAGCATATTAAGCCAAGCTCAAGTTATAATTTGTAGGCTCTTGATAAAAAGCTCAACCTAGTTCGGCTCAAACTTGATAATTTTTTAAATGAGCTGAGCTTGAGTTTTAAAAATTCGACTTAACTCATTTCTAGCTTTAGTGATATTGCTTTCATGCCTCATGTGGTTAAACTAAGGATGCACATGGTTTAGTTTAGTGTGGTTTGTCCTCTAAACTATTACGGTTCTTTTTCTTTTAGATGTAAACCTAACTATATAATTCAATTTATAAAATTTTTGAACTTAAAAAAAAAAAAAGAATAGTGGGCTCGATTCAATTCGTGGTTCAAACCATAATTAATTTTTATGTTTAATTTGGTATTATTGATTTTGTTGGTTAATTAATATATTGTTTATGCATTTAATCTTTGTTTAAGAAGAGTGGAATTGCTATAAATTAATGAAATCCATTTAAAGCAACATTTGTAAGATGAAATTTGAAAAAGAAATTTAAAAAATTGACATGTTTCATAAAAATAACAAAACTACCGTACCACCTGCAATTTGATTTTGCAAAGAAACTATGAGTTGATTGGCAAGACAGAGTTAGCCTTCACCACTTTTTCCTCCTTCATGCAAATGCTCTCTTTGTGTTAATACCCTATGTAAACACCTCATTTTTGCCCTAAGAGTCAATAATACTAAAAAATAATCAATTTTTAATTTTTCCCAATTTTCCTCTAATTTAGCATAAATAGTAAAAATATTCAAAAAAATAAAAATAAATAGGAAAACACTTCAATTTTGAAAAATGATTTCAGAAATAGTAATAATAAGGGATAAATAATTTTTACAAATTTTAGAAATTTCAAAAAAAAAATACAAAAAATGGAAACACCGCATTGCATATATGCAATTTGCGATACAAAGAAAATTGGGAAAATGGGCCAGCTCAGCTGGCTCGTGCGTGCATGTTGGGACCGTGTGAAGGCTGAAGGTCGGGAGTTCGAATCCCCCCGCGTGCGCTCGGCAAAAATTTTTCCTTCTTTTCCCTGGAGCCGCTACGTGGTAGCGTGTGATTGGCCGAGAGAAAACGCGTGCATCGCGCACGATCGTCTTCCTCACCCGGACAGACGCGAGAAGAAACCGGAGCAGGTCCGACGAAGATGAAATCGGCCGTTTTTTTTTTAATCTTCTAGATTACGGTCAAGATAAAGCCGAATCCATAAGATAAATCAAAGAAAAATAAGAGATCAACATCAAATCGCCGGGATAAAATCAAATCTAAAAATGGAAGAAATTCGGATTTATCCTAATTGGCCGATCCGAGCTTATCCAAGAGGAGAAATTCGGATTATAATTGGGAGATCCGAGTAATCCAAATCTACGACGTATAAATAGAGGAGGACGAGAGGAGTGAAGCCAAAACACGAAGAAAAAGCGACGAAAGGAGCGATCGGAGTACGCCGGAGAGCTTGAAGCCGAGACCATCCCACGAGCTAGAGCCCCGCAAGGACGTCTGGAGTGAACCGCCACTCCTGGAATCAGCACCTCGAGAACTAGGATCGACACCTCACCGCTGCAAGGCCATCGGAACCCGTGATCGAGCAACCCCCACCGCCGCGTCCGACTGATCTGACCCGACCCGATTCGACCGATCCGACCCGACCCGCGCACCGACCCGAATCCAGGTAAGTCGGGTTTTCCATATTTTTTATTTATATTTATTTATTTATTTTATTTATTTATTCCGAATTTATTTATTATTTGTTATTTATTATTTTGTTATTTCTTTAGCCATTTATTTATTTGTTGGTTTAGGGTTTATTTTCAATAAATAGGAAAATGTAGAAATTAGGTTTTTTTTTTAGGATTTAATAATGTAAAATAAATAATAAAATATAGAAAAATAGTAAAACAAATATTAGGAAAATAATAATAAAACTTTAGATTTCAAAATAGGATAGATAATAAACTTAGGATAAAATTTTCAACAAAAATTCCCAAAAACACAAAAATTCCCAAAAATTACAAAAATTTATAAAAATCACAAAAAAAACTTATAAAAATCATAAAAAAATCATGAAGATTCACAAAAAATTTAAAAATAGGAAAAAACGAGTTTTAGCATTTAGAAAAATCCATTTTCTTCAAATAAATCCCAAATTGATGTTTTCCTTAAAAAATCATTTTCAAAATGAAATCAAAGCTTAGGCTTAGAATTTTTAAAAAAATCCCAAGAAATGATAAAAACATAAATCAAAAGAAATTTCAAGAATTAAAATTTACAAACACACTTAAGGTTTTTCAGAAAAGCGAACTACGACTTGTTTGATCCTGAGTAGTAGGTACGTAGGCACTCATTCGGGTCAACCCATAAAAATGAATGAAAAATCATTTTCTTGAAATAATTCAAAAACATAATAAAAAGTAACAGAAACACAATGAAACACATTTCTAAAGAGGAACAATTTTAGGAGATTAGGTGGTAACCGTAAAGGTTTTAATAGGTTAGCCTCCAGACTTAGAAACTCTGGTTTTCCCTTTTCCTCTTTTCACAAAAACGAAAAGAGGAAATAACGTCGACTAGTGGTCCAAGTTAAGACTAATCCGCTCCTTTAGTTTTAATTCAATATTTCCCAACAACAGTTGGGTGGCGACTCCAAAAATCAAACGAAATTCCTAACTCAAGTCGAGGATCTATATTAGATGAGCATAGGGTCTAGTCTAGATCGGATTAGGAATGGGAATTCAAAAATTAGACTCGACACCCTATACACACACCTACATCGAAATACCTCATCCTTTCCTCCCACTCTCAATTCCATTTGCATCCTCTCTCCCCTTCTCATTTCCACACACTCCGGCTTTGGTCTCTTTCTTCCCTTCTCACTTGATCTTTAGTAGATTTTTTTTTTCACGGTGTTAATGGTAGTAATATAACATTATAGGCATGCGATCTTCTAGTGGCATTATAAATTTGTAATTTTTCTTCTTCCTTCAACCTCTTGTTCTAGGCACGACTCATTTGAAATTATCCGACTTTATTATTTTTTTATAACACATTTATAATTCTATTTTGTCCATCCACTTTAATTGAACTACAAATTGGTACCATTTCTAAACCAAACTACAAACTATATTGTATTGAAAAAAAGATACACTAAACTTTCAATTTGGTTTAGTTTGGTCAAATTTTTTTTACCCATTTAAAGTGAACTTTTTTTTAATAAAAAAAAAGAAGAAGAAAGAAATTTCAATAAAACATAATACTTGGGAGAAAAGAAATAAAGAAATACATAACACAATTTTAGGTTAGTTCATCTAAGGAACTTTTAGTACCAAAATTGTAGTATTTCCCTATAATTGTTAATATGCTTCTATTGATTCATCAAATTAATAAATATATATTTCAATAAAAGAAATTCTACCAAAAAAATCACTCCCAAGCATAATTGAATTTGCAAGGACTATAATTACCAATGAGTGCACCCTCCATTCCATGCCTCTAAAACTTAACTCCCACACCATAGCACATGTTAGCATGATACACCTTCTTTTTACCTTTTTACGTAGCTTCATGTTTAAAACCAAAACCCCTTATTCTTCTTTCTTTAAAACCCTAACAAGCTTCATTGCTAAATTCGTACTAACCCTTCGATTCTTTGCGACAACATAAACCTTTAACATGGTTTCTCTCCGATTCTTTTGCACTAAACACTTCGAGAATGTTATCCGCCATAACTTTGTCTCTACAATAAACCCTAACTTTTGCAAGATCGTAGGAGACTTTGATTTTTTTATGGATTTAGGATGGAGAATCTTATTTTCCATTGTCCACTCAATTGATTTGATGCAGTGATGTTTAGAGGGGGAGAGAGAGAGTGAAACTATGTTTGTTTGTGGTGGGTTCATGTAGACAACACCTTGAAGTATAAGCATAGTGGTTTCGATAAGAATTACGGTTAAAGCAAGGAGCATGAAGAGCAAGTAATAGGAAGAACTATGATCTTGCCATGATCGTTCGTCGTTGTTGGTTAAGAGAGGCACGTTGATAGGGGGTGAGAAGAGAGGATCTGTCGAGTCTAATTTTTGAATTCCCATTCCTAATCCGATCTAAACTAAACCCTATGCTCATCTAATCTAGATCCTCGACTTGAGTTAGGAATTTCGTTTGATTTTTGGAGTCGCCACCCAACTGTTGTTGGGAAAAAGTGAATTAAGACTAAAGGAGCGGATTAGTCTTAATTTGGACTACTAGTCGTCGTTATTTCCTCTTCTCGTTTTTGTGAGAAGAGAAAAAGGGAAAACCAGAGTTTCTAAGTTCAGAGGCTAACCTATTAAAACCTATACGGTTACCACCTAATCTCCTAAAATTGTTCATCTTTAGAAATGTGTTTTATTGTGTTTCTGTTAATTTTTGTTATGTCTTTGAATTTATTTCAGAAAATGGATTTTTCATTTATTTTATGGGTTGACCCGAATGGGTGCCTACGTACCTGCTACTCAGGATCAAACAAGCGTAGTTCGCTTTTCTGAAAATCTTTAGTGTATTGGTGAATTTTAATTTTGAAATTTCTTTCGATTTATGTTCTTACCATTTTTTGGATTTTTCCTAAAATCTTAAGCCTAAGCTTGATTTCATTTTGAAAATGATTTTTGTAGGGAAAACATCAATTTTGATTTATTTGACGAAAATGATTTTTCTAAGTGCTAAAACTTATTTATTTATTTTTTTATGATTTTTTTGTTATTTTTGTGATTTTTGATTTTTGTTGAAAATTTTATCCTAAGTTTATTATCTATCCTATTTTGAAATCTAAAACTTTACTATTATTTTCCTAATATTTTTATTGTTTTTCTTCATTTTATTATTTTTATTATTTTTTATTTTATTTTATTTTTTATTTTTTTATTTTACATTATTAAATCCTAAAAAACCTAATTTCTACATTTTCCTATTTATTGAAAATAGAAGTAAATAAATAACTAATAACTAAACAAATAACAAAAACAAAAAAAATAAACAATAATAACAAATAATAAATTTAGAATAAATAAACAAACAAAATAAATAAAAAAAAATCTGGAAAATCCGACTTACCTGGATCCGGGTCGGTGCGCGGGTCGGGTCGGACACGGCGGCGGGGTTGGCTCGTTCACGGCGTTCCGGCGGTCTTTGCGGTGGGTGAAGTGTCGAATCCTAGCTTCTTGAGGGTGTTGAATCCGATGGTGGTGGCGGTTTACTCCTAGAATGTCTCCTTGCGGTGGCTCAACTCCGATCGGCGGTCGCAACTTTGGGTTTCCTCCGATCTACACTCTTTTCTCTCTCTCTCGCAATTCTGATCTGTGTTCTTGCTTCCTCATCTCCTCCTCTATTTATAGGCGCTTGAAACCGAGCTGGATAAGCTCGGATTTCCTCCGATTGAAGCTGATCGGATTTTCGGTTGAAAAACCAACTCCGATTTGTGCCCATCCAACGATTTGTTGCGATTTGATTTTAATTAGATAATGCTTATCTTATTTTTGTTGAAGATCTGTTGGATTTGTGCAAAAAAAAAATCAAATCAAAACGGCCGAAATACGAATTTTTTCTTCGCCGGCGATCTCGGGCTCGAAGTAGGAGACGATCACGCGCCCAGCGCGTACGTTTCTTCCAGCCAATCAGATGCTGCCACGTGTCCTGGATAAGTCGAAAAATTGCAAAATGTGGAAACTGCTTCCTCCATGATTCGAACGTCTGACCGAGCCCCCCTGCGCGCGCGCCTAGCCATGATCCGGACCAGCTGAGCTAGCCCACTTTCCTGATTTTTCTAATTTCGCAAATTGCATATATGCAATGCGATTTTTCTATTTTTTTGTATTTTTTGAAATTTCAAAAATTTGTAAAAATTGTTTATTATTCATTATTGCTATTTCCGAAATCATTTTTCAAAATTGAAGTGTTTTCCTATTTATTCTTATTTTTTGAACATTTTTATTATTTTATGCAATTAGGAAAATTAGGGAAAAATTAGGAAAATTTGAAAATTGATTATTATTGACTCCTAAGGCAAAAATGGGGTGTTTACAGCTATCCCTCTTTGTGGTAAAGTTT
This sequence comes from Laguncularia racemosa, assembly GCA_037954665.1. Taxonomy (NCBI): domain Eukaryota; kingdom Viridiplantae; phylum Streptophyta; class Magnoliopsida; order Myrtales; family Combretaceae; genus Laguncularia; species Laguncularia racemosa. Next base: position 47,332 of record JBBMOL010000347.1, on the reverse strand, counting down.
GAAAAACTTAACTACAAAGACAAACAAAAGACGCCATTTTTGACCTCTTGAATTAGGTTTTAGTAGGAAAATGCCCCAAGAGCTGATAATCCTACGGTTGAAGATGTTCCTAACATTCAAGGTAATGTTCCCTCTCCAAAAAGTGCTTTATGGGCTAACTAATTGGCGACAGGACACATCTCAAGCATCGAGTAGGAATGTATGAGAAATGATGATAGGAAGCGTCTTATCAGACTTGCAACCTTGGAAAGAAAATTTACTTAGGAAGCGCCCTTATGAGCTGACTACCTGTCGACAGAAGCGTCTTGTTAGACTAGCAACTGTTTGGGAAGGATGTTTCCGAAAAGATCGGGAGAATCTAGGAAAGTGCCCATATTGGGCTGACTAACCTTAAAATAGAATTTAGGAAAGTGCCCATCTTGGGCTGACTAACCTGTGGTAGTGTCTCAAAAGGTGCCCTTATGAGCTGACCCTGAGAACGGATTTTTAGGAAAGTGCCCATATTGGGCTGACTAACCTTTGGATTGATTTTTAGGAAAGTGCCCCAAGAGCTGACTAACCTAAAATAGAACTGTCTCAAAAGGTGCCCTTATGAGCTGACCCTGAGAACGGATTTTTAGGAAGTGTCCATATTGGGCTAACTAACCTTTGATAAAATTCTTAGGAAGTGCCCATCTTGGGCTGACAACCTTAGATAGAACTGTCTCAAAAGGTGCCCTTATGAGCTGACCTTGAGAACAGGCTTTTTCGGGAAAGTGCCCATATTGAGCTGACTAACCTTGGATTGATTTTAGGAAAGTGCCCCAAGAGCTGACTAACCTAAAATAGAACTGTCTCAAAAGGTGCCCTTATGAGCTGACCATTGAGGACAGGTTTTTTCGGGAAAGTGCCCATATTGGGCTGACTAACCCTTGGATTGACTTTTAGGAAAGTGTCCCAAGAGTTGACTAACCTAAAATAGAACTGTCTCAAAAGGTGCCCTTATGAGCTGACCTTGAGAAAGGTTTTTTCGGGAAAGTGCCCATATTGGGCTGACTAACCCTATTAAAGGAAATGTCTAGACACGTGCTTCATTATGAGCTGACTCATCTGGTACTCTTGAACATGCTTCTTACTAAGTTAGATGATGTGGTGCCTTTCATGATGTGATGATAGTTACCTATTTTAATATGCTTGCCAGTTTATCTCGATAGCAACCAAACAACTGAACCTTCGTGTTGGTTTGCTCCTGCTTCTTTTCTTCTTATCTTGACACTGGATTGAAAATCTTGATGTGCCTCTTTTCTTTATGCACAAAGCTCTTTCGACGGTAATGTTATCCTAATAATGCGCTCAGTTTTAATGCTTAGGAGTAGACAAAATTATATCACAAATTACATTAAGATTCATTATCATTTTAGTGTTTATCTTTCATTGACAAAGTGGTGGGTAATGTGTTTAGGTGTATTTATTATGATGAGAATTGATTGGGATTTTTGACCATTCAGGGATATTAGCTTTGCTTGTAGAAAAGTAAAAACTCGACTCAACGAACTTTGTATCGAATATTGGCTTTCATAAACATTGGCAAAATTTCAATTCCCTTGCCTTAGGATAGTACATCTTTACAGCATCTGTGTTGACGGGGTCTCTCAATTCTGGACCATCCATCTGAGTTAATATTAGAGCACCACCTGACAGAACCTTTTTCACCACATACGGGCCTTCATAATTTGGAGTGAATTTTCCTCTGGAGTCTTAGGCGTTCGGGAGAACTTTTCTTAGTACTAGATCGCCCTCTTTGAAGTACCGAGGTCTCATCTTCTTGTTGAATGCTCGGGCTATCCTCTGTTGGTAACACTGACCATGACATAGCGCGGTAAGTCTTCTTTCATCAATTAGATTCAGCTGATCAAGCTTTTTCTTTACCCAATCCGATTCTGTTAATTGAGTTTCTGACAAGATTCTGATTGATGGTATCTCGACTTCCACTGGTAGCACTGCTTCTGTACCATATACCAATGAGTAAGGGGTAGCTCCCGTAGATGTTCTTATTGAAGTCCTATAAGCCATGAGAGCAAATGGTAACATTTTGTGCCAATCTTTGTAAGTTGTTGTCATTTTCTCGATGATCTTCTTGATATTTTTGTTAGCTGCTTCTACTGCCCCGTTCATTTGAGGTCGGTAGGGGGTTGAATTTCTGTGGTTTATGTGGAATTGTTGACATAAACCTGTCATCGATTTATTGTTGAGATTGGTACCATTATCGGTGATGATCGACTCAGGAACTCCATATCGGGCTATTATGTCCCTTTTTAAGAAGCGGACTATTACCCCTTTTGTGACATTGGTATATGATGACGCTTCTACCCATTTGGTGAAGTAATCAATCGCTACCAGTATAAATCTGTGGCCATTGGATGCCGTTGGAGTGATTGGGCCGATTATGTCGATTCCCCACATGGAGAAAGGCCACGGCGCCGATAACAAATGTAGCTCGTTGGGTGGAGCATTGATCCGGTTTGCGTATACTTGGCACAGATGGCAGTGCTTAACATACTTTATGCAATCCGACTCCATGGTTAACCAGTAATACCCTAACCTCATGATTTTTCGGGCCAACATGTAGCCGTTCATATGAGGTCCACATACCCCTTCATGTATTTCCTTCATGAGTTCGCATGCTTCATTTTTGTCCACACATCTCAACAGGGTGGTATCATATGATCTCTTGTAGAGTATAGACCCACTTAATAAGAAATGACTTGCCAACCTTCTGAGCGTTCTTTGGTCATTCTTGCTAGCCATTTCAGGGTATTTACCTTCTTGGAGGAAGGTCTTGATGTCGTGATACCAGGGCTTATCATCTTGTATCTTTTCAATTGTTAAACAATAAGCGGGCCGACTTTCGATGTCTATTTTCATCGGTTGAACTTCGGCTCCTCCTGTTATTTGAATCATGGACGCTAGTGTGGCTAGGGCATCTGCGAACTGATTATGAATTCTCGGGATATACGTGAAGGTGATTGCCTTAAACTCCTCAATCAGCTCTGTCAAGTGTTGATGGTACGGTACCAGTTTGGGGTCTTTAGTTTTGTATTCCCCTCTTGTTTGTAGTATGATGAGCGACGAGTCCCCGTACACCTCTAATTCGCGGATTCCCATTTGGCAAGGCCATTTTGAGGCCAAGAATACATGCTTCATATTCCGCGATATTATTAGTATAGGAAAATGTAAGTCTTGTCGCTGCAGGGAATTGAGTGCCGTCTAAGGATATCAATACTGCCCCAACCCCACAACCGAATACATTGGTAGCCCCGTCGAAGAACAGTTTCCACCTACCATTCTGCTCTCTCCCAGAGTTTTCTACCGGCATATCTTCTACTGTTAATATGTTCTCGTTCGGAAATTGGACTTGTATTTCTTGGGTATCTGACTCGACGGGGTGTTCGGCCAACTGATAGGCTAAGGCTTGCCCCTTTATCAGTTTTGATTTACATACGTGATGTCAAACTCGGATAGAAGCATCTGCCATTTAGAGATTCTACCCATCAATGCTGGCTTCTCTACCAAGTATTTCAAGGGATCATGTCTTGTCAACAGCTCAATATGATAGTAAAGGGTGTATTGCCTTAGTCGATGCATGACCCAAATTAACGCATAACACGTTTTCTCACCTCTAAGTACCTTTGTTCCCCATCTGTGAACTTCTTGCTCAAATAATATATGGCACGTTCTCTTCCCTCTTCATCTTTCTGCCCCAACACACATCCCATGGATTCGGGGAGTATGGTGAGGTATAAGAATAAGGTTTTCATTGTTTCGGGACTATCAAGACCGGGGGTTTTATAAGATAGTCTTTGATTGTCCTGAACGCTTCTTCACATTCGTCGTCCCATTCTATTGCGGCGTTCTTCTTCAACAGACGGAATAGCGGCCGGCATTTGTCGGTGAGTTGTGAGATAAATCGAGCTATATAATTTAGTCTCCCCAGCAAGCTTCTTACTTCTTTAACGGAGCGTGGGGAAGGTAACTCTAATATGGACTTTACCTTGTCAGGGTCAATCTTAATGCCCTCCTGGCTGATGACGAACCCTAACAATTTCCCCGTTGTAACCCCGAAAGTACATTTTTCCGGGTTTAACTTAAGCTGAAATTTCCTCAGTCGTTTAAACAACTTCCTTAGGATGTCTACATGGCTTTCTCTTTCTTTGGATTTAGCTATCATGTCGTCGACGTATACCTCAACCTCACGATGCATCATGTGTGAAGTATGGCGACCATGGCTCTCTGATACGTTGCCCCGGCGTTTTTCAGACCGAAGGGCATGACTTTGTAACAGAAAGTTCCCCATGTCGTGATGAAGGTTGTTTTGGTCTTGTCTTCCTCGGCCATTTTTATTTGATTGTATCCTGAGAAACCGTCCATGAATGAGAAGAGATGGTTTCCCGCGGTGTTATCCACTAGAACATCAATATGAGGTAGGGGGAAGTTATCCTTTGGCGTGGCTTGGTTTAAGTCCCGAAAGTCCACGCATACGCGCACTTTTCCGTTCTTTTTTATAACGGGGACTACATTTGCCACCCATTCTAGGTAGTCGATACTTCGATGAACCCTACTTCTAGTAGTTTCTTGACTTCTTCTTTGATTTTTAGCAAGATGCGGGCCTAAATCTTCTTAGTTTTTGTTTTTTAGGTTTGACATCTTCCCTTGTGGGAAGCCTGTGAACTACTATCGACTGGTTTAGCCCTGGCATGTCACCATATGACCAGGCAAACACATCTGCATATTCGATTAATAGCTCGGTTATCTCACATTTTTCGCTCGGCACTCAAACTGGTCCCGATTTTGAGGTTCTTAGGGTTTTCCATGCTTCCTAGATTTACTGTCTCCACAGGCTCGTCGATCAAGATTCCGCTTTGTTTATGTTTTAGCCAATTTTCTTGTATTATTTCGTGGTCTAAGATATCGTCTTCAACAACTGACCCAGCAGCATTGGGAACGATATCAGCGTTTTTACGTTCTACTTGCGCGAAATATCCCTGATGTTCGATGGTGGGAGATCTGAGTGACATAAAAAATGAAATCATATATAAAGAAATAAACTGTAATGGAATTCGATAAATAGTCTCAATAAAATTTGTTCAATGATTTTTTTCTACTCTTGAGCTAACCTAGCGCTATTGATAGGACAACAAAACCAGTTGTTCAGAGCTGGATGTTGGTTGGACATGCGGGAGATTGATTCCCCTTTGTTGTTGTCCTCTTTGTTTATTCGAAGCTCTTGAATGGTATTTGCCCTTCGAAAAGATTGTTGGAGAGGTGGGATGCACATCTGGGTGTCAATCAGCTTCCCCTTCATTCTGCCTTTAACACCCCTTACTTGTGCTTCTTCCGCGGCCGTAGGAACATACCCCAGTCCGAAGGTCCCGTGCTGCCCCTCTTTAAACTGATGGCCCTCCTTGCTGGTCATCATATTCACTTCGTTGAAAATCTGCAACCCCAGGTCTTCTGAACCTTCATCCCCGATGTAAGGTATGGCAGTCTCTTTGTATATGGCGTAATCCTGCTCGCCCAGTACTGTAACTATCTGCCCATTTGTGATGAATTTGACCTTTTGGCGGAGACTAGAGGGAATGGCACCAGCAGCATATATCCAGGGTCGTCCCAGGAGCAGGTTAAAAGACCTTGGGATGTCGAGGACCTGGAAGGAGATGTGGAATACTTGTGGACCGATTTCCACTGGTAGGTTCACTTCCCCCACAATGTCTCTCTTCGAACCGTTGAAGGCTCTGACCACTGTGGAGCTAGGTTTTATGTTGCTTGGATCGACCCCCAATAAGTCGAGTGTTGCCAATGGGCAGACGTTGAGGGATGATCCGTTGTCGATAAGTACTCGGGAGACGATGGTGTCATTGCACCGGACCACTATGAATAGTGGCTTAGTATGTTGGTCTCCCTCTTCTCCTAGCTCTTCTGGAGAGAAAGATATTTGATCATGGTAAAGATAGAGTTTGCCACGTGACCCATCTTGTCTGTAGCAATACCCTCCGGGACTTGAATCTGTTTTAGCACTTTAAAGAGTGCTTCCCTGTGGGGCTCAGATGTGGTAAGAAGGCCCATGAGAGATATCTGCGCCGGAACTTTATTCAATTGTTCCATGATCTTGTATTCGCTGGCCTTTACCATCTTCGTAAGTGCAGCAAGACCCTCTTCCTCTTCCTCTGTTTTCTCCGTATTGGGTTCTTCGGTCGGGCTCTTATACTTCGGATCGTATAATCTCCCAGAGCGGGTGATACCTCCCACTATAGGAGGTCGCTCTTGTTCGAGGGCCCGATAGTCGAATGGTGCAGCCTTGTAATTCTCTGCTGGTACGGGAACATTGAATACATACCTTTTCCTCGGGATTTGCACCTCGACTGATTGTCCCTCATAGCATCGTATAACCCGGGGCTTCTGAGAATTGATCATGTTGATGGTCTTTCCCTCTTCCTTTGCTAGATTGTCTTGCTTCTCAAATTCCGGCCCCCACCCACTAGGCGGCCCTTGCTCAGTCGGGGTGTAAGAATAGTTTACCAGGTATTGAAACTTCCCGTGTGATTCTCCCAAAATGCCAACCGTGGGGTCCCCGGATAACCATCTTCCTTTAATGTGTGCCTTTGGAGTCTCTCCCGAAGCGGGTTGCTCAGCCGGATTCTGTTTAAGGGCTTCTTTGGGAGCTGACTCTTCTAGACGTGATCATGTTGATGGTAGGCCTGTGATTGGGCAACGGGTTGGTGTTGACATTGGGTGCTGGGGTGTTCACAAAATCCAATTGTATGATCCCTGCGTCAATCAAGTCTTTGATTTTGTGCCGGAGCCTCCAGCACCTATCTGTGGAGTGCCCCTCTTGACCCATGTGATAGTCACACTTGAGGTTGGAGTCGAAGTTCTTGGGCCTGTATCGGTCGTTGGGGAGTTCGAAACTAATCAAGTTGTCTACCCTCAACCGGGCGAAGACCTGACTGAGCGGTATGGGGATTGGAGTGAACTGCCTTGGGGGCCTGGCGGCCTATGTATGACCTGTCATAGGTTGCTGGGCTGGGGTATTAGTGGTTTGGAAAGTTACCCGAGTCCAGGTTTTTCTGCCTTACTAGAATGCACTATACTGACTGTGGGCTCTTTAACTCTGTTTCCTCCTAAGGGCCTTTGGGTTGGTGTGACCCTAGGAGGTTCCATTGATTGGAGCCTTCCAGTGGTGATGGCATTCTCGATCCTGCAACCTGCAGCCACTACTTCTGCAAAACTGGAAGAGGTCTGGCCTACCAAATGTGAAAAGTAAGTTTTGTCCAAGGTATTGACAAATATGGATGTCAATTCCTTTTCAGATATCGGAGTGGCTACCCTGGCGGCTTGGGCCCTCCAGCGCTGAGCATATTCCTTGAACGGCTCAGTAAGTCTTTTTCGGAGACTCCCCAGATCGATTACAGATGGGGCAACTTCGATGTTAAACTTGTATTGATCATAAAAGGCCCGGGCTAGCTTTTCCCAGGTGTTGACAATGTTGAAGTTGAGGTGGGCATACCAGACCAATGCGGGGCCTGTGAGGTTGTCTTGGAAGGTCTAGAGCATGAGTTGATCGTATTGAGCATACTTGCTCATTTTCCGGGCATATAGCTTGGTATGCATCTTAGGGCAGCCGGTCTCATCATACTTTTCAAAATCTGGGGTCTTGAACTTGTTAGGGTATGCCTCTTCCCTGTATGCTGGCAGGTCAGTGATTCCGGCCTGTTCAAAACCATCCGGGCCTTCAATAGTTTTCATCTTGTCATTGAGCTGCTGGAAGAGTCGCTTCTCTATCTCCTTTTGTCTTTCTTCCATTTCCTTTTTCAGATCATCAGAGGTCGGCCCCTAGCTGACCTTCGGCTCATACTCGAAGGTTGGGTTAAGGTGGGAATTGATTTCTTCGTATTCCGGAGGCTGTCCCTCCACTGCTTTTCCCTTCCTGGCCCCTGAATACTCTTCTTGAGCCGGCTGGGTGTTGCGCAGGAGGCCGATGCTTTCAGTCAAGAGGTGAACCTGGGCAGCCAACTGTTGGACCGTTTGCTCTAGGGATATGATCCTAGAGTCTGAGGCAGCTTCAGCGTTGGTGTTGTGGTGGTTGTCACTGCTGTTGGCCATTTTTGCTCTTAAGCGCGTAAGGACTGGGCTTCTGGGTGGGTTCGGTTGCTTGGAAGCTATTTTGATACTGGACGCGCATTCCTTTTTTTTTAGTGTGATGGATGCAAGAATGATATGCATGTGTCACGCGGATGCTAAAAGATAAAAGGGTTGACAACTGATTGACAATGTATTATTAAAACTTTATTTTTATTAATAATTCTGGAGTTCAATAAAAATGAAAGATTACAAATAATGCTTTATTTCCTAGCTCTTTTAGGTCTTCTGTAGTGGAGGCTCAGGCTTCCCACTGATGATGGCTTCTAGTTCCTTGACCCTAGCTTGGCACTTCTCTAATTGTGCTTCCAGGGCCTTATTTCTTTGGTCAGATTCCTTGAAGCGTCCCTTCTAGATGTCTTTCTTATAGTCTGCAGCTTCGAAGTATACTTCCATCCGGGCCTTGACCTGCTCCAGGTAGATCTTTGTCTCTGGATTGATCTTATCTGGTCTTGGCTGGGTGACGTCTGGAACCCGGTATGCTCTTTCCCCTGTCTGGTATAGCTGACGGATTACAAACTCTCTGGTGGCTCGGTGTTTTCCCACTTCGCCATCTAGCTCGTCGAGGTCCACATTCGGGCTTTCGATTCTGGCTTCCCAAAGTGCTTTGACCTCTGCTATCTTAGCAAATTTCTCGGCTACCAACAGGTGCGGATCTTGGTACTCAAAGGTGACTGCTTCGAGTGAAAGCCGATAAACTATGTCTTGGACAGTATCGAATTGGCGGACTACGGAGTTGGGGTGATATCCGATACATCCGTTGATCCCGATTAATGGCACTGCTTGGAAATTACTACAGGTTAAGATGATTTTATTGTAGCAACTCCACCTGGCTGTCCATAGAATATCTTCGGCGCTAAGGCTTCTAAGCAGATCTACCCAACTGTGGCTGGTAATGTTGTCAGGTAACTTCACCTTTTCTATACAGGAATCCACCAGATCCACCTATTGGGCTAGGGTTTTCCTGACCATGTTCAGCCCGAAGCACTTGAGGTGGCTTACGAACCATATTAGCAGAAGGTTGATGCTGGAGCGGAGGATCCCATGGCCCTTCTTCTTAAGGAAATTCAAATTCCGGATCTGTTCAGCCAGTAGAGCCGGGATGTAAGATCTTCCCTCCAGGAATTGGGTTACCAGCTCTGCAACCCGGTAGTGAATATAGAAAGCTCCGGTGGGGAACAGTATGGTGACAAAGGCTGTCAAGATGAAAGCGTTCACCTTTCTCTGTCTATAAGTCTTAGGGTCTCCACACAGGATGTCCTTTCTGTCCCCATTGTCTTCTCGGGCAATAAACCAGGCTTCTAAGTCATCCATTCGTATGCAATACCCATTACAGTCTGCCAGGGCTTTATTGACCGCTGTTTTGCGGATGCCTAGCAGTTTACTGAAGGTGCCGGCTGGCCCGGCCTCGAGGTCTGGCGTGTAAATCTGATCAGTTAGTGCTAGAGCCTGTAGCAACCGGGTGTACTCCTCCAGGGTAGGGGTGATCTCATGTGATCCGATGAAGAAAGCTGCGGGCTCGATCTCCCATAACTGGAGCATGGCCCGGACCATAGGTAAATTCGCCTCTGACTTAGTCAATGAGAGGATGGAGCCGATCTTTTGCTGGATGAAGGCCTGCTCCTCTGGGTTGTACAAGGTAAACCAGTGGTCCAGTACCAATTTTGGGTCCAAAGGTTTGTACACCCGAATCTCTTTGCGGAGGAGGCGGTCGACTGCACTGCTAGCCATCTATTACAATAGGAAAAAGCCTAGTTACAAACAGAACTATGAAAATGTTACAGGGAAATAGTCCTGAACTCCAAGGACAAAATAACAAACCATTACATTGTCATCCAATTGTCAACCCCTCGTACGATGTTATGTATGCAAGTAGGTTGGTTTTAACTGGTTCCCGAGCTCTATGGCCTCCCGCATTCTCGAAGAAATGGATCTCAGGACATATCGAAGCATAGGGTGGGGTAGCCTAATCGGTCCCGAACGGTGAATCAGCTCACTTCGCTCGAAACCTACACAATGGCTCCTCGTCTTAGGTTTCTAGGACGGTCCGGGTTCGACCGCATCTACTCACACAAACATATGTATGCATGCAAAACCCCCACAGTAAAGAAACTAAAATCTAACTAAATCCTGCAAAGTTAGTAACAAAGTAATGATTGAAACACATTTTTTTTTTAAAGAGAATAGCTTGGAGAGATTCAGGTGGCTAGCCTGCTGGTATAGGTCCCCAGTGGAGTCGCCATCCTGTCGAGTCTAATTTTTGAATTCCCATTCCTAATCCGATCTAAACTAAACCCTATGCTCATCTAATCTAGATCCTCGACTTGAGTTAGGAATTTCGTTTGATTTTTGGAGTCGCCACCCAACTGTTGTTGGGAAAAAGTGAATTAAGACTAGAGGAGCGGATTAGTCTTAATTTGGACTACTAGTCGTCGTTATTTCCTCTTCTCGTTTTTATGAGAAGAGAAAAAGGGAAAACCAGAGTTTCTAAGTCCGGAGGCTAACCTATTAAAACCTATACGGTTACCACCTAATCTCCTAAAATTGTTCATCTTTAGAAATGTGTTTCATTGTGTTTCTGTTAATTTTTGTTATGTCTTTGAATTTATTTCAGAAAATGGATTTTTCATTTATTTTATGGGTTGACCCGAATGGGTGCCTACGTACCTGCTACTCAGGATCAAACAAGCCGTAGTTCGCTTTTCTGAAAATCTTTAGTGTATTGGTGAATTTTAATTTTGAAATTTCTTTCGATTTATGTTCTTACCATTTTTTGGATTTTTCCTCAAAACTCTAAGCCTAAGCTTGATTTCATTTTGAAAATGATTTTTGTAGGGAAAACATCAATTTTGATTTATTTGACGAAAATGATTTTTCTAAGTGCTAAAACTTATTTATTTATTTTTTATGATTTTTTTGTTATTTTTGTGATTTTTGATTTTTGTTGAAAATTTTATCCTAAGTTTATTATCTATCCTATTTTGAAATCTAAAACTTTACTATTATTTTCCTAATATTTTTATTGTTTTTCTTCATTTTATTATTTTTATTATTTTTATTATTTTTTATTTTTTTTTATTTTTTTATTTTACATTATTAAATCCTAAAAAACCTAATTTCTACATTTTCCTATTTATTGAAAATAGAAGTAAATAAATAACTAATAACTAAACAAAACAAAAAAAAATAACAATAATAACAAATAATAAATTTAGAATAAATAAACAAACAAAATAAATAAAATAAAAAAAAATCTGGAAAATCCGACTTACCTGGATCCGGGTCGGTGCGGGGGTCGGGTCGAATCGGGTTGGGTCGGATCGGTCGGACACAACGGCGGGGTTGGCTCGTTCACGGCGTTCCGGCGGTCTTTGCGGTGGGTGAAGTGTCGAATCCTAGCTTCTTGAGGGTGTTGAATCCGATGGTGGTGGCGGTTTACTCCCAGAATGTCTCTTTGCGGTGGCTCAACTCCGATCGGCGGTCGCAACTTTGGGTTTCCTCCGATCTACACTCTTTTCTCTCTCTCTCGCAATTCTGATCTGTGTTCTTGCTTCCTCATCTCCTCCTCTATTTATAGGCGCTTGAAACCGAGCTGGATAAGCTCGGATTTCCTCCGATTGATGCTACAACACGCCGGCGATCTCGGGCTCGAAGTAGGAGACGATCACGCGCCCAGCGCGTGCGTTTCTTCTAGCCAATCAGATGCTGCCACGTGTCCTGGATAAGTCGAAAAATTGCAAAATGCGGAAACTGCTTCCTCCGTGATTCGAACGTCTGACTGAGCCCCCCTGCGCGCACGCCTAGCCATGATCTGGACCAGATGAGCTAGCCCACTTTCCTGATTTTTCTAATTTCGCAAATTGCATATATGCAATGCGATTTTTCTATTTTTCTGTATTTTTTGAAATTTCAAAAATTTGTAAAAATTGTTTATTATTCATTATTGCTATTTCTGAAATCATTTTTCAAAATTGAAGTGTTTTCCTATTTATTCTTATTTTTTGAACATTTTTATTATTTTATGCTAAATTAAGAAAAAATTGGGAAAAATTGAAAATTGATTATTATTGACTCCTAGGGCAAAAATGGGGTGTTTATAGGATCTTTTAAAGAGGTGATGGTGATGGTAGTGGTCGTGTTATTAAAACACTTGTCGTGTTCACAATGACATGAAGCTTTTGAGTAAGCACTTTCTTCCATGTTTGAAACTATGAAGTAAGATTGAGGTTAGAGTTTTGTACACACACACACAACATACTGTAACGTTCTAAAATCCAGAAGTAATAACCCGCTATGTGTCATTGCTATGTAATGACACGTAAGGCTCTTGACTTGTTTAAACATGAACATCACCTCTCAACCACATTCATTCACCAATAACATCATTCTAAAGTTCCATCAATTCCATTCACTAAAATATCACAACTAAAAAGAAACAACGGTAATCTTTTTTAATGCATAAATTGTCATCTTATAAGAAATTAAGTCTTCCAGATACTCTCATTCGATCTTTACTAATCTTTATAGTAATAATAATATTCTTCTCCTTTGTCACTTTAACTGGAATTTATGCTTAAATTATCATAAAAGGATTACTCATCTATACTTGCAATTGAAAAAGAAGTTCTCACAAGGGATGAGTTAATGTCTAGTACATGATAGCTACAAGCTCATGTTTGTGACCAACACATATAAAATTTACATGCATTTAAATGTAGACATAAAACAATCACCACTTTATTATCTTTATTTTATAGTTATTAAAAGTTTTATTAATATATATAATATGATACATTCGAGATATTGTCACCATTGACCTCGATATTATAGTGTTAGGAACTGCTACTTTCGGCCCTAACACCCATGAGTTATCTTAAAATTTACCTAAATCATTTCAATGTGTGATTTCATTAGGGATAGCATTATACAAAGATTATTGGGGTGCCCCTTAGGATTTGCCACCACAGTCTCTTAGGTTGAGCTAAGCACAAACGGCAAACATGCATTAACCATATAATTTTTAAGTTCATTTGATTACTACACTATTAAGCACAAACAACAAATAAGGTAATCATAAACTAGGAGGAACATTTCCAATTTCACCTTCACTACAACTATCTACCTTATTGGAACCTATTTTGTACAAAGAATTAAACTTAGTACTAACCTACAACTTGATCTAGGTTTACTTATTTCATTTAGTTAGGTATTAGTTGATTATTCCCCTTCCAAGATACTTTAGTTTGGAAAAACTAGATTCGAATTAAATAAAAATCGAGAAAAAGGACAAGAGAAACGTGTTAGAAGCATTATACAACAACATGGCTATATACGTAGTTGCTTAAAAAAGTATAGATAAGAACACAATCATGTATATGGTCACATGCCCTTCTATGCATAAAGGCCCTTTGACACACCTAAGTACACAGTCGTGTACTTGGTTGTGTAACTTTAACATGGGCAGGTACACGCTTGTACCTAGCCGTGAACCACTTATCTCAAAACTCTTCTTTATCTCTTAACGTGGGTAAGTATATGCCTATGTACCTAGTCGCATACCCTTCGAAAGCTCATGATCTCTCCTTTTTTCTTCTCAAATCATATCTTTTTCCTTATAACCATCAAAATCTTAAATAATCCAAGGTAAAAAAGATTGAATTGCCCTCCTCATAAACGCATTATTACTTAAACGCCCCATCTATTAAAACTTATTTTATTTTTATTTTTTTTGGCATTTTACACATATAGATTCATATAGATATACTTAAGGAAAGAAATCTAATTAGACTTTTATCAATCAAGTTTAATATATTTCAATAAGATTTGAGAAATCTAATTAAATCTTTAGTAGTTATTATTATTAGATGAAATTTATCCCAAAATTTTTGGAGAATCCTACATATAATTATCTTTACTTCAATTAAGTATTATTTTTAATCTTCACAAGTCATTTAATATCATTAGATATTTGAGCTATTTTTGCCTTTGTCTTCTTAAGTTGTGACTTGCTAACAAGTGAATTGTTATTATTGTTGTTACTACTATTTTTCTCCAGTGGTAGCGAGGGTCTAGTTGTGTTTTGAATTGCAAGGGAAAAGTACCTACAAGAGAGGAAAGGTGAACTATCAGAGCATTAAAGGAGTCTCCGATGTGTACACTTCGATGCTTAAGTCAGTAAGTAGCATAAGAAGGAGAGTAACAACAACAACAACAATAGGGTAGTTCGAGTCCTAGGTTTTCGATCATTTACCTAAGAGCCTTGGTCACTTATTTATAGGCATTGAGAATGGGAATTGGATATGACAAGTGCACCTTCTTCCAAGATATCCTTACCTTACTTAGTATAGAGGATATAGTGGAGAGAATTTAGGCATTTAATGGATTTGCCTTATTTAGAGTGTATGTTTCTACTAAAAAATTTTTATATAATGGCACCGTATATATAAATGATTACATTTTAGATGCCATTTATACACCATAATAGAAGCCATATGTGTTACCTTATTAGATGCCATATATGGTTTGGTTCAATACAATTTGTCTTTTGAACTGAACCAAACTATAATATATGGCTTGGTTACCCACTCTCTTCCCCCCCCACTCTTAAATTGAATTTAACTATATAGTTTGATTTGTAATTTTTTCGAATCTAAAAAGAAAAAATGATTTGGTCTAGTTCTGTTCATGGTTTGAATTGTTTTTAAATGTATTATTAATTTTTTTATTTATAAGTAAATAAGTTATGAAAAATTATACTTGATACAAAAAAAATTAATTAATTATTGTTTTTTTATATCCTTCACTATTTTCAATATCTATTTAATATATTTAATGAGATTTTATTATCTCTTTTAAGATAATTATGGTTTATATATAAGTTAATAAACAAAAATACAAAATAAAAAATAGTAAGTTACTTGATGAAAACAAAATAAGAGGAGAAGTTAAATAAGTAATATAAAATCCTCTTTTTTAAGTGTAATGACCATCCATCACACTCCCTCGAAGTAAAAATTGAAGAAGAGAAAGTGAGAGAAAAATGTGACATCTCTCCCATCCCACCTTGTAAAGGCTTTATGTTCTTGAAGATATAGGCATATTTAACATATCAACTTCTCTATGGCCACAAGATATATATATATATATTATGCTTATTACTTATATATATCTTAACTTATCCAAAGTATAAGAAAAATCTGATGTACCTTATATCAGTACAACATATAAGAAGGATCGATAGTAAAATGCTTTTTACATAACCAACAATTAAGTGAAACTCATATAAATAAATATTAATTAAATAATGTAAAATAACTAAAATGTTTGTGTATATCAAGCTTATGAATTAAGATTCACAAATAGTTTGAAACCTAATCCACAGCCATTGTATAGCGAAATAATATATATTATATATATATATATATAATTTTAAAATTCGATCCATAGATGATCCTCAACGAAATGCATGAGATACAAAAAGAGATGTTATCTTTCAGCATCATCAGATAAAATAGTGATGATGTCTTTAAGAGGTTTCACATTCATGGGTGGAAGGACCTTCCCTCTGTTTCGGATAGAGAGATTCTTGTCATCATCATCATCGACTTGACCGTTGGAAGTACCATAAAATATGTCGGTGCCTGTCCCTTCTTTGTAGAAATAATTTTTTAGAGTAATATCCTCTTCTATAGGATGCCATTTTACATTGAGATCAGATTGCAGCATGTGTATTCCCCTGAAATATGTCAAAAGTAATCACACTCACATACACACGTTTATTAGTGTTAAACTAAACGTAGCTTCTTACTTCTTTAATATAATCGACATGAATTTGAAGTTAAAATGGAGAGAAGGTTTTTATGTTGAAGTAATGAAGAGGATGGACTTGGTCTAATTCTTCTATCCCTAATAGTTGTACTCATATTATGCATTTTAGGAATGTTTTGAACTTAAATGTACATTTGAAAATATTTATGAACCAGATGACAAAGCGTATAAAGATTTAAGGCCAACGATTATTTTTCCTATTATTGACCATACTTACCCTTTCTTTTCCCTCCATTCAGTGGATTTATCACAGTAAATGAATGTATAAAAAAAAATATCTTTTTCCATGGTATGTCCATCGTGCTCTCTCTCTCTCTGTATTTATATATAGGAATGAAGCATTTAAATGGCCGGTTTCCTATCTCAATATAATCTTCTATATCATTAAGGCAATGCCATCTTATTTACCTCCATACCCCTTAATTTCTTTTTAATCTTTGGTATCTGTTATCTGCACCAAAATAATACTATGTAACTCCTACTGAAAACTTGATAAATTTGGGACTTTAATGCTATGTAGTTTATATTTAAAAAACTTGTTTTCTATTCCTTTTTAACAAATTCTCAAATGTCAAGGCTCATGGATTATATTCAGTTTTTCTTTGCTCTTATCATTGGAACATATAATAATTTTAAAAAGAAAAAGTTCCATATTTGGAAATTTAATGGGTGTAAACTACTCCCTCTATCTACAATTTTCTCCTTGGAGCCAACCAAGTTTTGAATATTTATTTATGCATGGCTTGTTAAAACTTAAAAGAATTTCCCTCTAAATTGAAATCTTCTCTTGCAAAAGGTTAGTGGTATGCTTTCTATTTGTCGGGTAAATTTTAGCACTTGCATGATGTATTTATTGTACTTTCCACCCATTACTCACATCCCCGCAACTTCAAATTGTATTAATTAATTTAGTTATTCTTGCTGTCGTAGACTTCAATTGAATTGCAAAATTTATATTAGTATATTTCCCTTCAATTTGAAAATTACATGAGAATTATCAATCAACAAGGACCTTGCTGAAATTATGCTTTTCACTTTGGTTATAATTTTCTTAAGAATGAGTTTATGATTTTTAATGTGAGTTTTTTTTTTTTCTAAATATTAATTCTTTTCAGGTACAATCATTATTTTATTTCTCTTTCTCTCTCTCCCTCTTTTTTACTTTGTTGGGGTATAGTTATCGATTAGGTGTATCCTTATGAAAGATTTGAAATATATACATATAGAGAGAGAGAGAGAGAGAGAGAGAAAGTTTAATCTCTTGAATATCATCCAAGTTGATTTGGGCAAACAATGAGTTTACAAGTGAAGTTCGATAAAAGGGGAATCAAAACCTTACTTTTTCTGTGATTGTTAAAGTTTTAGTATCTGATTTGGGAAACATGTACAAATAAAATTTCCAAATTAACGCCTTTTCTCTTAAGGAAAATTACCATTTTTATTTTCTTCAGGCGATTTCATATTATTTGATTAGATTAGAAATATATTCTTAAGTACACGTATGATGGGTGGATGCCTACTAGTTAATACTATAGGAAGCTTTTAATTCCTACTTTTTAGGGATTTTTTAATCCTAAATCGATTACCTACTTTTATTAAATAAATATACAAATTAAAAGTGCCAAATCCTGGAAATTAAAAGATTTAAAACCTCCTAGCATTATTTATAGTTTTTACCCTCTCATATATACAAAGTGTGCCACTATTGGATATGTCAATTCTAACTAAGTAATTAAATTAAGTACAGATGACCAAAAAAAAAAAAAACTAAAATATATTTGGCATAATAATCTTGGGCACCAAATAAAAGGAAAAATGATAACGAAATATCTCAAAGGACTTATTAGAAGGGCAAAAAAGAAAAGAAGAAGAAGAAGAAGAAGAAGAAGAAGAAGAAAGGAAGCGTATTGGAAACAAGTGCTATACTACTTTCTAGACCATAGTTTCCTTCTAATCCCAAACAACAGTTTTTGGTACGTACAAATCTGTTATAAGGGAGAAAACAGTAAAATTCTTGATATTTAATCAATTGCCAATACAAAACTATTTTATAGGAATCGAATTAGAAGAAGAAAGAGGAGGAGTCACCGAGTGTTAGAAGATAAAAATTTTTCAGGAAAAGTTCTATCCCCCATTGTTATTAGAAAATATTGGATATATATTCAAATCTTAAGATTTGTCTTTTTTTTTTTTTTCAGTGATCATAACGTAAGAGAGGAATCCATAACTAATTCATCTTATTGAGAAATCAATATTTGTATTATTAAGTTACAAGATCTTAAGATTGTGATTTAAAACTTTTTATCATGATAAAACCTAATATTCATCAAACATGCTATATGAATGATTACCTCACATAATTTTATGAAAATAACGTAAGTGAAAGCACATACCTGACATGGAATAAATCCGAGATATCATCCATGTTGAGATAAAAATTGACATTGTTGAGAAAGTCCCTATAAATGGATGGATGCAAGCCATCTATTGTAGGATAGGGCAATGTAGGGTTTGGTGGTTGCTCCTCCGCCACTAATGCCTTGGATCTCCGCTGCTTCTGGGGGTGAGTATACACTATCCACTGGGGTATGGTGGTGGCGGTGCTACATAACTTAGTCACCGATGGTTGATCCCGAAAGCCTAAGATTTCCATTATAGGTTGTAGTTCATCTTTATGGTCTATGAGGGGTGTAAACTTTTGAGTGTTCCATAGAGTGAGTTTCCTAGGTCTCACACTCATTCCTCTCTTTTTTTTTCCGTTTAAGTCTTTGTCGTTCTTTCTTTCTTTCTTTCTTTCTTTTTTCTTTTTTTTCTCTTTTGGGTTTTCTTTTCCTTTATATAGATTTAGTTAAAATAACAAAATTCAAATTTGAAGCATATCCGTAATAATATGGATGCGGAGAGAAGATTTAGATGCCATAAAAAAGATGGATATGGAGTTACAAGGAGATTAGATTTTTAACTTAGTTGCTTTATCGGCTGAGGATTCCAAATTGAGATAACATCAAATAAAAACCATAATGTGTTGGTCAACAAATCCAACTATATGTCCAGATTCACTCCAAAAGGCAAATATTCTTAGATATTAAAGAAATATTAGCGACCAATGCACTTGCATTGTAGGTGTAAATATAATATTATATATATCATATTGTTAATAAAAATGATAAGAGTATGATGGATAAAAGTAAAACTACTCAAAGTGATATTGGATTTCAAGCCAATCATAAAGAAATAGAAAACGGAAAAAAAGAAGAAGAAGAAGTGAATAAATAGCATGAAGGATAGTTCGATTTCATTTCTTTAAATTTTCTTTTTGTAATACCTACAAATTAATCAAACAAACATGAAATATATATATATATTTTTGTAATTTTCAATAATTTTCTAAAAAGTTGTGTAACATCGTGATAAAAACTTAAAATTTTACCTCTCTTGGTGTTATATTATCTCATTAATTTAATGGCATGACAAATGATTAAAAGAGGCTTAAAATATAATCATATTCATTGGCATATGCTAATGATATGGATCAACTAAAATCATTGATAATAAATGTAAATAAAATTGCATCAATGAAACATGGAGTTATATAGTCAACCAAGCCCATGAAATCTAAGATCGAATAGCATTTTCACTGCACATATGCTCATAATTACATGAAACAATGGCCTATATTAGCTTCATAGTTCTACTACAATTTTACAAAATTAATAATTAATGACAAAATGAGTCTTGCCTCATCATTTGAAATATCCTTATGGTATTAAGGAAATAACATAAGAAAATAATAAATCTAGTGAATGAAAATGCAATTCTAGTTAGATAATCTGGTAAAGAGAGAGAAAAAAAGGTTTAATCTAAGATTACATCAAAAGAGTACATTCACTTTGAGGTTGATTCATGGTTCATATGGGAAACGTAGCCAAAAATTAACATGAAATCCTTATTCATACTTTCAACGAAATTCCATGTACAATGGGTACAAAATTTAGAGTGGTGTAATCTTTGTAACCCTCTCATATCATCATCCTTAAGTCATATGTTCACTGAATCTACAAGAAAGAAAAATCTTTTATAATTTAATAATTCAATTGTAAAAAAGAAGATGAACAATAAAGAGTAAAACTTCAGTTTGAATTTTCAAACTTAACATTTAATCTTCAAACATGTGTCTTTATTTTTAAATATGTACATATGATAACTTCTATTAATAAAATATATAATAAAAGATGAATAAGAATGATATAAAATAGGACAATAACTCTAATGGTTTTCCTCTTGGGCGTTACTATCATTTCAAATCAAAATCGATTTATCTTGTGAATGCATACACATTCCAAAACAACTTTTTTGGTCACCTTAATAGTTAAGTCCGTGGTTAGGACAAAAGTTGATAGTGAAACACTTTGCTCCCTAAACACTTGCGAATTAAAAAACTTGTTTATAGGAAGCAAATAGAAAATCCATTGAAACTTTAATGATTGACTTCACAGTGAGTGTATTAAATATAAACATGCATTTGCAATGAGTGTGCATATCATGGTTTCCTTCAAAATAGCTAAAAAAAAGAAAAAGAAAAGAGTAAATTTGTATAAGAAATAAAATTATATAAATTCCTAACTACTACATTTCATTTTTACATATGCCTAAAAAAGGCAAAAAAAAAAAAGAGTATATACATAGAAGGACATATTCATAAAAGGAAAAATGACAAAATCATTGAAAAAATAGAACTAAATTAAGAATTATAACAGTTATAACTTTATTTATTTGATATCAAAGGTGAGTATTTACTTTATTAGTTTAGATTGTACATCTCAAAAGAAACCTTTAATAGAAAAATAGAAAATTTTTCATATTAGAAGTATAAAACCATATAAAAATCAGCTTGAATTTGGTTAATTTAGAAAGTAACTACAATATTTTGAAATCTAGAAAAAGATATGAAATTCAACAATACCTTTGATGATAGAACCAAAACAATCATGAAAATCTGATGCAAAAATGCACTAATCAATATGATATAGATAGAAGCAAATGTATTCATGATTGGAAGAAGAGAAATAGATGTAAGTAAAAGGAATTTTAAAATAAATGCTAAAATAGGATAATAAACTGAAAGTAATATTGTGTGCAATCTATATATAAAAAGAAAAAAACCTTTAATTCCCTATAATAATTTAACAATTACTTATTGGTGGTTATATTAGATTTTTGCAAAAATTTTATGGACCTGATAAAACTATTAAATTACTCCAAAATATAAATTATATAGAGTAAAATTGAAACAAAAATGCAAGAACTATATAATAGAGAAATGTGAGAGAGTGAGTAAAGAGTACCTTTTTTCTTTAAATGACAATGAATGACTCCATAATGCTTTAATGTACTTAAAACGAAAGGCAAAAAGTCTATAAACACATATGCAATTTGGCATAGAAAATGAGAGAAAAATGAAGTAAAATTAGAGAAAAAAAGTATTAATAGTAACTATTGTTCCTAAAACTAAATTTTGGAGTCACATACTGAAAACTAAGGCGAATTTCGAAATGAGTGGGGAAGAAACAAAATGATTTTAATATTTCTTCTCTTCAATTCTCAAGTGTGCAACTTAGAGTGGAAAAATTGTCAAAAATTGAATGATGTTGCTAACTGCTATGTGCTAAAAGTGGACAAACTATCAAAATTCCTATTAATATCAATTAGTTATGTATAGCCGAGAATTGTGGCAGAAGTATCTGTAAAATTTTAAATGCCAGAGAGAGAGAATGGGATGATTGTATAGAAATATCCTCTAATTACTTAATTTTGATAAAGGGTTAGCTTAATTAGAGGATTAATTGGTAATTTAAATATGCTCAATCTTATTAAGTAGGTGTAGACACCAAAATCAGGCCCTCCCACTTTTCTATTTTTTTAATACATTTTCAGTCCAACTTTCTATTTTTTTTTTTTTTTTGTAGGGCTAATATCTAAATAGTCAACCCACTTAGCTAAGCATTATTTCATTAAGAAACTCATGTCAAAATATTCGATGTACCTGAAAAAAAGTAACATTAAAATTGTGTAAAATCTAAGTAAATATTTCATCGAGGATATTTCCCTTGTCTAGATATATTCACATACTATCAAAGAAAGTTAGAGTCCATTTTCCTTGTCTATTTTTATCTCTTTAAAACTTTTTTTATCTACACATTATCTATTTAAAACTTAGAAGATAGAAGTATGGAGTATCAAAGAGGAGAAAATTTAGGAGAATATCGGGTTTCCTACTTTTATGGAACATCATTTCTTTTCCTTCCTTTTCTTTAACTAGAATGACAAAGATTATTTATAAAAAATGACATTTTAACTTGAATTGCTCTCTCTCTATATCCTTTCAAAAACAATATTTCCCAATTGTGTTGAAGTTTTGTGTTATGTTATTGTTGATTTGAGACGCACATGTGTGTGTGTGTGTTATGATGTGTTGTGTTGTAGTTCTATGATTTTAGGTATTGTTGGTAGTGTAGTGGGGTTTGGGGCTATTTTTGTAATTATGGAAGTAGTGTATTTTAAAAAATAGCAAGTGGTGTGGTGGGAGAATATAAAAGAGGAGGGAGATATTTTGGAAGGATTTAGTTAGAAATTTGATTAGAAAGAGAGAGAAATAGAGTCCTAGTAGAGAAGTGAAAGTGAGAGTTTTTAAGTTACCTTGTATTTTGATAGAAAAAAAAAAAAAAGAAAATTAGCTCATATAAGCCTTTCTAAGTAATTCTCTATGTTTTTAAGAAAATCTTATTTCCTTTACAATAGTACAATGGTTAAGGAGATTTAATGAAATTCTATTTTATTACCTACATTTAAGCAAAATAAAATAAAATCCATATACCTATCAATTACACAAGATAAAATGAGTAAAATATTTGTGTATTTGCTTTATTAAAAATACAGTTACAAATAGTTTGATACTTAATCTACAATCTCTATTTATTAAGACATTATCTAAAACTACTAAAATACAAATGATGTATTGAGACACTTATAGTGTAGTATTTAAAAACTCAATTTATGCATGTAATTTTACCCATAAACATGTACATAAGATAAAAGGGGGAAAAACAAAATGTTATCTTTTTGCATCATCGGATAGGATAGTGATGATGTCTTTAAGAGGTTGTACTTGCATTAGTGGAAGGACCTTCCCTTTACTTCAAATAGAGATATTCTTGTCATCATCATTATCATCCTCATCACTGATTTGATTGCTAGAATTGCCATGCAATACCCCACACTTTGTTCCTTCTTTGTGAAAATAATTCTCTAGACATAAATCCCCTTTTATAGGATACCATTTTGCATGGAAATCAGATTGGACCATGTATATACCCCTGAAATATTTCAAAATAATTAATATAATTGACACAAAGCATTTGAAGTTGAAAAGGAAAAGGTTTTTGACACAGCGAGGAAAGTATACAAACACGAGACCAATTCTAGGATTGGACCTTACGAATAAACAAAGAATAATCTGAGTTTATTCCTTAAAAATCTCAATTGCGCACAATCGAGGAAGCAGGGAAAACTCTTCTCTAAATGTGTATATTTTGATAAAGATTAAAAACTAACCCTAAAATGGCCTAAAGGCTATTTATAGTTCTTAGGGAAATAATTAACAAGGAAATAAATATGTACACGTGGAAATAAATATATATATGCACGTCCGTCATCTGGTTTAGGGCACGGCCGTAT